>JANAVB010008400.1:20078188-20103685 GCA_029216955.1 Iris pallida | reverse complement strand
CTATATATCTAGACAGCCGTGACCGTATAGTGAGGTGGATTCCATTTCATATACGTAGCTGGCTATACGCCCTGCTCAGAGCTATTCTGGTTCTGGGGCGTGACAGTCCCAACGCCCCAGATACCGTTTTGAAGAAAGCTTACCTTGTACACAAGTCGTCCATGACCTTACGAATGTGAACAGTTTAATATGTATGAAGTAAATTGCATCGCACAGACATTACTAAACCACATAATCATTTCTACTCGTGCAAGAGTTCTTTTTCCCGAAGCCGTACGTTCTGATTTAGCATCCCGTAGGCACCAAATTCTTGGAGACGTAATATACCGCAACCAAAGTTTCTTTATTATGTTTTGCAGAACATGAATTACTTCTATCTTTCCTAGAACTTTAAATTTTCTCTTTTTAGTGTGAAACTTATAAATTCGGAGTTAATTTCTCTAAGTTGATATAATTATCCCAAGTTCTTGATCTTAGTGGCAAAGCATATATCCAGTTAGCATCATCGATTTGAACGTTGAACTTTAAGAATTTTGTTGGCAAAAAGGAGTAGAAAAGAAGGGGCCGAAGAACCGCCCACCAAGAGAGATTGCACCGAGAGTAGGAGAATGCTTCGTGACGATCAAGCGTTAGTTACACGAACTCCTGTAATGGCACGAGCATCGAATTAGAATCCCTCATTAAATCCTTCCTTTGAAATTCCCAAAGACGCATTCAGAAATCGATACGAAAGCACACTTATCAAACCCAAGCAATAATACTTTCAGAAAGCCAAGAAAACCAACAGCAGAACGGTTGCGTCGCTCTCTTTAGAGTTCATTCGCCAAGACACAGTCCACTGCATCTAGGACTTACTCCAGCAATAGCCGAACCATTAGTTGGAATGGTACTCATATCATTCGTCTAAATCGATCTTGTTGATGCCATGGTTTTTGTATACCAACTCGTCGCTGAGTCAAACTAGCCATCTATGTTCTCGACCATGTCTGACTTACCACGAGCCTATTACATAGTGCTTCGCCCCAACGGGAGCGGGGCACTACAGTCACCGCCTTTGAAACAGTAAATAGAGGGACGTTTACTGCAGCAACTGAAGTCGGTTCACTAGTCGGTAGAAGTTCTGAAGATAAAGAAATGTCAATACTGATTGCTAAAGGGTTAACATCTAGTAGGTCTTATTGAACTAAAAGACTAAGGATATCACCTTTTGGAGAGAACGTGCCCCAGGTGACGGCAGCAATAGCTCTTGACTAGGGGACTGCCTTGGCGAGGGAGGAACAGTAGATGTTGTTGCCTTCGCCTTCGCAGCTCTCGGTGCCACCAATTTTTTCCTAGCCGCGTGCTTGATTAATGGTTAAGGAGAAATGGTAGCAGTTGGTTGACCTTCAGGAGCATCCTGCTCTTTACTTGTCTCTTCCACCCTACTTTCCTTTTGGGCAGGGGATGAGGTTGTTCCTCTAAAATAAGATATTCTTCTAGGTGAGAGCCCCTCTTCTAATTGTCATGTTTGAAGTCTTGTCGTTGCCACAGGTTTCTAAGTGACAGTTGTTTCTTTCTTTTTCCTTTTTTCCCCTTAGCAGGAGAAAGAAGTTCATCATGAGCTGACTGGGAGGAAGAAGTCCAAGTCTTTTGCTTCTTACTACCTCCCTTCATAGGGGATTTTTTCTTTTCGCTTCTTTAGAGTGACGTGTAGTGTACCCTGCACCTCATCGTGAAAACCAACATGCACAACCTCTAGAGGATCGTCAATGGGAACGTTCTCCCCGGCTTCTGCAAATTCTACGACAGCTGCGGTCCCTTCTCGTGACCTTCTTACGCCAACAAAGCTATCTGATATGGAATAACCTTTGAAGAAGGTGTTGGTTGAGATGTAGAAATTTGCGTATGTATTTAACATACGTGGGCCCACCTCAAAAGTAGCAGAGGGCATGGTAAATACATCTTTATTCCTCCCGCACTGTAGTATCTCCATCCTCGAGCCCCGTCGATCAAATGCCTGAAGACTTGAAGGCAGGTGGTCGAATTCCTGACATGCATCTGGTCCCGAATTAACGAGCGAATCGGCTAGGCAAGTATGGTTCTAGATAGTGCTCATTCTCGAACCGATACACCAGATGGGAAGGTCTGATCACCTTCTACCAAGAGAAGGCTGCTAGAGGTAGACGGTACCAATTGGCTCTAGATCCATGAGAGGTGCCAGAAAGGTCTCATATCCAGATGGGGGAGCGACGCAAAAGAACTTCTAGTTGGAGCCCATATTCTGCACCTTTCTACAGTCAAAAAGTGAGATAACCATCCATCGAGATGCGACATATCTACCAATAAAGTCTCCTCCAGTAGCACCAAGGGCTGGATCCATCAAAGAGGGTTGGTGTAGTATCAACCAACAGAACAAATAAGTGAACGACATCTCGGTTCGTGTAAAGTCATCTCGAGAATCGGGTTTCTCCATCATAGAGGTCCTGAACGCACGGAGACCCGCATTCAGTCGACTAGTCATGGCGGAGAGGATATACATGTTGTACCTGAACACTAAATGTACTACAGCGAACATCACGCCTCGGTGGATGCGATCGACCGTGCTGGCTCCGGGAACTACGAACCATTGCAACCAAAGAGGAGGATGCCCGCCAAGGTAGCCTCCTGAGACATGGTTATACCACCTTATCTTATGTCTCGATAGGAGTGCCGACGGTATTATCATGCCATTTTTCTTCTAGTTTATTATCAATATATGAACTCTTCTATCAGTCGTTCGATTGTCTGGCTGTCGAGCAGCTCAAAGAAACGAGGTTCACACTCCAGATGTTCTTGCATCTTGTTCTCTGCGGCATGGCCCAAGAATAGGTACATCAACCACTTGGACGTAGTATGTCCCGGCTGCCTTGCTCTTATAGAGGTGATTGCAAGTCATGAAATGATATAGCAGTTTATTGAAAACCACCACCATCTGGGAGTTCTCGGCTAGAGCCTCCGGTTCTTCTTCACCTGGCACATACTCTTCATATAGGTTCTCACCCATTGGCAGATGCGACAAAAACTTCATCTCATGTAGGACAATGCCTATCTCCCTATGAGGAGTAGCGAAGGTGCCAGTTCTGTTATTATACCTTTCCACCAAGGCTATGAACATGTTTGTGTTAGTGTGGATGCCATAAAAGGTGGTCAAGACAGCTTCATAAAGCCCTAACTCAAGTAATTTCCTTGAAATTGTTCAGAGCCCATACCGAGAGTCAGTTTCGGTGCTTAATGTCGGGATACATCAAAACCCTCAGCCTCACGTTTGGGGCAGGATACTCTCCTCCTGCTGCAGCATAGGTATTGGCAAAGAAGGTCATTCTGACCGATATCAAAGATGAATCTTCGGCCGTCACACAACTTGGCTTCAAACCTCTGAAGTGCATGCTATGTTTCTCAGCAGAACTAAAAAATATGTCTCTCCTCTGGTTTCCAAACCTATGATATATCCGTCCAACCTTAGCCTGCTGGAACGGAGTTATATCCATGACATCTTCCAAGGATAGCTGGCATGGGTGTATTGGGACAGAGACAGGTTCCTCGCCATTTTGTGAGATATACCAGTCGTCTCCTCTCTTGAAAGTACGAGATTCTCATTTCATCTTGGGCTGAGAGTTATCATCAATGGCCTCTCCAAATAAGAAAGATGGTTTCTTATGGGGAGTCTGATCCGCAATTAGGAAAGGTTTACCGTTCATTAAGTATAGTAAAGTCCTTTCATCTTGGGACTCTAGGAGAGCTCTTCTGGTAGTCAGTCCGTCAGGGTCAAACTGCAGGAACGTGATATATGACAAGTCTTTCTGGTATTTCGATACACGAAAGCAGAAGCCAGTATCTAGCATAAGGGTCTTCCCTGAGGTTAACTGCGAACGGAAACAAGAGTTAAAATCATCAAAAAGAGTTTTTACAAATTAAGGAAATTTAAGTGATTTTTTTAGCTCTGCGCAAATCATGGATGCCGTAATACACAGAGTTCTAGTCTCTAGTTTGCGCATGCAGTATGACAGTTCCTAATTTATGCATGTAGTATGACAGTCTCTTGTTTGCGCATGCAGTATGACAGTTCCTAGTTTGCACATACAGTATGACAGTTTCTAGTTTTGTGCATGTAGTATGACAGTTTCTAGTTTGTGCATGCAGTATAACAGTTCCTGGTTTGTGCATGCATAAAACAGTGCATTGTTGTCAAAATTATGATATATAGCACGCCGCACACTTTGAGCAAACAAAGAGTGCACGATTCATGAGATCATGATGATGTATTTTTTGCCAACACTCTGAAAGAGGTGGCGCATTTTGAAAATTATGCAACACCAACCAACACTCTGAAACAGACGGTTGACGATGGTTATGGTTCGCACTATATATGAATAGTGCTGGCTGTGGTTCGTCTTCCCGATGATCTTCTACCTTCGAGAGCAGGGTTAGCTTCTTCAGCTCTCGCCGATGGTGGCGCGTGCCTTGGCACCCTTAATGACGTAACTCGTGATGAAGCTCCGGCGACACCTTTCCTTTCTCCGTTGTGGATCTCTTTGGCGCCATTGATTTTGGTTGGAAAAAGCTTCGAAGGAAGAAGAAAATGAAAAAAGCTCGAGGAAAAAATTTTGAGAGAAGAACTCTCTCTCTCTCCCTCAATGAGCTATTTATAGCCTAAACCTATGTGTAACAGCCGCGCAAATCGCACATAAAACGATAAGTCAGTTGGGATTCTGTGCGCGCAAAATCTTCTGAAATGCTTCTTATTCGAAGTATTTCAAATTTTAAAAATTTTGAAATTTAAAAACTTTAAAGGGGGTCTTGTAGAAGCTTACAAAATATCAAAACAATGCATAGCACCATTCACAGATAGCGTTAGGCCATATCTATCAAATGGCGCCTACTATCAAATGACGCCTATCATCAAATGGCACATGACATCAGATAGCACGGGCTGCCACATGGCAAACTTCCTTGAGAAGCTAAGTCGTCAGTCATAATGACTGATAACAAGAAAGTCGAGGAAATCCCTTCGAATCCCGAGCGCATGGCCTTCGAGAGATCTTGTCAATATGTTATAATGATAACTGTCAGTTACTCCGCATCATTTATCAATGGCACAAAGTGACTAACTCCTCACAGACTCAATGTTCGGTGCATTTCATAATTGGCGTCAATCAACGGGATGCATGCATTTACTGCGCTAATCAATCAATCATCATAGAAGCAGTTACAGATGACGTGGCATGCATGCCACTAATCTCGAAGAACGTACATGCGATATTGCCCACGACCAAGCGCATTTCTCTCACAGAATACCACGCGTCCCATGCAGTTAAGCTAATCGTTCATGCGAATGGGTGAAATAGAACATGGCACACAAAATAATGAACAAATCAGTACATTTTATATTGTGCGCCAACCATTGTAATTGCCTGGCAGTTATCCCAAAACTCTATAAAAGGAGTTCTAAATCACTTTTCAAGGCATCATTAATGATCATAGTCTTTTGACAAGAGTTCTCGACACTTCTCCATCACTTTTGCGCACGTTCCAAAGATTTTCTCTTCCGATATCGCATCGTCCAAGGGATAAAGTGATCGTCCTCTGATCAGATTCCTACAGTTGTACTTTTCCAAAATCAAATTGTACTTGTACTTTGTTTCTTAGTTTGTAGTTAAGCTTTCTCGAAAAACTTTTGTTTTTTAAACACTTCAAAACTCATGAAGGAAGTTTCAAAAAATTAGCATTTCTTGTACTCCAAAAATCAAAGCTACAAAAAAGTACATCTACAATCATAATAAAAAAAACAAATATAATCTAATAAATAAAAATCACATAAAATAAGTAAAAAAATAATTTTTAAAAAATCAGGGTGCTTACAATCATTCTCCATCAGATACAATAATAATAGCAATATGATATGAAACAAGGAATCTATACTTAAGGTGTCATGAGCGTGTTTCTACATAAGACAATCATTAGGCTCAAAATATACGGTATAGAAGACTTAGCATGCGGCCTAACTTTTGTGAAGATCACTAGTACCACAAGTCAACTTGGACTACATTATAGTTAGACGGTGATGCTTCGTGTGTGAGGCACAATCTTCACCAAAGGTCCCAAATACCCATATTGGGATGCCCCCTTTCAGTGCAGGTCGTACACCTACTGAAGGTCTCGTAATACCTTCCCTGTTAGGTCGAATCGATCCCAGAGCCCCGACGTCGTTCGAGGAATATTAACTTTTGCACAAGTTGTCGATGATCGTTCAATACTCACGGACCACTAATCTACGATATATGCATGGCCTAATTCTACGAATCTTAAATAACACTATGTCTATCCCTACTCATGTACAATAAAACATTTTTTTCTACTTTACCATATACCTCGAGTTATTACTCGAGTCAACATCCCAGTCTAGGTATCCATACTTATGCAGTTCCCAGTCGAAGGATACTACCTTGGTCTGTGGTCCCAATCTACCATGTTATTTCTAGCTCTGAAACACAAGTGAGATAGTTACCCTGCATAAAGTAGTAATACAAGGTCTCATATTATAACTCTAACATCAGTGATTATTACATATGATAAGTCATTTCAACAATGCAAAAGTAATCTCTATAATAACAATTTTGATTATCCATCTGATAATGATAAGCAATGCTATGATATACAATTCTACCTTAAAGCTATAGAGTCTATATCTAGAGCAGTAGCATGGAAGATTATATACTACATCAAGTTAATATTCCATGTTCTATATCAACAAGATACACAAGTGAGATTACTCTATTATCTATGTGGGTTCATCTATAATATTATTAGCATGCCATGGTTTGAAACATAAGGAAACCATAAAACTATCGAAGCCTCCACCTAAAGCAATGCCAATCTATCTCGATCGAGCAGGTCTCCACACAAATCCTCTGTAACACTTAGCCAAACTCGCTGACTTACACAACTCAATTCCCATATGCTGAAACAACTCAAAAGCTAGCAAAATGTCTCTGTCTGAATCCAACAACAAATGGTCGACTCGAGCCAACAATCCATCTTAAGGCACAAGTGGAGCGAGGCATTACAAGAGGTAATAGGTTGATAATTTTGGTTGTGAGCTTCATATGAATCTCATATCCTGGATGCTGCTTTAATAATATTGTCACAATTAATCGTGTGTGTCGGAAGAGTGCTGCATTCATCGCCTTCCATATTAACCACATGAGGTAAAAATTTGAGGAAATTGAATCATTAGATGCTTTGGATGAAGCTTTTTCACTTTTGAGTGTGGCAGTAGATGTCGATGGATTTTGGTAGTCCTTGCTAAGCTGTCCCTGAAATCGGACAATTCAAAAGGTGTTCCAGAGTCTCGATATGTACCTAACATAGGGAGCAAATTAGATCAAAATCATGTAGCCTTCTGTGAATGTTCTCTTCTGTTGGTAAATAATTTGTGATTGATATCCTAGTAAAGATGACAAATCGTTGGTAGATATGTTGTAATTTTCATATTTTCTTCCATTCTCTGAAATTCGCTAGTATAGGTTAGCTCGGCCATGGGAATCTGTGGTCATGGATCATCCTATACACTGACTAGGCATGAGTATACTATTGTTTGTGTTGATCCAAACAAGTTTGTCATGCCTGTTATTGGAGCAAGAGGAATTGAATAATGACTATGGCTTCATGATGTAGGAAGAGGTTTAAAATAAGGTTCTTGTTCCAACAACATGTGGCATAAATAATAAGTTCACTAACCAATTTAACTTGTTAGTGAGCTTCTCGATCACCTGTGTAGACCCTCTAATTTTTGGAATTATTTATTTTATATGATTTTTTTTATTAAACTATATTTTATTTTTAGTTTTGACTATAAATACACTTTAACGTAGCTTTGACTTTTGAGCGTAACAATGGCCAATTCTTCGAAACCAACTCCATATTTGAGTCCTAGACGAGTCCATCGTCGTTTAGGCATATCATATCCCACACAAACATGTTCTTTTATACTATTTTTTTTGTACAACTTTCGGATCAAAGTGGTCAATTACCCTTCACAGTAATTTTAATGTATTTTCCAATTCCAAATTGAGATCCAAATTTGATCCAAACTTTTTGAACCAATATATGGTTTTGATCTATTTTGAGGCTATTACACATATTCCAATAGTGTCCTACTTAATTAAGTTTCCATGTGCTACTTATTTTCAAATGGCACACAAGACTCATTTAATAGACTTTCAGAGTATATTTCGGTTCAATAAATCGTATCGACCCAATACTAGTCCACCAAGCCTGGGTAGAGCCTATGTTAGGTTTCCATGACCTATTAGAATTAATTTAGATTTATTTTATTGGATTTCCAAATAGGTTCAAACACGATCAAATTTTCGATTCCATTTTGGAAACTAATTTAATTCCTTCTAGGTGTATCTTGGTGTATCTTGTGAAGTATCTATCAAATCTTAACCAAATCATACCAAACCAACTCCTATCCAATCCCAACCCTCAAAATCACAAAATCTTATATATTCCTCCAAAGAAAATCATATGCCAACTCTACTTTTTTGCATAAACTGAGCACACCCTTTCTTCCTTTCTATACGCATAGTAGTTTCCGAATCGGCCAAAACCCTTGTATAACTGCCACTTTAAACCTTTCTACCACCTCCCAAGCCTCCCCAAGACACCTTCCTATCACGCCATCAAGCCTCAGGCCGCCCACAACACCGGTTAGGTTGGAACCAAGCTGAGGAGGCACCCAAAGTCAGTTGCGCTTGTGCTGAAATAACACAAAGCAGTCTTATACGCACATTTTTTTTATTTATATTTGTCCAATTGACACAAAACCAAAACTAACTTTTATCCCTACATGTCTACTTCAATCTCCAATTGGCTATATACGTGGTTCTGCACAATTTGTCCGTAGCGTTCGTTGCACGAATATGTCCTGGCGGAACCTGTGTCCTGGCGGAACTATTTTTTTGCGTGAAAGTTTTCAGCAACTTGCGAAACCCTTTGACCTCTCAAAAAATATTGGTAAAGCTCCTAACATCTTGTTCTATCATTTTAATATGCCAGTTGGTCATCTCGTTAAGTTTTTTCTATTTTTAAAAATTTGTTTCCATCGTACAAGTTGTCGAATGTTGAATTTCGTCGAATCTAATGTTTTGTTTGAACCCGAAACTTTGTAGTATTTTTGTAAAAAGATATTTATGTGTCCTTCGCTATAAAATTCATATTTTCAGTATTTATTAATTTATTCTATATTTAATAATTATTAAATTTATTTTTTTTGGGTCCAATCGGATCCACTAGTTGGTTTACGGTGATACTAGTTTGGTATGATAATTAGAGGCTATTTTCTAGCATATATTATATTTAAATAATGATTATTAATATTTTAAAAATATTTTAGAATTAAATATTGTATTATTTATTTTTCAAACTTTTTTGTCAAGTTGATACTAGTTTGATATAGTACTAAATATTTATTTTCTTGGTCTAGAATTGTTTTTAAAAATAGTTTAAATAAAATTTTAGAATTAGATATTATATTTTTATTTTATAAAAATATTAATTTATTTTGGTGACTTGATACTATGAATATTAGATATGGCTATATATACAGTTTGGTACTAGTCTAGTTAGAATATGGTTAGTCGAGGCTATATATAGTGTGGTTGTAAACATTGTGTGTGTGTGTGTGTGTGACATTGATATATTGTTGATTGGTAGTTTGTATATTGTTTCTAGGAATATGAGATGGTGTGACCGAGGATACCGGAGTCGAGTCGCAATATGCACGCTTAGAGACTACATACAAGTGTACCCAGCCAATGTTTTAGTTCATTATCTTTTATTTACTTCTTGTCCTTTTATTTCTTGTTATAGGTATTATGGATGTAGGATTGGTTGGTACTTAGCGTTCGAATTATATTCAGATGCCGATGTCATTATATAGACTTCGAGTATCAATACCAGGCATTCACTACAAAAATTTGTCATATTAGCGACGTTACAAAACGTCGCTAAACTCGGTAAAAACGTCGCTAAATGAATTTAGCGACGTTTTGGGCAACGTTTTGGAAACAACGGAAAAAATGTGTCGCTAAACAAGAAAATGTCGCAAAACGTCGCTAGGGCGACGTTATTTGGCGACGTTATTAACGTCGCTAATTAGCGACGTTATTTGCGACGTTTGTTCGTTGACGCTAATTAGCGACGTATAAGGCGACGTTATCGTGTGGTCGCCGTTTAGCGACACTTTTACGACGTTTTAGCGACGACGAGCTGACATCAGATTTGGTGCCACGTGTTGCCATGTCAGCATTTAGCGACGTTTTTAGCGACATTTATTAACGTCGCTAAAATTTAGCGACGAATATGAACGTCGCTAAGTTAAAAAAATATATAAAAAAACAGGTTCCAGAATGCAAATATAGCTGGAGCCTGAGCCAAAATACAGAATACAAAATACAAAATACAGAATCCAATCCTTGGGTTCGCCGACCCCCTCGGTGGAACACTCAACACCGGCACGCACAATACATTCCAGAATGTACAAAAAATATAAAGAAAAAATAATATCCGCAACGAACAATGTCAATATATAATATCCTGAACAAACCAAATCAATATCCGCAAATACGTACAAACTCAATATCCTCAACGAAAAAACTGAATATCCTCAAATACATACAAAGTCAAAAATATTGTACAGTCCAAAAATGCAAAAACAAACTACTGATCGCCTGAGCTGGAGCTGGACCCGGTGCTGGAGGAGGAGCGCCACCAGATGACTGTCGTTGCAACGTCAGGATCGTCTGATACTCCTTCGGTGACAACAGGTGGACGAGCATGTCCTCCCGTGCACCGCCGGATGTAGACGATGCTCCCGGCGTACCAGCAGATGGTCGCTCCGTAGCCATCTCCTGAAAATGCTGTATCTGCTCGACCAAACGCTGTGTAGCCTCCTGCGTAGCACGGGTCATCTGTCGCAGCACCTCCGTAGTCTCCTCCAGCCTCTCAAAGCATGAGATGAGTGCATAATCATCTGTATGCGGCGCCCCCATCCTCTCCAGCATCTCGTCATGCAGAGCTGCGATCTGCACAACGACACTCTGCTGGTGGCAGAGCGACTCCTCAGTCTGTGCAGGGTCGGGCACACTAGTGGCGGTCGTAGAGGCCTGTGACACAATGAAGGCACCATAGGAGCCCGTACCATAGTACGTACCCCTATGCATGCCACCAACGGCCCTCATCCACAGCTCGTCATCTGACTGAGCTGCGGCGGCCGAGGACTGCTGGAAAGTGCTAGCACCAGCTCCCTCTGACCGTGTCGGCCCGACCTCCCTAAGCCTCAAAAACTCGGCCTAGAAATAACATCTATATGAATTCTCACGTGGTCGCTAGAAATTAATACTAATGCACTAGCATTAAGTAAAACTTCTAAAACTCGGCCTAGAAATAACATCTATATAAATTTTCTACGTAACTAAAAATTAATATTAATGAACTAGCATTAAGTAAACTTACGTAGGTGTCCCGGGCCTTGTCGTCTACGAACCGCTCCCCCTTCGTGTGCGTGGCGAGGAACAAGGTCACCATATTCGGGTCTTCTTCCGATTCAACCTGTTATGAAATTATTATATGATTTGTCAGTTAAGTTGAAAGAAATATATTACTATAAAGTATTAATTATGGGTATACGGCGAGATACGTACCATATGGGTTAAGAAATTCATGATGGACCATGATCCACAACACCACTGCGACCCCGCCTGTCGCGCTCTTTTAGACTTCGCGGACTTCTCCTTGTAGGCTTCCTCCTCGAATCTCCTCTTCATTACCGCCCAGTCGGCGGCAGAGATCCAACCCTGAATAGGCTCTCCCCGGCGGTCGCGATCCTTTTGGTCGAGGATCGCGTCCCTAATGAGCTTGCTGGCGACGCTGGAAAATGTAGCCTCGACAGCAACGGCACGGTGGGGAGGGAAGAAGTAAGTCCGCTGAAAAATCATAGAAGTACATAAGTTATAACATAACATACTAAATGTTAAAAGGAAATAAACTTTTACGTACCGAAAAGTGCTCAAACCAGAAGGCCCTTCCTGTCGGCCGGGACATCCCTCCAGTTGATCCAGGGCCCGTCGTAGTTCTGTCGCAGGAATGTACCCAGCGACCGGTGTACGGAGGAGGGTTGATACCTGTAAAATAGAAATTAAAATTTATTAAACAAGTTTATAATAAATTTAAACTAATTAAATGCAATAATTTTACTTACCGCCTGGTCCGAGTACAGGCCCAAATCTCCAACCTCAGATCCCCCTCTGGGCGACACGGAGGATCTGTCTCAAATGGGAGCTGCACTATGCCCCTGCCCCGTCCCCTGCCCCTGTGCCTGCCCCTGCCCATGCCCGCAGCCTGCCCCTCGGCTTCGGCCTCGCCCTCGCCCTCGGCGTGGGCCTCTCCATGTCCCTCGACCTCGACGTGGGCCTCGGCCTCGGCCTGCTCCTCAATAGTGGGGTCGACCTCTGGAATACTCGACGGTACTGGCTGGGTAGAAGAAGAAGGCCCTAGCCTCGAACTGCTAGAGTCGGGTATGGAGACACTGCCAGCGACTAGACCGCTAGTGTATACTGGAGTGCGGGGGGATGAGGAGTCGGTAGGAGTGGTAGATGGAGACTGTCGGGGTCGTCGACTCCCACCAGCACCGGAACCAAATGATCCACGTTGAGCTATAGTTAAAAAAATACAGAAGTATACCATACTACATCTTAAAAAAATAAAAGTATACCATACTACAGCCAGGAAACGTCGCTAAGTAAACCATACTATATCTGAAAAAACAAAAAGTAAACCATACTACATCTGAAAACGTCGCTTATTAACGTCGGTAAAACAAAAGTAAACCATACTACATCTAAAAAAAACAAAAGTAAACCATACTACATCTGAAAATTAAACATATTCAATCCTCTTCTGAAAATTCATCTTGTTCCAATTCCTCTTCCTCTTCACTTCTATCAACTTTCTCTTCCTCTTCTGATACTTCTACCTCTTCCAATTGATGAAACATGTCATGAGGAACTTCCGTTGAGTCCACATCGACAATATTTGTAATAAGAGGTAGTTTATCTTCCTGATAAGCTATCTCGTCGACATCGAAGGTATTCCGAGCTTTAGCCTTACAGACTGTCCACCAATCTGATCTTCCGGCTCCTCGTTTTGGATAGCTGGTAAAGTAAACTAGCTGAGCCTGGCTTGCTAGAATAAACGGCTCATAAGCTTGATATCGACGGCGATAATTTATGTCAACAAGACCATGTTTGTCAACTCTCCAACATCGACCCTGGATCGGATCGAACCAGTCACATCTGAACAAGACGATCTTACAAGGTTCTACAGCATAATTGTATGTCAGTTCCACAATCTTCCGTAAGTTGCCAAAGAAGTAATTGTCTGGGTCGACGTCTTTGTAGTTTGAAGATTTTATGCACAAACAGCTATTCTTCGTAGAATCCAAATCCAAGAATTCGTTTCTTATTCGAGCATTTGTTGACTTGAACCTGAAACCATTTACGCAGTAACTTGGCCAGGTCTTCACTTGATAAATTGGCCCCTTGGCTAGAGTTTTAATATACTCATTCTCAAGGATTGCCTCCGGACGATCAACCTAAATACTATATAAACGATGCTAACTTAATTATTATGTGCAAGTATAAATGTACAGAAAAAGTAAATTATGACTAGTCCGTACATATGCTCTCAACGAAAAAGGAAAATGAAGTCTCATTTGCTGTTCTACTTCCTCCTCGGTTGCGTACAGATTGTTGGACGTTACCTCATCCTTAAACATGCTGAAAAGCAACGAAGCATAGGTATATTAGTTATATTCAGAAGCAACGAAGCACGCAAAATAATTTTACTTACCCCTCTAGCTTGTCCACTTCTTCCTCGTCGCAGTTAAGCAATACATATAACATTGCAGCGCTAACCTTGTCGTCATTTAGATATCTTTTTTTTCATTTTACCAGATGGTTTTCCGTAGGCAGTAATACTTTCAGCTTTGCCTCAATACCAGCTTCATAGCCGTCATCATTTCTGGGAGCCCTTGTTCTGTTTGTAGCAATATGAGGCTGAAAATACATGGAACAAAAGTTTGAAATCTCCTCAAGGACATATGCTTCAAAAATAGAACCCTCCACCCGTGCCTTATTTTTACCTTCCTCTTGAGGTGGTTCAACTGTCGCTCGAACGGGTACATCCAACAATAACCGACAGGTCCAGCAACAAGAGCCTCATGGATAAGATGAATCGGCAAATGCTCCATTGAGTCGAAGAATACAGGAGAAAAAACTCTCTCAAGTTTGTAAAGTGTTACCACAATGTCCTTCTCTTGCTTCTCTAAACGATCGACGAGCAACTTGCAAGAACAAAGATCTTTGAAGAATATGCTAAGCTCTGTTAATGGATCCCAGACTACCGGCAGTAATAATTCTCGAAATGCAATAGGAATTAACCTCTCCATGAATACGGGGCAATCGTGGCTCTTCATTCCGGTCAGTTACACTCCTTTATGTCGCCACATCTTCTTAGATTGGAGACGTATCCGTCCAGAAATTTCAAGTCCTGGATCCATCTAAAAAGTCTCACTTTGTCCTCCTTGTCCAGCGAGTAGATTGCCTTAGGCCGCAAAAGCTTTCCCTTCCCATTGTCTATCATGTGCAATGTTGGGCGTCTGCATATTTCGGCTAAGTCCAATCTAGCCTTCTAATTGTCTTTTGTCTTTCTCTTGACGTCCATTACAGTATTAATTATGTTATCAAACACATTCTTCTTGATATGCATGACGTCAAGGTTATGTCTAATCAGATTTGTGCTCCAATATAGCAGATCCCAGAATATACTCCTTTTGGTCTAGTTATGATCTTCGCCAAATCCCTCGCAACGGCTGCTCGTTGTAGGATCTTCAATAGCACTTGGGATTTCTTTTACTTGCTCCCATATGTCCTCTCCGGACCACATTGGCGTTGGATCGCCCTTCTCCATAGCTCCAGCACGGAATGCAGTTCTGTTCCTACGGTATGGATGGTCTTTCGGCAAGAACTACCGGTGACAATCAAAGAAGCATGGCTTTCCTCCGTGTCTCAAACGAAAAGCCTTAGTGCGGTCCATGCAATACGGACATGAAAGCCGACCATGAGTGCTCCATCCAGATAATATTTCATAAGCCGAAAAGTCGTTGATTGTCCACATTACTGCTGCCCGCATCTAAAAATTCTATTTTTTCGAAGCATAATACGTGTACGCCCCTGTTTTCCATAGCTGCTTCAGCTCATCTATCAACGGCTGTAAGTACACGTCGATGTTCCTCTTCGGGTTGTTCGGACCGGGGATGATAATAGTTAAGAATATGTAATGTGTCTTCATGCACATCCAAGGCGGTAGGTTGTACGGAGTGAGGATTACCGGCCAGCATGAATATTAGGAGCCTGAAAGACCAAATTGGGGTGAAACCATCAGAGCAGAGCCCCAACCTTACATTACGCACATCAGAAACGAAATTAGGATATGCTCGATCGAAGTGCTTCCACGCTTCTCCATCAGATGGGTGATCCAACACTCCTTCGGTCTGTTGTCGCTTGTGCCAACTCATATTTTCAGCAGTCTCTTTCACCATGAACAATCTCTGCAACCACGGCATCAAAGGTAAGTAGTGCATTGAAGCAGTCGGTCTTCTAGACTTGTCTGCAGCAGTTGGCTTGTAGCGATCAGCACCACAGAATCCATACACTTTTGCATCCTTGTGATCTTTGTAGTAAAGCATGCATCCGTTCTGACAGCAATCAATCTTGTCGTATCCCATCCAAAGGGATCTCACCATCCTCTTAGAGCGGTAGACGTCTTTCGGTAACTTGGCACCCTCCGACAAGATATCGGTAATCAACTCGAGCACTCTATTGTAGCATTCTTGCGACATGTTAAAGTCAGACTTTATGCTCAAGAGCCGAGTGATCACCTCTAATGGTGAATGGTCCTCACAGCCAGGGTATAAAGGAGTCCTTGCATTCTCCAGCAACTCCATGAACTTCGCGGCATCGGCATTCGGTGCCTCTTCAGCTGCGTCACAATTGTATGGATCGAAACTAGGCCCCGCAGCATCGAAGACCATGTTCACGTACTCGTTGTCGACACCAGTTCGGTTGTGGACATTCATATAAGGCTCCACATAAGGCTCCGCTTGGAATGCTAAAGGTACAAGCTCTTCGTGTGCGGTCCATTGGTAGTAATTCGAAAGGAAACCCTTTGTGTATAAGTGATACATCACATCCAATTCTGGTTGAAACTTCATGTTCCGACATTTTGCACACGGGCACTTAATGTCCATGCCGTCCATGGATTGAGGAAACGCCTTCACGAATTGGAGGAATTATTCTACTCCGACGATGTATTCATCTCGCACACCGCACCTGTCATCTCGAATGCGGTTGTACATCCACGAACGGTCTAGCAGATATATGGATATAGCTATTTCTAGATATCTGTAAATATGAATAAACTTCAAAACTAAAACGAATATACTACATACTACATACTACGGCCGTGACCCGGGACTATTCCTATGAGTCGGGACCATTCCTACTACATACTACATACTAAAACGAATAAACTTCAAAACTAAAACGAATATACTACAAACTAAAACGAATATACTACATACTACGGTCGTGACTCGGGACCATTCCTATGAGTATCGGGATCAAGGAAACTACGTGTTACAAATATCGGAACTATCGGTACGTGTTACAAATATCGGCACTATCGTGTTACAAATTAACTAACCAACAAAACTACGTGTTACAAATATCGGCACTATCGGGACGTGGTTTCGAATTGGAGTATCACATTTTTCGGTGTCGGAAAACAAATAACTATTACTAAATTATTAAAAAATTGGCACTATCGGTGCCCCTGACCCAGCCCCCCGCACCCCTCCCCCCTCCCCCCCCTACACCACCCCTAACCCTAACCCGGACCCTATCCCTAACCATTCCCCACCAGCCCCCCCTCCCCTTCCCAGCCCCCCCAACCCCTACACCACCCCTAACCCTAACCCGAACCCTATCCCCAACCCCCTCCCCCACCATCGCCCCATCCCCTCCCAAGCCCCCCCCTCCCCCGCCCTCACCCCCCCACCCCTCACCCCCTAACCCGAACCCTAACCCTCTCCTTCCCCCAGCCCCCTCCTCACCCCCAGCCGCCCTCACCCCCTGCCCCACCCCCTGCCACCCCCAACCATTCCTCACCCCCAACCACCCACACCCCTCTGCCCTTCCCCCCGAGCCACCAGTACCCCTCCAACCACCAACAACAAATAGAGAGAGAGAGAGAGAGGGAGTCACGTACCAGAGGAGAGTCGCCGGAGAGAGTGAAGTCGTCGGAGAGAGTGAAGTCGCCGGAGAGAGCGAGAACGAGAGCGCCGGAGAGAGTGAGAGCGAGGCACCGGAGGAAGAGAGTGAGGAGGTAAATGGATGGGGGGAAATGAATCGGGGGGGAATTTAATTTAGGCGGAATTTAGCGACGCTAGTAGCGACGGTTACCGACGTTCATTTATACGTCGCTAATGTCCACAATTTAGCGACGTTTGGTAACGTCGCTAAATTTACGTCGCCAATTAAGCAGATTTTAGTAGTGATTGTGTTACATTTTATTCGTATTTGTTGACATGGTACACCTCAGGACACTGACACGATCATGATACGGAGTCATACATGAGATATTTGTGGTTGGACTCTGTGATAGGATGCATGTTATTACTTGTACTTGATAATTGCTATAATATACTTGACTCGATTTGTTAGATCTAGATATAGGATAGGGAGAACATGACTATCATATCAAGCTATTTTTCTAGTTTGGCCTCATTTCCATACTTGAAACTTGGTTGTTTTATTCAAGTTTGTCGTTATTTTCTCTGTAGCAGAGCTATGGTATTTATTGTTCTAGTTTGCCCTTGGGCCCACGATATGGTACCTTGGATGTTTGCCTGCTGAGAAGCTTGTGAATCTCAATTGCCTGAAGCCTGATATCCGAAACGTGTTCTCACGTGCATATTACTTAGACTGGTTATAGTAGTTACCCTTTAGTTCATGCATTTACTTTACTGTTACATTGGCATATTTTTCTATACCTTGCTATATCCCATGAGAACCTGGTGATCTCTCTAGGTAATTTCTTATGCAGAGATAGTCCGTTGATCGTAGACATATTGCTTTATTCGATTCAGATATTTTATCGTGCTTCCATATTTTATCCATTATTTATATTCTTCTATTTAGCCTAGTTTTATGGGCCTGTATTATTCTTCGGGTCTAATCGAACATATATGTTATTAGGCTATAGACTATCACACATATTCTTTATTCTGGATGTTTCTTATTCTGTGGATTGAGATATGTATAGGTTAGTTGACTAGATGGATAGATGCAAAAAATCGAGATAGCTTATACGTATTCAAGTATGGCAGGAGTCCACTTGATATGTAACTGACATGTATACACATTTCTAATCCTACGTACTTTGGAACTGGCACGTTACAATCTGCAACTTTGAAAGAAGGTCGAGATATAACCCATGGATCATTCCAGATGTGAATATTTTGTCCATCACCTACTGACTAATAAACACCGTTGAGCAAAAATTTTCTACATCAAAGTAAGCTAGTCCATATACAGGAGGCAAAAAAATTAGGGCAAACTGACCATAAATCAGAATTGTTTATATATTTTTCTTTAAGAAGTTTCACCCATTTTGCGTTTAAATTTGTTAAAAATCTCTATGTTAATTTGGTGAGAAGATTAGTGCCCCGTTTCCGATAGGCGACGAACTATGTAATATGCTTGCAGCGAGTCAGATCGGTCGAAAACTTAGATAGCTATCTGACTCGATCGCTGAGCTTGGCTTACGATAACCCTTTGCGGCATCGAATAAATCAATTTGGACGAATGTTACAAGAATCGATCCAACTAAAGGAACGGCTTCTACTGGAATAAGTCCTAGATGCAGTAGGTTGCGTATCGGCGAGTGAGCTCTATATAAGAGTCCCTTTGACGGGATCGAACTGCTGTATGGTTTTCTTGAGTTTTCGTAGCTTGGTTTTGATGAATGTGTTTTCGCGTGATTTCTGAATACATTCTACGAATTTCGAAACGAAGGATTAAAGAAGGAATTCTGAATAAGTGTTAGTGTCATTGCAGGAGCTCACGTAACTGGAGCTTGAACGTTGCGAAGGGCTTCGACCCTCGACATAATCAAATATTTGATGGGTGGTTCAGCCCCTTCTTTTCTACTCCTTCCCACAAACAAATTTTTTTTGCCTTGAACTTATTCAAATCGATGATGCCAAGTTAAATGCATGCCAATCCACTAAGATCAAGAAGTCGAGAAAAATGTATCGATTTAGAGTAATTTACTCTGAAAATATAAGTTTTGCACCAAAACGAGAAAGTTAAGGTTCTAGAAAAGAGATAGACTATTCCACGATCTGCAAAATAAAATGATAAAATGTTGGTTGTGGCATACGGTGCCTCGAGGAATTTGGTGCATACGGGACGCTAAATCAGAAGTACGACTTTGAGGAAAATGACTTAGTTGCATGAGTTGGGAAAAATGATAATGCTGCTTAATATTGTCCATGCTATGTAATCTATTTCATATGTTAAAGTGTTCTCGCATTTGCATGGTCATGGACAACTTGTGCACAAGGGTTTCCTCGAAACAGTATCTGGGCATCGGAGCTGAATCGACCTAGGAAGAATTTGAGATTTCGTTCGCACGAGGCATTACGGGACCTCCAGCTAGGCTTGCAACCTGGTCTGATAGGGCTCATCGTAATGCCATGAAGAATAGTCCCTCGTGGTGATTAACACCGATGACCACATATAAAATAGCATGCTCACCTATTGTCTTATGTAGGTGAAAATTATAATCTATGTTTTATGCAGGGACGAGCACGGCCGTAGTAAAAATTGGGATAAAATACTATGTTTTGTTGTATGCTGTTTACTGTTTCAAATGGAAGGCTATCAATATGAATTGAATTCATTTAGTTCTAAATAGAAAGAAAACTTCAATGCATGCCTACCTTAACAATCAGAGCCGGTTTAGATGAGTGGGTTCGTCCCGCTCACTAGTGCATTCCCAAGTGTATTAATCTCCTAACCCTACAGGTACGAGGACTCTGGGGTGCATGTCGCTAAGCCAAAGTTGAAGTTCGGAGAGACATTTTGAAGCTCTTCATATTCTGAAGTATTTTGAAGCTAATTCATCGAAGGCTTATGTATAAAAAAGGGTGAATATATGGAACGACAAGTATTAGTTCAGGCAGCTTGTCGAGTATATATTTTTTTATTTCAATCAATGTAGCCACAACGGCATATCCAATGTAATATGACTTGCACTTTGTTGTAAGCTATCAATAAAAAACATATTTCTATTTTTCTATACTGCATGTTTAATTACTCTGTGATTTGTGAAGTTTCAACTTGATGTTTCAAATAAAATGATTAAATATAATATTCTTGCCTTGTATGAGTGCAGCTCCAGACTCGTACGATATCACGCCTTAGCAAGGACGATCGATTCAGCATAATGGGAACGGGGACGAACGATTTGTCGAATTGGGGCATGACAAATTGGTATCAGAGCCCAGTTATGTTTCCTTGGATTTTTAAAAATGTTTCATTTGGAATGTTCGTTGCGATTGATCGATTGAATGCTTGTCGACATGCTGCGTAAAATAAAAGTCCCATACAGATAAGCCCGTAGATATTTTGAAAATACTAATAGGTTTACTTTGTTTTGTAGGAATGACTAAGAAAAATAACAATAATCCTGCCACCACTACCAACGCTACGGAGAGTCCGTCCAGTTCGAAGGATGCTAGCCCTAGCGAGAGTACAATAAAGAAAATGTTGCGCTTGATGGAGCTACAGCAACAACAGCTTCAGATACAATCCAAACACAATTCGGTGCGCAACAGAAGCAAATGGACGCCTTAACACGGATCGTGAGCAGCATGGCCGACAAAACTAGCACAACGATCACGGCACTTGAAGAGAAGGATAAAGTCGAGGAAGAAGTTCCACCACAAACAATGAACTCTTCTTCCTTGTTCAAAGCAACGGAGTTCCGCAAGATGAACCCGCCTAAGTTCAATGGTCGAGCAGAGCCTGATGTGATAATGGGATGGCTCGCAGAGAATGTAGACTTATTCAATCTTATCTGCATCAAAGGGACCCAGTGGGTAGCATCTGCGATATTACAACTGCAAATGAGGACCTACAACTGGTGGGCAGCTAAGAAACAGAAATTTTACGAAGTCGACACTGACGCCCAGATTTCCTGAAAAATATTCAAGGAAGCTTTTCTTAAACAATATGTTCCTCGTGCCATCCGTCGACAGAAGGGGGATGAGTTCATGATGTTGAGGCAAGGGAATATGACTGTTGAAGATTATGATGCAGGCTTCTCAAAACTCGCAAAATTTGCCGGTGCCTTCCCGCCTAACAAAGAAGTATGGTGCGAACATTTTCAACAAGACCTGAACGACGAATTGCGTAGGGACGTCATGAATCAGCGATGCCAAACTTAGCGTGAATCCTATGAAGTCGTACTTGATAGCGAGAGGATCTTTGGCCGTATGTCTCAACGAGCCGTGTCAGTCGTTCGCAACAATTTTAATAAATGACCTAACGATGCCGGAGGGTCTGGAATGCAGAAGCGTCCAAACACATTTAAAAATCAAGGCTTCTATAATGGAGTACGGTGCGACAAGTACGACAAAATGGACATCAAACATTTCAATACATGATGTCTGGATGCTTCAGATGTGGTAAGATAGGTCACAAGTCTTATGATTGTCTCCAGGGGAGAACGAACCCCCAAGAAACGTTCTGAATCCATATAGAAACAATGCTCTAAATCAAATAGAGCGCCTCTACTATGAGACGCAAATGTGGTGCCGATGAACCCACAGAACCAACGCATAGAGCGCAAGGCCGAGTATATGCCTTGATTCGGGATGAGGCGTTCGAGTCCGATACAGTCATAATAGGTATATTACTCTATAAAAATATACCTGTTTGAGTAATATTCGATTCGGGTGCAACGTATAGTTTTATATCTGCTGATTATGCTGAAGAAAATAAAATATCCATGCAATCACTAGATATGAACATTAGCATTAGTACTCCATCGGAAGTCGATATGCCTGCAAACTTATTTGTAGGAATGGCCACATTTGCATCGGAAGAAGAAATCTATCCTTGGAAGCCGTCTTACTAGACATCAAAGAGTACAACATAATTCTAGGCATGGATTGGTTAGGCGCTTGTTATGCAACAATCGAGGTGCGCAGAGAAGAGAGTTATGTTTCATCTTCCTAGTGAGACAGAGTTCTCATATTCGTGCGGTACGGTCTCGAAGACGGCCATGGTGGTATCGAAAATTTCGGCAAGGCGTGTGTTACGTTCCAGCTGTGCGGGATACTTGGCATTAGTTCAAGATATGAGAAAGGATAATACAATCATAGTGCAGACTGATGTTGTGGCAGATTTTTCTGACATTTTCCCAGACGAGATGCCTGGAATACCGTCGGATCGAGAAATAGAATTCAGCATCGACACCTTCCCGGATATACGGCCCTTATCAAAAGCGCATTACCAAATGGCTCCAGCATAACTGAAGGAGCTGAAGGTTGCAATTATGAGAGTTGCTAGACCGTGGATTTATTCGCCATAGTATCTCTCCATAGAGAGCTCCCATATTGTTTGTGAAAAATAAAGATGGATCGATGCGGCTATGCATCGACTATCGAGAGCTCAATAAGGCTACCGTGCAAAATAAGTATCCACTGCCACGAATTGACGACTTGTTTGACCAACTGCAAGGCACGTCAATATTTTTAAAAATTGATCTTCGTTCAGGCTACCATCGGTTGAAAATCAAGCCCGATGACGTATCGAAGTCGGCCTTCCGTACTCGATATGGTTATATGAACTCCTAGTCATGTCGTTCGGTTTAACGAATGCCTCAGCTGCTTTCATGGATTTGATGAACCGAGGTCTTCCGACCCAAATCGATAAATTTGTAGTCGTGTTCATCGACGATATCCTTATCTATTCAAAGAATCGGGAAGAATACGCAGAACACTTGACGATGGTGCTGCAGACTCTGCGTGAAAACAAATTATATGCAAAACGGAGTAAGTACGAGTTCTGGATGAGTAGCGTGACGTTCCTCGGATACGTAATCTCTGCCGAAGGTGTCGTAGCAGACCTAAAGAAAATTAAAGCGGTAGTAGATGGAAAATGACCTACTCGGCTAGTGACATTCGGAGTTTCTTGTGCTTGGCGGACTATTACTGGAGATTTATATAAAGCATTACCAAATTAGCCTCGCCTCTGACTTGCCTCACCCAGAAGAGAGTTGTATTCGAATGGAGTGACGACTATGAATCCAGCTTTCAAGAGTTGAAGCAACGGCTCGTCTCAGCTCCAATCCTTGCACTTCCAGATACACTAGAAGGGTTTCAGATATTCAGCGACGCATTGGGAACTGGCCTAGGGTACGTGCTCATGCAGAACAATAAAGTCATCTTCTATGCTTCAAAATAGTTGAAGCAGCACGAGAAGAACTATCCGACGCATGAAATAGAATTAGCGGCAATCGTGTTCGCATTGAAACTCTGGCGACACTACCTCTATGGTGTGGCTTGTAGAATCTAAACAGATCAGAAGAGCCTCAAATACCTATTCACCCAGCGAGAACACAACTTGAGGCAGCGGCGTTGGCTCAAACTAATAAAAGACTACGAGCTGACGATCGAATATACGCCGGGCAATGAAACGTCGTAGCAGACACGCTGAGCAGAATGTTTATGGGAACACTGGCCCTAAATAATGAGATACAGCGAGACCTTGAAGCGATGGGTATCGAACTCAGAATTGAGTATCGATATCTGTACATGGCTCAGTTGAAGCTTGGGTCGAGCCTGCTTAGCAAAATAATAACCGCACAGAAGGACGACTCATTGCTAAAAAAGATGCCCGAGCTGATTTCAACAGGAAGGACAACCGACTTTGTGGAAGATGGAGACGGGACATTATGACTAAAAGGAAGGCTCTGCATTCTTGAAACTACCAAACTCAAAAAAGAAATTCTGACAGAGGCACATTATGTAAAGTACTCGTTACATCCTGGGAGCACCAAGATGTACAAGAACTTGCGTACAAACTTTTGATGGCATGGCATGAAGAAAGACGTGGCTACTTTTGTCTCGCAGTACATGGCGTGTCAGCAAATAAAGGCAGAACACTAAAGGCCAGGCGGAGAGCTACAAAACCTTGCCATTCTCGAGTGGAAGTGGGACAATATCTCGATAGATTTTATTGTAGGATTTTCGAAGACGCCTCGAAAGAATAATACGATTTGGGTCATTGTTGATAGATTGACCAAGTTGGCTCACTTCGTCGTAATCAAAGAAGCATGGAACGTAAATCGGTAAGCACAAGTCTATATCGACGAGATTGTTCGACTGCACATGGTACCGACCACAATAATTTTAGATAGAGACGGGCGATTCCTATCGCATTTTTGGACAAGCTTACAAGCTGCGATGGGGACTAAACTGAATTTTAGTATTGTATACCACCCCCAGATAGACGGTCAGACGGAGAGGGTAAATCAAATCTTAGAGGATATGTTGCGCATGTGTGCGATCGATCTAAAGACTAGTTGGGATACGCATTTGCCGCTTGAGGAGTTTGCGTATAATAACAATTATCAGTCAAGCATTCAGATGGCTCCATATGAAGTGCTCTACGGGAGGATGTTCTCCGATATGCTGGGATGAAGTCGGAGAGCGACAAGTACTCGAACCGAAACTGGTGGAACAGACCATCGAAAAGGTCCGCTTGATTCGTAACAGACTTCGAATCGCACAAAGTCGACAAAAGTGCTACACAGATCTTTGTCGGCAACTGCTGGAACTTCTGGTCGGGGACCATGTATTTTTGAAAGTAACGCACATGTGTAGCGTAATGAGGTTCGATGTTAAAGGCAAATTGAGCTCAAAATTTGTAAGCACTTTCAAGATCCTCGAGCGGATTGCGACTGTTGCTTATCGGATCGAATTACCTCCTGCCTTGGCTGAAGTGTACGATGTTTTCCATATTTCACAACTTCAAAAATATGTGCACGATCCAATCATGTGGTTAGCTTCGATCCGTTGGAGCTACGTACGGACTTGTCTTACTCGAAATTTGAAAAGGAAAGTAAATATTTTAATGTGGAAAAGGGATTACTTGTTTAGATTGATGAAATCATTTTCTTTCCTAATTTATCTTCCATTGGGAATCACTTTTATTTCCTCCTCAATTTCTTTGGTACCCAAACAGAAGAAAGTAAACACTTTTTTTTCCAACCGGATGATTTTGC
>JANAVB010008400.1:19930688-20073188 GCA_029216955.1 Iris pallida | reverse complement strand
TGTTGTATATATCTGGGCTTGTGTTGGACACTGGACATATGTTCTATTTTATCTATCATATGTTTTTGTGTGCAATCTACCTTAGTTTTATTCTGTGATTGAGACTGTATTGTTATGTCACCTCCACTCGGAGAGTATATACTATACAGGTACCTTTATATTGTTAGTCGTAGTATTTACAGACGTTATATACAGTATTCTACCGTCGATACTGCGGCGTAGGCTAGACGTACCCACGTGCTCGTGTCCCTCATAAGGGTGCGGGTCGTGACACATTTTCGTGGTGGCCCATGCAGGTCAGTGTCGCAATTAGTACGATCTCGTAATGGTGCTCGACTTAGAGTACTAATTACGAGCCTGCACTTAGGACGTAGGACCTAGGATATGATAGGAGTTTCTCAATCATACCTAGGAAAATTTCCGATCTTTTGATTATCATGATTACTCTCCTTGTATTAAATTAACTGTCCTTCTTTGATAATATCTTCTCATGTGCCATATTGATCTCTTTGCTTCAATTTGTCTCCAGGATGACGAAGACGCACCCGCAGGACACTGGATCGAGTAGCTTGTTCGAGAGATCTGATCAGGCTGAGAAGGAGGTTCACGAGACTGCCTCCAGAGATTCCACTATCCCGGAGGCCCTGGCAGTAGCACAGGGAGGTCTACCACCTCCACCCCAGAGGGTTTCGGTTGTTGTTCCAGAGATACTGCTGCTACCACCTCTGATACCGACGAATACACACCACATGTTCCTTCTCCTTCAGCAGATGATGGAGACACAGCGAGCCCAGGCAGAGGCGTCGCATCGCCAGACGGAGGCGTCACACCTTCAGATTGAGATGCTGAGGCAGAGCATGGAGAACTCGCATCAGCTTGCACTGGCAGCCGTGAAGAGAGTGGCACCGGGTATGGTGTAGGGCCCTACTGGCCATCAGCCGTACCAGCAGCAGTCCTAGCCGGGGACAGTATTAGACTTTAGGAAGATGAGCTCCAGGGACTTTACGGGCATGGAGGGCATACTTTATACAGACGATTGGCTAGCGGATGTGCAGCGGAGCATGGAGCTGGCAGAGCTTTCTAGAGGACTTTGGGTTTCGGCCACAGCCAGCCGATTCTCCGACATCGCGCTGACATTGTACCGTACGGATCCTTGTACGTCGGTGATAGGGCTGACATGAGAGAACTTTCGGAGGCTCTTCAAGGAGAAGTTCTTCCCGGATGTGGCTCTTACAGCATTGGAGGGCCAGTTTGTGAGTCTAGTACAGGGGAACTCGTCGGTGGACGTGTATGCAGCAGAGTTCTTCCGCCTTAGCAGGTTCGCTCCCGATTTGATCCAGGATGAGGGGCAGAAGGCTCATAAGTTCCGTAGAGGACTTATTCATGCAGTGCGTACCCGCACCTCAGGTCGCCGTGACGCGACGTTCGTTCAGATATTGATGGACGCGCAGATTGTAGAGGAGGACTTCGGCCTCAAGCCGAAGAGGAGCGGAGATACCATGGGGGCGAGTTCCAGTACGGGACCGGCCAAGTGCCCCCATATTCAGCATCAGTAGAGGCCATTCCAGCAGCAGCATCAGGCACCAGTACGTGCCCCACAGCATCAGGGTCAGGGCCAGAGACAGACCCAGCAGTGTACTTTCTGTGGAAAGACGGGGCACAGCAGAGACGTATGCCGGAGGAGGTTAGGCGCTTTCCTATTCTGCGGAGGGACCGACCACCAGCTGAAGGGCTGCCCTGTTCGAGCAACCAAGGGAGGCCAGGAAAGGGCACTGACGGGACCGACAGTTCAGCCGAGGGGTCAGCCACTCCAGACACAGCAGCAGAAGTTCGTCCAGCATCAGAGGGTACCCCAGGGCAGAGCCTTTGCACTAGCAGTGGAGGAGGTAAAGCCAGTGGGAGATGTTGTAGCAGGTCATGTTCTCCTTGATTCTTTTCCTGCTTTTGCCTTGTTTGATTCTGGTGCCACTCATAGTTTTGTATCTGTTTCTTTTGCTCTGAGACACAATATTATTGCTAAATATATGGGTAGGACTTGCAAGATTATGACCGGGGGAGGTATTATCCTGGTTAATAATATTTACAACGGGCGGAGAGTCACCCTGAGAGGTCGGGACTTGAGTGCATGTCTGTCACTCCCCGATCCTAGAATACGTATTTTAATACGTAAACCGATGAAATTGTATTTACCTTATATTTATACTATATTTATTATGCTGTGTTTCTTCATGCATTTTCCAAAAATATTTGACAAAATATTATTTCCTAATTTATTTTCTGCATTTGGGCCTACAGTTTTGGCTCATTTGGGTAACCCATTCTTGGTTCACCAATGGTTCATCATGAACCCTTTGGTTCATCATGAACCCATGGGTCCAAGATCTATATATATAACTCATCTCATTCTCTCTCCTCTCATTTACTTCCTCCACCAACCAAATATTTCCTCCACCAACCAAGGCAAGTACCAACTTGCTCAAGAGATGGATCCATAATTTTGTCAATGATTTCTTACAAAACTATTTGCCAAAACATGTTCTTCTCCTCAATCTATACTAGTTTAGAACTTAAAAATTTCCATTTTGAAGCTTTGATTTTTGTAGATCTAGGTTTTAATCATTGTCGGATTTTGCATGGTTTGATCTACTTTAGTTGGATTTTATGGGTTTTTGATGCTTCCATGTGGAAGAGCATTCAGTTTCACCCAAGTTGGAACTTTGGAAATCTGGATTTGGAGTTCGGATGGCCAAGTTATGATGCTTTGAAGTTTGGGTTCAGTCATGGTGTTCTTGATGTTTGGAGAAGACAGTGAACAGTGTGCTCCGTTTGAGCACGCTTCCTGTTGGAAGCGTGTCTCTCTCCTTGAGCTTGCGTGACTTTTCACGCAGCTCTCTCCTTGAGCCTGCGTGACTTTTCACGCAGCTCTCTCTCCTTGAGCTTGCGTGACTTTTCACGCAGCTCTCTCCTTGAGCCTGCGTGACTTTTCACGCAGCTCTCCCTCCCTGAGCTTGCGTGACTTTTCACGCAGCTCTCTCCCTGAGCCTGTGTGACTTTTCACGCAGCTCTTCCCTTGAGTTTGCGTGACTTTTCATGCACGCTGCCTTGAGTGAGCCTGAGTGAGCTTGCGTAACTTTTCACCCCTTGAGCGTGCGTGCTTTTGCGCGTACGCTTTTTGATATTTTATTAGATATTATATTCCCATTTTATATCCTTACGCCTTTTGTCCCGAGCATGATATGAGCACTAATGTGACCCCGGAGAACAAAGTGTTCCTACCTGATACATGTACCTGAATGTCCCAGTTCTTGTTCATGCTCGACAAAAGACTCGTAACTCCACGTGGCGTATTTGCAATGATGCATTACACTAAGGAGGGTAGAACATGTTGACATACTGATTGACATGGATCCTCTTTGGGGTACTCGTACTAAAGTACGACTTTAGGAGGATAATCATGCAGGCCACAGCATGAGAGTCCAAGATTTCACCTAGGGTTAAACTAGGCAACTAAATATACTAGATGCATGGGGAGGGCAGAATCCCGAGATCGTGTTACACCAGCCGCCTTGAGATATTGTCTTGACGCGCCAGCTAGTCTCCACGGATACTGTGTCATCTGCAACGAGTGGATGACTGTATCCGATTAATTCCTGCTATATAATATATGTTTTGGCAAGGTGGCCTTACGAGGGACCTGTGCTCAATCATACCTGTCTACGCGAACCCCTGGGTTGGCTAGCCTTGCTGGAAAGATACGATCTGAGGATTTCTACATAACATGATGCGAGGATAACATCGTCCCACTAGAAACTCGTAGACTTGATTGGCCGTGAAAACGACTTGCTTGTACCCTATTGCCTTTCGTGAATAACTAAGTGAAGCGGACTGTCATGGTACGTGATCCAACCCATGTTCTTGTTTGATTGTTGGGTTGGTTATCGTACTATGACAGGCTGTGGACCGAAGTTATGAACGGAAGACTTATTCTGATTGGGGAGTGCTACTTCTGTGAATGACTGAGGAACATGGTCTATCATGGTACATGATCCAACCCATGTTCTTGTTTGATTGTTGGGTTGGTTATTGTGCTGCGATAGGCTATCGACCGAAGTCACGATCAGGAGATTTTATTGTTTATACCTTTTAACTTATGTG
Source organism: Iris pallida (assembly GCA_029216955.1). Lineage (NCBI taxonomy): Eukaryota > Viridiplantae > Streptophyta > Magnoliopsida > Asparagales > Iridaceae > Iris > Iris pallida. Next base: position 20,069,033 of record JANAVB010008400.1, on the reverse strand, counting down.
AAAGTTATAGAGTTCGACACGTCCCGACTCCATGCGGCACCTTTTGTCCTTGTTTGGTTGTAAGGGTGCCATATGGGTTCGAGGATGTTGCGCTACCCTATAATAGTAGCATAAGTGTTACTATTATCAATCATTCTATTTAACTGGGTTTTTAATCTTAACTCTTGTGCCCCTTTGGCGGTACTTGCTATTCGGGGCTGACCCCGCTGGTTTTGTTTGGCCAGATCCCGTAGCAGAGCCGGAGGACACGATCTTCCTCTCTGACATCCATGGTGCATACTAGGAGCATGGCGGTTCGGGGACTCGAGTGGGTTTCTTCTCCACCACTCCTGCTTATACTTTTGCGGCGTTTAGCCACCGGCACCTGTTAGCCGGATGACTTGATATTTTGTGTCAGTACATAATTGTAATTAAACAGACTGTAGCTGTGTATAATTTTGTACTCCTGACTCTCTGAGGTAGCTAAATTATAAAGCTAGTCTCTCATGATCATTTTGATGAAGCGTCGGGGATGCCTTACTGCTTTATCTTTAATGTTCATTTATTTGCTGATGTGATTTGATTGATTGAGACATAGAACTCTGTGGGACCATAGGAGACTTGATTGTAGCATGTACCCCCTAGTCTCTCGACAGCCACGATCGCCGTATAACGTTACGTACCTCATATGGAGTAGCTGGCCTAGTCCGTCCGTATTTCGGTACTCGGGCGTGACAAGGTTTTAGTGGTGGCCCATGCAGGTCTGATTTTCAGACTTGTGGGGTATTGCGAATTATTAGGAGTCTCAATCAAAACTTGTTTCCCTTGAAATTCTGTTTTGAATTCTCTGTCCTTGTCTTGATCTCTAACCTGACTTGCATCCTTGAAATCTTCCTCGTCCGGACTTGATAATCTTATATTCTTCTCTATAGGGGTGCTGCATTCTCAGTAGCGGGTGAGGCCCATGAGGAAGAGCAGCAAGAGCATGGCTCGACTGGGCAGCAACAGGGGAGAGAACCTTCCCCAGGGCAGATACGAGCAGAAATGGAACCAGAGGCGGTACAGCCGCAGGTTGTTGAAACTCCTGCAGCACCAGCAGCGACGGCAGTACCAGATGCCGTAGCACTCCTGGAGATCATCCGGGGGTTTCTTGTCACTAACCAACAGCAACAGACTCGGCAGCAGGAGCAGAACGTGTTGCTGAACCAAGGGATTCAGTTAGCTCTTGAGAGGAGTGCCGGGGTTGACTCGGGAGCATCAGGAAGGTTTCGTCGCTTGAACCCGAGGTATTTTGATGGCACAGAGGATGCCATCACTACGGATGCATGGATTCAGGACATTGAGGCCATTCTTGTGGCAGCCAAGGTTCCAGATGATGAGAAGGTTGATCAGGTCAAACTGGTACTTCAGGACCTTGCCCGCGACTGGTAGGCATCAGAAGAAGTTGGTATCTGACGCCCTGTTCGTTGGACCACCTTCAGTGACAGATTCAAGGCCAAGTATTTTGGCGTAGTAGCTCGATATGCGCTCCAGCAGAAGTTCATCAGTCTCAAGCAAGCAGGCAAGACCGTAGATGGGTATGCAGCAGAGTTCTGCAGATTGTGCCATTTCGCACCAGCAATGGTGGCAACGGAGCCAGAGAAAGCTATGAGGTTCCAGCAGGGACTTCATTTGGAACTATTACAGCTTGTGGAAGGACACGACTACCAGACATTTGACGTTGTGTTGACGGCCGCTCGAAGGCACGAGCTTACCCAGCAGAGGTTGGCATCGAGGACAGGAGGTCAGAAGAGATCTCATTCCCAGGTTGGAGGAGGAGCAATACAGCGAACATCGGCACCAGCACCCGGTGTATGTATTCATAATGCAGGAGCGCCGCGGAGGACGGCCGTGTCAACTAATACAGCGCCAGTTCGACATCAGCAGCCGAGGAACCAGCAACAGCGTCAGGTAGCACCCCAGGGCTGTACATTCTGTGGGAAGGTAGGGCACATGAGGGAGGTGTGCCGGTCAGCGAATGGCTTATGCTTGAGGTGTGGTAGTTCAGACCACCGTATTTCCACTTGTCCTATGATACAGAGGCCGTGAGGGCCAGCTCAGCAGTTTCCAGCATTGCCAGCTCCGGTGGCAACCCCGAGTGGAGGGCCAGTATTAGCAGTAAGGCCCCTAGTCCAGCGTCTACCAACGCAGGCTCAGATGTTCCGCCAAGCATAGGAAGCCGAAGGCCCTCAGAGGCAGCAACAGCATGGTCGAGGAAGGCCGCAACAAGGGGCTCCGCGGGGCCAGGCTCTCACATTGACCTTGGGAGAGGCTCTAGCGTCTAGTGATGTGGTGGCAGGTAAAATTCTCGTCACCTCATTTCCCGCTGTAGCATTATTTGATTCAGGCGCTACTCATTCATTCATCTCTGCACAATATGCTACACGGATTGGATTAGAGTTTGAGGTATTGCCGGAGAGGATGGATATACTCACCGGCAATGGGCTCGTAGAAGTTAGCAGAGTACGTTTTTCATGTTCGATGGAGGTGTGTGGGCATTTACTGCCCGCATCATTGATTAAATTTCCTATGGGGAATTTTGATGTTGTTCTTGGCATGGACTGGTTGAGAGACAGTCATGCGACCATTGATTGTAGAGGAGGTAGGGTCATATTCAGCGTTCCTGGGATGGAGCAGTTTATCTTTACTCGAACCTTGAAGAATCAGGCCGGAGGCGTCATCTCAGCAGCAGTGTCAGAGCCAGGACAGATTCCGAGAGTGGTCGAAGATTTTCTCGACGTCTTCCCTGATGAGCTCCCAGGGATACCCCCAGTCAGAGAGGTAGAATTTAGCTTTGAGTTGAACCCTGGAACGAGGCCTATTGCAGACAGAGTTTACAGAATGTCGCCGTCAGAACAGGATAAGTTGTATCAGCATGAAGAAGAGTTGAAGTCTAAGGGATTCATCCGAGACAGTAAATCGCCCTGGGCTGCGCCAGTGATTCTAGTTCCCAAGAAAGATGGGTCGACGAGGATGTGCATCGACTACCGCAAGCTGAATGCAGTAACAGAGAAGAATAAGTACCCGCTACCAAGGATTGATGACCTGTTTGACCAGTTGAGCAAGGCCAGTGTCTTTTCTAAGATCGATCTTCGGTCAGGATACTATCAAGTAAGAGTCCGGGAGCAAGACATACCGAAGACAGAATTCAGATCTAGATATGGGCATTATGAGTTTTTAGTAATGCCCTTTGGACTAACCAACGCCCCCGCAGTATTCATGGATTTAATGAACCGCATCTTTCTGCCGTATTTGGATAAATTTGTGGTGGTGTTCATAGATGATATTCTTGTCTATTCCAGCAGTGAAGAGGAGCATGAGAAACATCTTAGGACTGTCTTACAGACATTGAGGGAGCATCAACTTTATGCGAAGCTTGACAAGTGTGAATTATGGTTAGATCACATTTCGTTCCTGGGGTATGTAATTTCTGGGGCAGGAGTGTCAGTGGATCCGAAGAAGATTGAGGCCGTAGAGCATTGGCCAGTCCCGAGAACGGTTGCAGAAGTGCAAAGTTTCTTAGGATTAGCTGGTTACTACAGAAGGTTCGTGGCGGACTTTGCCAAGATCTCTGCGCCCTTAACACGTTTGACGCACAAGGACGTAGAGTTTGTTTGGTCAGCTAGCTGTCAGGCATCCTTTGAAGAATTGAAGAAGAGATTGATCTCAGCCCCGATCCTGACGCTTCCAGTAGGAGCGGAAGGCTTTACAGTATATTGTGACGCATCTGGGAAGGGTCTTAGATGTGTATTGATGCAGCATGGAAAGGTGATAGCATATGCGTCTCGGCAGCTTCGAGACCATGAGAAGAATTATCCGACTCACGATTTGGAGTTAGCAGCTGTGGTGTTTTCACTCAAGTTGTGGAGGCATTATTTATACGGAGATCGGGTAGAGATCTATACTGATCATAAGAGTTTGAAATACGTGTTCACGCAGCGAGATTTGAACATGAGGCAAAGAAGATGGTTAGAACTACTGAAGGATTTTGACTTAGATCTTCAGTATCACCCAGGCAAGGCAAATATAGTTACAGATGCACTGAGTAGAAGAGACAGTGCCTTTATCTTGACCTCGCAGAAGCATATTTTAGAAGACCTTCAGAGTATGGGAATCGAAGTAGTTTTGCCAAGGGATATAGGAAGAATAAACAGTATGCAGATTCAGTCAACCATAGTAGAGAGGATAAGGGCAGCACAAGCAGGAGATCCACAGATTCAGAAGTTGCGGTCGGAGTGTGAATCAGGCCGTAGGAAGGAGTTAGTGATTCATGAAGATGGTACGCTCAGGTTTGGAAACAGATTCTGTGTACCGAGTGGAGACCTTCGGTAAGAAGTTATGTCCGAAGCTCATAGTTCCATTTACTCCATTCATCCTGGAGGGACGAAGATGTATCGAGATATCAGGCAGTACTTTTGGTGGAATGGCATGAAAAGAGAGATAGCAAGATTTGTATCCAAGTGTCTGGTATGTCAGCAGGTGAAAGCCGAGCAGCAGAGACCAGCAGGGTTGCTACAGCCGCTTCCTATCCCAGAATGGAAATGGGAGCACATTACGATGGATTTTGTGACCGATTTACCTAGATCCCCGGTTGGCAGGAATGCAGTCTGGATAATAGTAGATCGACTCACGAAGGTCGCTCATTTCCTTCCCTTCCGAGTTGGACAGACTACTGAGCAGTTAGCAGAAATGTACATGAAGCAGATAGTAAGGCAGCACGGTGTTCCAGTTAGTATAGTATCAGATCGGGATACGCGGTTTACTTTCCATTTTTGGCGGAGCTTACACCAAAGTTTGGGAACCAAGTTAAGATTCAGTACTGCTTATCATCCACAAACCGACGGGCAATCAGAAAGAACCATCCAGACGTTAGAAGATATGCTACGGGCGTGTACCTTAGATTTTGGCGGATCTTGGGAGGACCACCTTCATCTAGTGGAGTTCTTCTATAACAACAGCTATCTGGCTAGCATTCAGATGGCCCCGTTCGAAGCATTGTACGGAAGGAAGTGCAGGTCCCCTTTGGCATGGGACGACGTCGGAGAACGGAAGTTGTTGGGACCAGAGATGATCACGCAGACTGTGGAGATAGTTAAGTTGGTCAGAGAGTGCCTTCGAGTTGCACAGGACCGACATCGTCATTAGGCAGATCAGCATCGTAGGCCTCTAGAATTCAGAGTTGGCGACCAAGTGTTTCTGCGGATTTCGCCTACTCGGGGTATCATCAGAATTGGAACCCGAGGAAAGCTTAGTCCAAGATACGTTGGTCCTTTTAAGATTCTCGCTCGGGTAGGCGATGTGGCTTATCGACTTGTCCTTCCGCCTTCGTTAACTGGCATACATGATGTGTTTCATGTGTTCCAATTACGTGGGTATGTCCCGGATCCGAGTCATGTCCTCGATCATTCTGAGTTAGTCGTTGGTACCGACCTAACTTACGAGGAACAACCCGTATCTATTTTAGACCGGCGAGAGAAGGTACTCAAGAATCGGACAATAAGCCTTGTCCGTGTTTCTTGGAACCATCACTCTCCGGAAGAGTCAACCTGTGAGCGCGAGGACGAGATCAGATCTCGATATCCGTATTTGTTTGACTGATAAGGTATATTTTTGTACCTTATTGACACGATTCCATGCTTATCTGCACCTGCTTGTTTTACACTTTGTGATGTATGATAATAACTGCTATGATAGTTAACTTATATATGATTGTGCCTTGCTTGCCCTAATTTCACTATCCTGTCTTGGCTGGAATTCCGAGGACAGAATTTTTCTAAGAAGGGTAGAGATGTCACTCCCCGATCCTGGAATACGTATTTTAATACGTAAACCGATAAAATTGTATTTACCTTGTATTTATACTATATTTATTATGATGTATTTCTTCATGCATTTCCTAAAAATATTTGACAAAATATTATTTCCTAATTTATTTTCTGCATTTGGGCCTACAGTTTTGGCTCATTTGGGTAACCCATTCTTGGTTCACCAATGGTTCATCATGAACCCTTTGGTTCATCATGAACCCATGGGTCCAAGATCTATATATATAACTCATCTCATTCTCTCTCCTCTCATTTACTTCCTCCACCAACCAAATATTTTCTCCACCAACCAAGGCAAGTACCAACTTGCTCAAGAGATAGATCCATAATTTTGTCAATGATTTCTTACAAAACTATTTGCCAAAACATGTTCTTCTCCTCAATCTATACTAGTTTAGAAATTGAAAATTTCTATTTTGAAGCTTTGATTTTTGTAGATCTAGGTTTTAATCATTGTCAAATTTTGCATGGTTTGATCTACTTTAGTTAGATTTTATGGGTTTTTGATGCTTCCATGTGGAAGAGCATTCAGTTTCACCCAAGTTGGAACTTTGGAAATCTGGATTTGGAGTTCGGATGGCCAAGTTATGATGCTTTGAAGTTTGGGTTCAGTCATGGTGTTCTTGCTGTTTGGAGAAGACAGTGAAAAGTGTGCTCCGTTTGAGCACGCTTCCTGTTGGAAGCGTGTCTCTCTCCTTGAGCTTGCGTGACTTTTCACGCAGCTCTCTCCTTGAGCCTGCGTGACTTTTCACGCAGCTCTCTCTCCTTGAGCTTGCGTGACTTTTCACGCAGCTCTCTCCTTGAGCCTGCGTGACTTTTCACGCAGCTCTCTCTCCCTGAGCCTGCGTGACTTTTCACGCAGCTCTCTCCCTGAGCCTGCGTGACTTTTCACGCAGCTCTTCCCTTGAGTCTGCGTGACTTTTCACGCACACTGCCTTGAGTGAGCCTGAGTGAGCCTGCGTGACTTTTCACCCCTTGAGCGTGCGTGCTTTTGCGCGTACGCTTTTTGATATTTTATTAGATATTATATGCCCATTTTATATCCTTACGCCTTTTGTCCCGAGCATGATATGAGCACTAATGTGACCCCGGAGAACAAAGTGTTCCTACCTGATACATGTACCTGAATGTCCCAGTTCTTGTTCATGCTCGACAAAAGACTCGTAACTCCACGTGGCATATTTGTAATGATGCATTACACTAAGGAGGGTAGAACATGTTGACATACTGATTGACATGGATCCTCTTTGGGGTACTCGTACAAAAGTACGACTTTAGGAGGGTAATCATGCAGGCCACAGCATGAGAGTCCAAGATTTCACCTAGGATTAAACTAGGCAACTAAATATACTAGATGCATGGGGAGGGCAGAATCCCGAGATCGTGTTACACCAGCCGCCTTGAGATATTGTCTTGACGTGCCAGCTGGTCTCCACGGATACTGTGTCATCTGCAACGAGTGGATGACTGTATCCGATTAATTCCTGCTATATAATATATGTTTTGGCAAGGTGGCCTTACGAGGGACCTGTGCTCAATCATACCTGTCTACGCGAACCCCTGGGTTGGCTAGCCTTGCTGGAAAGATACGATCTGAGGATTTCTACATAACATGATGCGAGGATAACCTCGTCCGACTAGAAACTCGTAGACTTGATTGGCCGTGAAAACGACTTGCTTGTACCCTATTGCCTTCCGTGAATAACTGAGGGAAGCAGAATGTCATGGTACATGATCCAACCCATGTTCTTGTTTGATTGTTGGGTTAGTTATCGTACTATGACAGGCTGTGGACCGAAGTTATGAACGGAAGACTTATTCTGATTGGGGAGTGCTACTTTTGTAAATGACTGAGGAACATGGTCTATCATGGTACATGATCCAACCCATGTTCTTGTTTGATTGTTGGATTGGTTATTGTGCTGCGATAGGCTATCAACCGAAGTCACGATCAGGAGATTTTATTGTTTATACCTTTTAACTTATGTGAAAGTTATAGAGTTCGACACGTCCCGACTCCATGCGGCACCTTTTGTCCTTGTTTGGTTGTAAGGGTGCCATATGGGTTCGAGGATGTTGCACTACCCTATAATAGTAGCATAAGTGTTACTATTATCAATCATTCTATTTAACTGGGTTTTTAATCTTAACTCTTGTGCCCCTTTGGCGGTACTTACTATTCGGGACTGACCCCGCTGGTTTTGTTTGGCCAGATCCCGTAGCAGAGCCGGAGGATACGATCTTCCTCCTTGACATCCATGGTGCATACTAGGAGAATGGCAGTTCGGGGACTCGAGTGGGTTTCTTCTCCACCACTCCTGCTTATACTTTTGCGGCGTTTAGCCACCGGCACCTGTTAGCCGGATTACTTGATATTTTGTGTCAGTACATAATTGTAATTAAACAGACTGCAGCTGTGTATAATTTTGTACTCCTGACTCTCTGAGATAGCTAAATTATAAAGCTAGTCTCTCATGATCATTTTGATGAAGCGTCGGGGACGCCTTACTGCTTTATCTTTAATGTTCATTTATTTGCTGATGTGATTTGATTGATTGAGACATAGAACTCTGTGGGACCATAGGAGACTTGATTGTAGCATGTACCCCCTAGTCTCTCGACAGCCACGATCGCCGTATGACGTTACGTACCTCATATGGAGTAGCTGGCCTAGTCCGTCTCCGTATTTCGATACTGGGGCGTGACAAGGTTTTAGTGGTGGCCCACGCAGGTCTGATTTTCAGAATTGTGGGGTATTGCGAATTATTAGGAGTCTCAATCAAAACTTGTTCCCCTTGAAATTCTGTTTCGAATTCTCTGTCCTTGTCTTGATCTCTAACCTGACTTGCATCCTCGAAATCTTCCTCGTCCGGACTTGATAATCTTATATTCTTCTCTATAGGGTGCTTCATTCTCAGTAGCGGGTGAGGCCCATAAGGAGGAGCAGCAAGAGCATGGCTCGACTAGGCAGCAACAGGGGAGAGAACCTTCCTCAGGGCAGACACGAGCAGAAATGGAACCAGAGGTGGTGCAGCCGCAGGTTGTTGAAACTCCTGCAGCACCAGCAGCGACGGCAGTACCAGACGCCGAAGCACTCCTGGAGATCATCCGGGGGTTTCTTGTCACTAACCAACAGCAACAGACTTGGCAGCAGGAGCAGAACGTGTTGCTGAACCAAGGGATTCAGTTAGCTCTTGAGAGGAGTGCCGGGGTTGACTCGGGAGCATCAGGAAGGTTTCGTCGCTTGAACCCGAGGTATTTTGATGGCACAGAGGATGCCATCACTGCGGATGCATGGATTCAGGACATTGAGGCCATTCTTGTGGCAGCCAAGGTTCCAGATGATGAGAAGGTTGATCAGGTCAAACTGGTACTTCAGGATCTTGCCCACGACTTGTGGGCATCAGAAGAAGTTGGTATAAGACGCCCTGTTCATTGGACCACCTTCAGTGACAGATTCAAGGCCAAGTATTTTGGCGTAGTAGCTCGATATGAGCTCCAGCAGAAGTTTATCAGTCTCAAGCAAGCAGGCAAGACCGTAGATGGGTATGCAGCAGAGTTCTGCAGATTGTGCCGTTTCGCACCAGCAATGGTGGCAACGGAGCCAGAGAAAGCTATGAGGTTCCAGCAGGGACTTCATTTGGAACTATTACAGCTTGTGGAAGGACACGACTACCAGACATTTGACGCTGTGTTGACGGCCGCTCGGAGGCACGAGCTTACCCAGCAGAGGTTGGCATCGAGGACAGGAGGTCAGAAGAGATCTCATTCCCAGGTTGGAGGAGGAGCAATGCAGCGAACATCGGCACCAGCACCCGGTGTACGTATTCATGATGCAGGAGCGCCGCGGAGGACGGCCGTGTCAACTAATACAGCGCAAGTTCGACATCAGCAGCCGAGGAACCAGCAACAGGGTCAGGGAGCACCCCAGGGCTGTACATTCTGTGGAAAGGTAGGGCACACGAGGGAGGTGTGCCGGTCAGCGAATGGCTTATGCTTGAGGTGTGGTAGTTCAGACCACCGTATTTCCACTTGTCCTATGATGCAGAGGCCAAGAGGGCCAGCTCAGCAGTTTTCAGCATTGCCAGCTCCGGTGGCAACCCCGAGTGGAGGGCCAGTATTAGCAGTAAGGCCCCTAGCCCAGCGTCTACCAACGCAGGCTCAGATGTTCCGCCAAGCACAGGAAGCCGAAGGCCCTCAGAGGCAGCAATAGCATGGTCGAGGAAGGCCGCAACAAGGGGCTCTGCGGGGCCAGGCTCTCACATTGACCTTGGGAGAGGCTCTAGCGTCTAGTGACGTGGTGGCAGGTAAAATTCTCGTCACCTTATTTCCCGCTGTAGCATTATTTGATTCAGGCGCTACTCATTCATTCATCTCTGCACAATATGCTATACGGATTGGATTAGAGTTTGAGGCATTGCCGGAGAGGATGGATATACTCACTGGCAATGGGCTCGTAGAAGTTAGCAGAGTGCGTTTTTCATGTCCGGTGGAGGTGTGTGGGCATTTACTGACCGCATCATTGATTAAATTTCCTATGGGGAATTTTGATGTTATTCTTGGTCTGGGGAGCGCCAGGACGAGCTGCAGGACAAGGGGTTTATTAGATCCAGTTCTTTGTTCTGGGGACCGCCAGTCCTATTTGTGTCGAAGAAGGACGGTACGTCCCGCATGTGCATTGATTATCGGGTGCTCAACAACCTCACTATCAAGAATAGATACCCTTTGTCGAGGATCGACGACTTGTTCGATCAGCTGAGTGGGGCAAAGGTATTTTCGAAGATAGACTTGAGGTCCGGGTATCACCAGCTGAAGGTGAGGCGGGATGGCATTCCTAAGACGGTATTTCGGACTCGGTACGGCCAATACGAGTTTACAGTGATGCCATTTGGGTTGACCAATGCTCCCGCGGTGTTCATGAACTTCATGAACAAGGTATTCCATCAGTACCTTAACAAGTTCGTGGTGGTCTTCATAGACGATATCTTGATCTATTCGAAGACGCAGGAGGAGCATGAGGAGCACTTGAGAGTTGTGTTAGAGACTCTGAGGAGGGAGCAACTCTAAGGAAAGCTTTCGTAGTGAGAGTTCTTCTTGGACCAGGTCGAGTTCTTAGGTCATGTTGTGACCGAGCACGGGATCTCAGTGGACCAGAGGAAGATTTCAGCAGTTGAGTCTTAGTCTACGTCCAGTTCAGTTGCCGAGGTTCGGAGCTTTCTGGGTTTGGCTGGCTATTACCGGAAGTTCGTCCAGGACTTCTCGCGGATTGCAGAGCTGATGACTAGACTCACCAGGAAGGACGCGGAGTTCGTCTGGACTGTTGAGTATCAGGCTGCATTCGATGAGCTGAAGAGGAGGTTGACTTCAGCTCTGATCTTGACTTTGCTATCTGGGTCAGGTGGGTTCTCGATCTACAACGATGCTTCAGGGAACAGCTTGGGTTATGTTCTTCAGCAACACGGGAAGGTGATTGCCTATGCATCTAGGCAGTTACGTCCACATGAGAAGAACCATCCTACTCATGATCTAGAGTTGGCCGCGGTTATTTTTGCTTTGAAGTTATGGAAGCATTACCTATACGGAGAGTGAGTTGAGATCTTCACAGATCACAAGAGCTTGAAGTACGTGTTCACTCAGAAGGAGCTGAACATGCGGCAGAGGCGGTGGTTAGAGCTGATGAAGGACTTCGATATATCACTGCAGTACCATCCAGGAAATGCTAACGTAGTTGCAGATGCCTTAAGTAGGTATCCAGTAGCTATGTTCTTGACGACAGATCATCATCTGTTGGCCGACCTGGATAGTTTGGGTATCGAGGTCATCATCCCGGGTATGGAGATCCAGATGTGGGGTTTGCAGATTCAGTCTGAGCTGATGGATAGAGTCAGGTCAGTGCAGTATGATGACGTTGCCCTGAGGAGCATAAGGGAGCAGATGCGGACGGGGTTGCTCGACGATTTCTCTGTAGCCGAAGATGGGTCGTTGCGGCACGGTACTAGGCTGTGCGTTCCGCGTAGAGAGCTTCGGGAGGAGGTTCTTCAGGAGGCGCATCGCTCTCAGTATTCTATGCATCCTGGAGCCAACAAGATGTATAGGGACCTGAGAGAGCACGTGTGTTGGTATGGCATGAAGCGCGAGGTAGCTCAGTTTGTATCTCGTTGCCTTGTATGTCAGCAGGTGAAGGCCGAGAGACAGAGACCAGGTGGATTGCTACAGCCGCTACCCATTCCCGAGTGGAAGTGGGAGCACATCACCATGGACTTTGTATCTGGACTTCCACGATCGCCAGGAGGGAAAGATGCGGTTTGGGTCATCGTTGATAGATTGACCAAATCGGCCCACTTTTTGCCTTTCAAAGAGGGTTTGTCTACGGAGAGGCAGGCAGAGCTGTATGTTCGTCAGATCGTAAGATTGCACGGGGTTTCGGTGAGCATAGTTTCAGACCGGGATAGCCAATTCACTTCCCACTTCTGGAGGAGTTTGCAGGCTAGCTTGGGCACCTCGCTCAAGTTTAGTACCGCTTATCATCCTCAGACAGACGGGCAGTCGAAGAGGACTATCCAAACTTTGGAGGATATGCTTCGCACATGTGTGCTTGATCTCGGGGGTTCTTGGGAGGACCATCTTCACCTGGTAGAGTTTTCTTACAACAACAGCTACCAGGCCAGTATAGAGATGTCGCCATTTGAGGCTCTATATGGACGGAGATGTCGTACTCCTTTGTCTTGGGACGATGTCGGCGATAGGGCGCTTCTTGGCCTGAAGATGGTTGTGGATGCGGCCGAGAAGGTCAGGTTGATTAGAGACAGACTTCGGGTGGCTCAGGATAGGAAGCGGGATTTGGCCGATAGTCACCGGAGACCGTTAGAGTTCGAGGTTAGTTTCAGTTTCCTGTCGTGTTGTTTGTGATTGTTTGTTAGTTGTGTGCTGAGTTTTGTCTTATGTCTAGGTTGGTGACATGGTGTTTTTGAGGATATCCCCGACACGTGGCACGATTCGCTTTGGCGGCGGTGGAAAGCTCAGTCCGCGCTACATCGGACCTTTTACCATCAAAGAGAGGATCGGTGCAGTAGCCTACCGACTGGACTTGCCGACTAGGCTCGAGGGAGTGCACAACGTGTTTCATGTATCTCACCTGAGGCGGTACGTGGCAGATCCTAGCCATGTATTGGACCATTCAGCGATACAGGTGGGACCTACTCTCAGCTATCCAGAACAGCCGGTGGAGATTCTGGATCGCAGGGAGAAGGTGCTCCGAAACCAGGTTATACCCTTGGTCCGGGTTGCATGGAGACATCACTCTCCAGGTAAGTCTACCTGAAAGAGGGAGGATGACATGCGAGAGCGTTTCCCTTATCTTTTCGCGCCCTGAGGTATAAATCTATTTCTTTCGTTTTTCTGTTTGTGATTTCCTGTGTTTGTTGTCTTCAATTTCGAGGACGAAATTTTTTTAAGGTGGATAGACTTGTCACCCTCACTTTTTCAAGATAGGGGTAAAATGGTAATTTTTCATTTTTGAATATTTTGGGAATTTTATTTCATGAATGTTAATATTTAATGATTATAGGAGTCGGGTTCGAATTTTATCGCATTCCGACTTAATTTGGGACTCCGAGGAATTTCGACTTGAGTTGTGATTAGCACATTAATTAGCCATGGCCCACCAAACTTAACAATTAGGCCTAGGAGTTTGGACTAGTCCCCCATGAGTATTTAGGCTTAATTATGATTTTTATTTAGTTTTAACTAACCCCCAAACCAATTTAGGAAGATAACTTAGCATGTAAGCAAGGGAGGGGCAAACTTGTAAATTGCAAGTGCCCCAACCTCTCCCACATAGGGCCGGCAACCTTTCCCCCATTCCTTCTTCTTCCCACTTCAAAATCTCACCATCTTCTTCTTCTCCAAGTTTCTTCCCAAGTAAGAATAGGAAATCCTTAGTTTTGATCTCAAAATAAATCTCTTCTTTCCATTTTTCTTCCATCCAACTCTTCCTCAACCCCAAGTGAAGCTTCTCCAAGCTTTTAGGAGCAAGAAGTGCAAGGGTGTGTCCTAAACAATTCGTTTTGTGTCGGAGCCGTGTCGGAGGATTTTTGCTTTGGATCCATCTCCCGATAGGTACAACCTATCCTCTAATCTATTCTTTTCATTATGTAAACTAGATTGGACCCCGTAGGATTGATCCCCGTGTTTGTGTCCCTCTTCGTGTCAAGTTTGAGTCCGTTTGGAGTGTCCTAGGAGAAGTTTGGGTTTGTGATTGTGTCCTTGAGTTTTCCCCAAATTTGGACACTTCTAGAATAATTAGGTTTGCATCTAAGTGGGTTAGGCACCTTAACTTCATTTGTATTAGTGTTATGTGGAGTGTAATATTCATATTTAGTGTGTGTGTGATTGTTTTCATATATATATATATATATATATATATATATATATATATGTGTGTGTGTGTGTGTGTGTGTGTGTGTGAGAGTGTCTATATATATATATATATATATATATATATATATATATATATATATATATATATATATGAACACACACATATATATATGAACACACACACACACATACATATATGTATGTGTGTGTGTGTGTTCATATATATATGTGTGTGTTCATATATATATATATATATATATATATATATATATATATATATATATATATATATATATATATATATATATATATGTGTGTGTGTGTGTGTGTGTGTGTGTGTGTGTGTGTGTGTGTGAGAGTGTCTATGTATATATATATATATATGTGTGTCTATATATATACTTGTGTGTGTATTTATATATATATAGAGGGGGAGAATGGGAGATTTGTATGTGAGAGTTTATATATATATTAGAGGGAATAGAGGAGTTTTAGAGGGGAGAATATAGGAGTTTAGAGAAGGATTTATAGAGGGAGAAAGAGAGGAAAGAAGAGGGGAAGTAGGAGAGCACCAACAGCAGCTTGGGGGGGGGGGCAAGGGGCTGCTGCCCCCCCCCCCCCCCCCTAAATCACAGCAGCAGCAGCAAGCAGCAGTAGCACCCAGCTTTAGCCCCTAAAACCCCCACCTATATACCTATATATATATACATATATATACCCCTATATATAGCTATATATACGCCTATATATACCCTCTAACTAGCCCCTAAAACTAGTCCTAAGTGAGTGTGAAAAATGAGTTTGAGTGAGTGAGTGAATGGTCGAGTTAGAATTTAGTGAAGAGGGGATTTTGAGTTAGGAGCGTCGGAACGCTTCCAAACTTGGAGGGGACTTAGCTATTATAAAATAGAGTTTACGGGTAGGCTCCTAGGTGGAAATCGGGACTTCGTGTGGGATTAGGAAGATGGTATCGCACGATACCATTGAGTATCTTGAGATACTCGAGATAACGGGTAAACGACCAATTTGGACCGTAAGATGGATTGGATGTCCACTCTACCTAGAGAACTTGGTAGGTAATGGTTGTATAGGCTAGTACCCTACTACCCTAGGAAGCCAGGAGTGGAATTCCTAAGGGAAAGCCACTTGACGTCAATGTTAGAGTGGTTTAAGGGTATGTGTGTTAGAGGGTAATCGGGTAATTCCAAAATACGGGGTTCGGGTATTCGGATTGACTTGAAACTTAGGTGACTTGTTAGGTACACCCTACAAACGTCATTTTTGAACCAATTTTGGCTCGGTTGACCCAGAGTTGACTTTTTATCCAAAATTCAACGATGAGTCAACACTTTGTCTAAATTTGACCAAATCCAAACTAGAGTTGACCAGTTGACCAAAAGTCAACTGTTGGTCAACATTTGACCAGTTTGACCTAGGGTTGACCTAGAGTTGACCAGAGTTGACCAGGGTTGACAAGTTGACTAAAAGTCAACTGTAGGCCAACTCTTGACCCCGTTTGACTTACTTCGACTTGTTTTGACTTGTGATGATTGGTATGACCTAGGGTTGACTTAGTCTGACTTAGATTGACTTGATATAACTTGATTTGACCTAGATTGACTTGACAGGACTTAGTGTGACTCAGTGAGACATAGTTTGACCTAGATTTCATATCATTCATAAATAAATCATTCTTAACTTTGTTAAACCTAAATTAACATACAATATCTCATCTTTAGGTTTCTGATTTCCACTCTGAGCATTGATATACCCTACAGATTAGGACAGCAGGTGAGTACATTCACTGATAGTTTTTATTGTCATGATATCTGCTATATCCGATTCAGTCGTAGTGTCTTACTTGATTCTCAGTCACGATAGTTCACGGACTAGTATTGTCGGATTCCTTTCATGAGATGTTATTCCTGGATTTCTTAGGATACTGGTACTTGCTTGGCCTTGATTCTTGTACTTGTATTGACGCTGATTCCTGAAGAGGACTTGCTCCCCTCTTAGGGAATCCTGCGTCATGACGTGCCATGTCTGGATCCGTGTAATATTCGGGGAATGGGGAATTTTATAGATAGTGTGATCAATGCCCACCTTGTGTTACTACTTGTATCATAGCTATACCCTCACCTCACGATGGGTATAGCCTGACCTGTGCTACTACTTGCTCCATAGCTTGCCATCCCGGCCGGGCCGAGTCCACGTACTTGTAGCCGGTCGGCTGGAAGCCTGATCTTGACCCATACCGATCACATTATGCTATAATATTTGAGGCACATTTTATATTTGCTTATCTTATCATATATCATGTTCTGTTCTACATTCAGTACCTTCTCACCATGTTATGATATTCAGATTACTCATATGTTCTACATGCCTTTATATTGTACCTTGATTGGAGACTAAGTTCTGCTCGGGAGAAGAGTTACAACCCCGGTCCTTGTTTGGTTTAAGGGTTGTAACTCAGCTTCCGAACGGTTCCCAAGTCTTCATATATCTTTGTCTTATAGTTCATTATACTGTCTCTTATAGAATTTGTCAATTCATATGAAACTGCTGTTAGTGCTTGTACTTGCTCATTTTCCTGACAAGATACCGTTGATATATTACAGATGATTCTGAGTCGGACTGCTCGACCTATTATGGGCTCGAGCTAGATGGAGTTGTCCAGGACCGTGGCCTTATAGTAGAGCCACTAGACTTTATTCTCCCAGAGTAGTGTAGATTAGTTGGGTTGCCTGGACTGCGATCCTGCTAGCATTATCAGACTGTAGCTTCTATGTTATATTTTTGTCACGGCCCGCACCCACTGTGAGTGTACGAGAACGTCACAACGCCCAGCCTACGCCGCAGTATCGACGGTAGAACGCTGTTCTAGGTCATGAACTATAACTAACATAATAGAATACTCTCCATAAGGAGGCCAACACAGAGGTATAACTCAATCACAATCTATAGATAGAATATGGCACGTTGAAATAGATAAAGAAATCCTCAACTGAGGTACAACAGAAAAGAAATACAAGTCTTATCATCTCTAAAAATATACAACTCTGAATCAAGAACAACAACTAAACATAAAATGGAAAACAGTCTAAGCTATCTATACTAAGCAAGGTATCGTCCTCAGCAGCTGCCTGAACCTCCCCAGGGGTCCAGGTCGCGAGTGTCATCTAGGCAAGCTCCAAGGGGTTCCTCATCATCCTCTGTAAAATTTTCAACAGGTCCAGTCAGGACGGGAGCGAGCACAGTACATCTCATGCAGTTCATATCATGGCAGAAAATATAAAGCAAGCAATAGAGTAAGATACATGAAACGCTGTAAGAAGATGTACATAAAACAGAAGAGATATTTGATAACTGGAAATATATACATGATAAGTAAGAACTGTAAGTGACTAGTGATTTAGAGTAAGAGATGGCATGTAATTGGCTTAGGTTGAACATGATGTACATGAGTGAACATGTAGGACATCAGCCAATAAGACTGTGTTGTACATGATAAAACATGAAAAGTAACAGAGTGAACATGATGGGTAAATCACATGACCATTTATACTCACCCCTACCCACAATCAGTACACAAGGATCTATTCAAGTTACGTTACGGACAGGATGTCTTGGTTATACAAGAGACACATGAGGAAACATGAGCGTACATGAAAGAACATGAGAGTACATGAACGTACATGTAAGAACATGAGTGTACATGAATAACGCAGAAGCAAGGAATACATGATGTACATGAAACACATGTCATAAAGTATCCGATGCGCCCGCTAAGGGGGATAACATCCCAAGAAGAGATCCGTATAGTACCAATCCGTGATGATAACGTGACAGCATCAAGTAAAAGTAATCTAGAGTGAGAATATAAGTCGTGACAAGTATGAAACGATCAGAGAATGTACTCGTCTCGTATCTGAATGTCTGAAGTAAATGTACTGTCCGAGATGAGGTACCTGACTCCTAGTTAGAGCAACACAAGTCAAGATGTATACAGAGGGTGATATATGAAATGTACAATGCATCTGCATGCTGTCTAGGTTAAACTAGGCCAAAGTCAACTCTTGGTCAACTCTCGTCAACCCTAGAAGTCAAACTAGGTCAAACAAGTCCATTCTAGGTCTAATAAGACTAAACAAGCCTAATCTAGACTCACTAGCTAAGCAAACACAACCATAGGCCATAGGCTAACAGACTAGGCCATGGGCCAAGCAAAACCATATTCAATATCCATATCTAAACAATACACATATATACATATCACACAATCTAATAGAGAATACATATATGTCTATTTATATAGCTAATAGGAATCACATATTGATATGGATATTCAAAATAACTTAGAATATATACCTATAGGCTAACATATGAATACATTACAATACTATATGATAATACACATATATACATGTGTATAAAGAGGGGGACACAAGTACATGTGTCCAAGTGTATGTGTGTGTGTGTACAACTAACATGTGTGTGTGCAAGAGTTTGATAGGTTAGAGTGTGAGTGATACATAGGCATGTGTGTGTGTGTTAGATATAAGAAAGTGTGTGTAGAGTGAAGAAAACAGTGAATAGCAAACAGTGTAATAGTGAGAAAATCAGTGAATAAACAGTGAGTAAATAGTGAGAAAATCTGTGAGGAAATACTGAGTACAAACTCAGATTTGAATCTCCACAAAAACCCAAAATAGTAAACAGTTAACAAATTGAATTTCAGGTTTTTAAACCCAACTCAAATTCCAGATTTCAATCACTATATCATTTCAGATTTCACATGAACAACCCCCAATTAATACACAAAACCATTTAGCACTGTCCCTATATTGAATTCTCAGTTAAACACTATGAAGAACTCAACTCAGAAATCAATAATCACAAAAAAACCAAAACACAACAGTTCAAAACAGCCCTTAAACTGAAACCCAGATTTATGAATCAAACCACATCCAAATTACCCCAATTTTGACACACTACTAGTAAACACATAGGAGAACATATTAGGCTTTTAATATCATGCAATTTACAGTATAGATTAGGTAAAAATTGATGCTAAAACTCATTTTTAAAATCTGGAAAAAGAACAGGATACATGGACATTTCTCAGTTTTGACAGTTAATCCAAATGAACACATCCTTCATTCAAAACCAAAACATACTCATCTAACCCCAAATTTACACACTAGTAGGATTCAAATAGGAGTACCAGTTTGAGGTTAGGAATTATGCCTATTCAGTGAATAAAATGCACAGAACATGTGGTAAATGAATCAATCTTTAGTTAAAAGAGGGAAGAACAAAATCAGCTTTCAAGTTTCAGACCCCAACAGTGAATGCATTGTATTTCAGAAAATATAGAAAATAGAGAATACATTAAATTCTCAGGATAAAAGGGTAGGGTCACAGTTAATAGGTTTTGAATAGTAATAAGAGTGTATCTCACATATCACATGTTCAATGAAATGACAGGTACCCTTAATCAATACACAATCCTTGCAATCAATTATACACGACACATGAAACTCCTATATCCTAACATGGTATTTAATGTATAGTGAAAATAACCATAACATAATATATCATATTAATCATTAAACGAAAATCAAACTGGAATAAAACAGTGCTAGTGTATGTGTGTAATGTGAGACATTCATGAGTGGGCTGAGTGTGTATAACAAAGTGAAATAAAAATCTGGAAAGACAGTGCATGGGCAAAATCTGGAAAAGTGAAAGGTATTAAAAACCCTAGTTCAGTCTCTCAGGTTTTGTCATAATAAAATAGTTAACACATGAATCTAACAGTTGACAGTAACATGTCCCTGTGTTCAACATTTGTGGGTGTATGATGTTTTAGCAGTCAACAGTTAAGGAAATGGGGAGGAAACCAATTCATACTTCACAAAACATTCCCCCATAATCCAATCTCAGGAAGAACAGGAAAGAAAGGAAAACATTGCATTGCAGTTCAGAAAATACAGGGAATGAACCCTTGCATTTAACAAAACTGAACCTATACAGCCCTTATGTTCAAACCCTCAAATCGAATCCAAATCACCACCAAACAACCCCAAATTCAACCCATAGTTAGATCACAACTAGGAGAATCAATTTAGGGACTGCAATTAATTATTAACAGTATTTAAATAGGTTTAAAAAGATGGCAAAGTTCATGTTTGAAAACTGGAAAAACAGGAATGCATATCATGTTTCAGGATTTTGGGAATTTGTTAAATATTTAATGAAAACATATTAAAATACAAAATAAAAGTTTGGTAAATAAAATATACATTGCATATGAGTCATACAGGGTATTTGTGTCCAAACAAAAGGACACAAACGTGTCCAAATAGCTCAGGACACGAAACAGTGCACACAGGCACTGTTTCAGCGCACTGCGTCGTGCACGTGTGCACGCGTGTCCTGCACACGACACAGGCCAACCCAGGCCTCATGGTCGTGTCCCCACTTAGGCTAGGTCTAGGTGCACTTGTCTAAGTGTCTGTATCGTGTCCACAGTGTCGCGTGTCAGAGAATTTGAGCCGTATCAGTGACTAATTACACTGTGCACAGTGTCAGTGTATTCCCCGTGCGCGGTCGATATCTCTCTAACCAATGCACGAGACCTAGTAAAATTTGGGGAGCATGGTGACAGAACATGCCCCAACAATCCCACCAAATTTCGTGTCAAGGCAAGCCGTGTCGTGTCCTGTAGGGACCCCGAGCAGCAGGGGATCCAATCCCGAGCGCGCGCGAGCGTGTCCCCGTGTCCAAACTGATACGACACCACACCAATATCACCTCAGTCCATAAGAAATAGGTAAGCGACAACAAAATAGCAATTTCCATTCAAATAGATTTCGTAAATGACCCAAAAAGTTCCTTTAAGGCATTTACACAAATACATTCCTAGGGACACTGATACCTGTCCAAATAGGACACGAAACTGATGCAATCCAACACGAAACCAATGCAGACACTTAGGGGACCCCTAGGGCTTCCTAATCATGAAAATAAATCAAAGTTTTATGGAGAAATGAGAAAGTTACCTATTGATGAACTTTCAAGAAAACCCCCCAATCAATAGCTCTTCTCTTGATGTCCCAATCCACTCAAATTACATCAAACTGAGATAGAACCTTAATGACAGCAAGAATAGGTGTATTAGAACCTAATGGAAAAGATTAGAATGAAAAATGAAGAGGAATGGAGTTCTAGGGATTAAAATACCATAGGAAACTAACCATCTAAAACTTGAGCCTTCCTAAGAAAGAGGCAACCCTAAATTTTAGGAGGGTATTTATAGGTGATGATCCCAATAAGGATAGGGTGGCCGGCCACTTAGTCTAGGCTAGGGTTTTAGAAATTTGTCTTGGGCTTTGGGCCAACCTACAAGGCTATGGCTTGAAATGATTTAATAAAGGTTCTAAATCATAAGCCATGACTTATGACTTTCTAATTCCTATTGCTAATTAGAGTCTAATGACCAAACCAAGGATTAGGCTAGGTTAGACTAGAGTCATAGAACCTAAGCAAGTCCATACTAACTAGGGTTAGCTTCTAGGTTGGTCTACAAGGGTCAAGACTAGCCAAAAATAATCTAGTTCAAACAATTCCAAAATAATTCCAAAAAATTCCCATAAATTCAAATAAATTATAATAAATTCAAATAACCCTAAAAATGTCAAAAAAAATACCCTAATCACATGGCTAGGCTCTCGGGTAGGCAGTCTCTACGGTTTATTAGCAAAACACCTAAAATCTCAAGTCATGAATTTAAATAGTTTAAAAATAATTAAAAATCACTAAAAATCATAATATGAAATAAATATCATTAAATAATAAGTGTAATTACAAAATTTTAAAATTACCCTCTTCTGAAAAACTGGGTGTTATAATCCTACCCACCTTATAAAAATTTCGTCCTCGAAATTAAGATGGTAGTAGGCCTTCTAGGTCAAACACCCCACAATCAAAGTCTCAAACATACCGTCAGATAATCATATGCGTCTGTCCAAAATCATGATACTCAGAATCTTCGTCATGCTAGTGAGCACGGCTACGATAATCACAGAGTCCTTGACTAAGGTACGTACCTCTAGGTTCATGGTATTTAAAATTTTTGTATTGCCGCATGCGACGGCGAAAAACTTAAATTCTCATACCCGAGAAATACATCCAAAGTCTGACTACGTGTCCTCACTATGCCAACTATTACGACTATCGAAGATTCTAGATCCCATGATTTAGGTGACCTAGCCCATATGATTTTCTCAGAAGAAAAACAAACATAACAAAAGAACAACATGAAGAAATTAATCAATCAGCAAGGAACAGATGGAATCGGATTTCAAGGTAGTTATAAAAGACAATTTTGGGAATGGAATCAAGAAGAATGGAACTTGCAGCAAGATCTCCAATGGTCTGTGCATCCTCGACTGTCCTGACGATAGCTCGCCCCTGCTGGTTTCCCCTGGTCCGCTGCTGATGCTGCATGAGCCGCTGCTGCTGAGAGAAATCGGGAATGACGGGAACAAGTCTCTATACAGACAGAGGTGCACCTCCAATGTAGCAGAAACGCCAACCTGAGTTGGCACAACAGGAGCTGCGGTCTCGAGGCCCTGATGAACAGGACGAGAGGTGGCCAGCCTCTCGATAGTATCCCCCGAACCGAAGCGATGAGATCGTGTCTTCATAACCATCATGAAAACAGATCAAAACAAGAAGCAATTTCTGAGAATGAAACGAAAATTCAAAGGAGAACAGTTTATATTCAAGGAAAGTCAATAAGCAACAATTTTTTAGACAAAAGGAATCTGATTAAGAGTTTTTCCTAATGTGATTGAGTACCTCCAAAAATATCCTGATCCTTCTGCAGGCTGTAGTGATACTCTAGTTCGAATACCACTACATAAACTCGACCTGCATGGGCCACCACTAAAAATGTGTCATGACCCGCACCCACTGTGAGGGTACGAGAACGTAACAACGCCCAGCCTACACCGCAGTGTCGGCGGTAGAACGCTATTCTAGGTCATGAACTATAACTAACATAATAGAATACTCTCCATAAGGAAGCCAACACAGAGGTATAACTCAATCACAATCTATAGATAGAATATGGCACGATGAAATAGATAAAGAAATTCTCAACTGAGTTACAACAGAAAAGAAATACAAGTCTTATCATCTCTAAAAATATACAACTCTGAATCAAGAACAACAACTAAATATAAAATGGAAAACAGTCTAAGCTATCTATACTAAGCAAGGTATCGTCCTCAGCAGCTGCCTGAACCTCCCCAGGGGTCCAGGTCGCGAGTGTCATCTAGGCAAGCTCCAAGTAAGGGGTGCAGGGTTTCTCATCATCCTCTGTAAAATTTTCAACAGGTCCAGTCAGGACGGGAGCGAGCACAGTACATCTCATGCAGTTCATATCATGGCAGGAAATATAAAGCAAGCAATAGAGTAAGATACATGAAACGCTGTAAGAAGATGTACATGAAACAGAAGAAATATTTGATAACTGGAAATATATATATGATAAGTAAGAACTGTAAGTGACTAGTGATTTAGAGTAAGAGATGGCATGTAATTGGCTTAGGTTGAACATGATGTACATGAGTAAACATATAGGACATCAGCCAATAAGGCGGTATTGTACATGATAAAACATGAAAAGTAACAGAGTGAACATGATGGGTAAATTACATGACCATTTATACTCACCCCTACCCATAATCAGTACACAAGGATCTATTCAAGTTACGTTACGGACAGGATGTCTTGGTTATACAAGAGACACATGAGGAAACATGAGCGTACATGAAAGAACATGAGAGTACATGAACGTACATGTAAGAACATGAGTGTACATGAATAACGCAGAAGCAAGAAATACATGATGTACATGAAACACATGTCATAAAGTATCCGATGCGCCCGCTAAGGAGGATAACATCCCAAGAAGAGATCTGTATAGTACCAATCCGTGATGATAACGTGACAGCATCAAGTAAAAGTAATCTAGAGCGAGAATATAAGTCGTGACAAGTATGAAACGATCAGAGAATGTACTCGTCTCGTATCTGAATGTCTGAAGTAAATGTACTGTCCGAGATGAGGTACCTGACTCCTAGTTAGAGCAACACAAGTCAAAATGTATACAGAGGGTGATATATGAAATGTACAATGCATCTGCATGTTGTCTAGGTTAAACTAGGCCAAAGTCAACTCTTGGTCAACTCTGGTCAACCCTAGAAGTCAAACTAGGTCAAACAAGTCCATTCTAGGTCTAATACGACTAAACAAGCCTAATCTAGACTCACTAGCTAAGCAAACACAACCATAGGCCATAGGCTAACAGACTAGGCCATGGGCCAAGCAAAACCATATTCAATATCCATATCTAAACCATACACATATATACATATCACACAATCTAATAGAGAATACATATATGTCTATTTATATAGCTAATAGGAATCACATATTGATATGGATATTCAAAATAACTTAGAATATATACCTATAGGCTAACATATGAATACATTACAATACTATATGATAATACACATATATACATGTGTGTAAAGAGGGGGACACAAGTACATATGCCCAAGTGTGTGTGTGTGTGTGTGTGTGTGTGTGTGTGTGTGTGTGTGTGTACAACTAACATGTGTGTGTGCAAGAGTGTGATAGGTTAGAGTGTGAGTGATACATAGGCATGTGTGTGTGTGTGTTAGATATGAGAAAGTGTGTGTAGAGTGAAGAAAACAGTGAATAGCAAACAGTGTAATAGTGAGAAAATCAGTGAATAAACAGTGAGTAAATAGTGAGAAAATCAGTGAGGAAATACTGAGTACAAACTCAGATTTGAATCTCCACAAAAACCCAAAACAGTAAACAGTTAACAAATTGAATTTCAGGTTTTTAAACCCAACTCAAATTCCAGATTTCAGTCCCAATATCATTTCAGATTTCACATGAACAACCCCCAATTAATACACAAAACCATTTAGCACTATCCCTATATTGAATTCTCAGTTAAACACTATGAAGAACTCAACTCAGAAATCAATAATCACAAAAAAACCAAAACATAACAGTTCAAAATAGCCCTTAAACTGAAACCCAGATTTATGAATCAAACCACATCCAAATCACCCCAATTTTGACACACTACTAGTAAACACATAGGAGAACATATTAGGCTTTTAATATCATGCAATTTACAGTATAGATTAGGTAAAAATTGATGATAAAACTTATTTTTAAAATCTGGAAAAAGAACAGGATACATGGACAGTTCTCAGTTTTGACAGTTAATCCAAATGAACACATCTTTCATTCAAAACCAAAACATACTCATCTAACCCAAAATTTACACATTAGTAGGATTCAAATAGGAGTACCAGTTTGAGGTTTAGGAATCATGCCTATTCAGTGAATAAAATGCACAGAACATGTGGTAAATGAATCAATCTTTAGTTAAAAGAGGGAAGAACAAAATCAGCTTTCAAGTTTCAGACCCCAACAGTGAATGCACTGTATTTCAGAAAATGTAGGAAATAGAGAATACATTAAATTCTCAGGATAAAAAGGTAGGGTCACAGTTAATAGGTTTTGAATAGTAACAAGAGTGTATCTCACATATCACATGTTCAATCAAATGACAGGTACCCTTAATCAATACACAATCCTTGCAATCAATTATACACGACACATGAAAGTCCTATATCCTAACATGGTATTTAATGTATAGTAAAAATAACCATAACATAATATATCATATTAATCATTAAACGAAAATCAAACTGGAATAAAACAGTGCTAGTGTATGTGTGTAATGTGAGACATTCATGAGTGAGCTGAGTGTGTATAACAAAGTGAAATAAAAATCTGGAAAGACAGTGCATGGGCAAAATCTGGAAAAGTGAAAGGTATTAAAAACCCTAGTTCAGTCTCTCAGGTTTAGTCATAATAAAATAGTTAACACATGAATCTAACAGTTGACAGTAACATGTCTCTGTGTTCAACATTTGTGGGTGTATGATGTTTTAGCAGTCAACAGTTAAGGAAATGGGGAGGAAACCAATTCATACTTCACAAAACATTCCCCCATAATCCAATCTCAGGAAGAACAGGAAAGAAGGGAAAACATTGCATTGTAGTTCAGAAAATACAGGGAATGAACCCTTGCATTTAACAAAACTGAACCTATACAGCCCTTATGTTCAAACCCTCAAATCGAATCCAAATCACCACCAAACAACCCCAAATTCAACCCATGGTTAGATCACAACTAGGAGAATCAATTTAGGGACTGCAATTAATCATTAACAGTATTTAAATAGGTTTAAAAAGATGACAAAGTTCATGTTTGAAAACTGGAAAAACAGGAATGCATATCATGTTTCAGGATTTTAGGAATTTGTTAAATATTTAATGAAAACATATTAAAATATAAAATAAAAGGTTGGTAAATAAAATATACATTGCATATGAGTCATACAGGGTGTTTGTGTCCAAACAAAAGGACACAAACGTGTCCAAATAGCTCAGGACACGAAACAGTGCACACAGGCACTGTTTCAGCGCACTGCGTCGTGCACGTGTGCAAGCGTGTCCTGCACATGACACAGGCCAACCCAGGCCTCGTGGTCGTGTCCCCACTTAGGCTAGGTCTAGGTGCACGTATCTAAGTGTCTGTATCGTGTCCACAGTGTCGCGTGTCAGAGAATTTGAGCCGTATCAGTGACTAATTACACTGTACACAGTGTTAGTGTATTCCCCGTGCGCGGTCGATATCTCTCTAACCAGTGCACGAGACCTAGTAAAATTTGGGGAGCATGGTGACAGAACATGCCCCAACAATCCTACCAAATTTCGTGTCAAGGCAAGCCGTGTCGTGTCCTTTAGGGACCCCGAGCAGCAGGGGATCCAATCCCGAGCGCGCACGAGCGTGTCCCCGTGTCCAAACTGACACAACACCACACCAATATCACCTCAGTCCATAAGAAATTGGTAAGCGACAACAAAATAGCAATTTCCATTCAAATAGATTTCGTAAATGACCCAAAAAGTTCCTTTGAGGTATTTACAAAAACACATTCCTAGGGACACTGATACGTATCCAAATAGGACACAATACTGATGCAATCTGACACGAAACCAATACAGACACTTAGGGGACCCCTAGGGCTTCCTAATCATGAAAAGAAATCAAAGTTTCATGGAGAAATGAGAAAGTTACCTATTGTTGAACTTTCAAGAAAAACCCCCAATCAATAGCTCTTCTCTTGATGTCCCAATCCACTCAAATTACATCAAACTAAGATGGAACCTTAATGACAGCAAGAATAGGTGTATTAGAACCTAATGGAAAAGATTAGAATGAAAAAGGAAGAGGAATGGAGTTCTAGGGATTAAAATACCATAGGAAACTAACCTTCTAAAACTTGAGCCTTCCTAAGAAAGAGGCAACCCTAAATTTTAGGAGGGTATTTATAGGTGATGATCCCAATAAGGATAGGGTGGCCAGCCACTTAGTCTAGTCTAGGGTTTTAGAAATTTGCCTTGGGCTTTGGGCCAACCTACAAGGCTATGGCTTGAAATGATTTAATAAAGGTTCTAAATCATAAGCCATGACTTATGACTTTCTAATTCCTATTGCTAATTAGAGTCTAATGACCAAACCAAGGATTAGGCTAGGTTAGACTAGAGTCATAGAACCTAACCAAGTCCATACTAACTAGGGTTAGCTTCTAGGTTGGTCTACAAGGGTCAAGACTAGCCAAAAACAATCTAGTTCAAACAATTCCAAAATAATTCCTAAAAATTCCCATAAATTCAAATAAATTATAATAAATTCAAATAACCCTAAAAATGTCAAAAAATATCCTAATCACATGGCTAGGCTCTAGGGTAGGCAGTCTCTACGGTTCATTAGCAAAATACCTAAAATCTCAAGTCATGAATTTAAATAGTTTAAAAATAATTAAAAATCACTAAAAATTATAATATGAAATAAATATCATTAAATAATAATTGTAATTACAAAATTTCAAAATTACCCTCTTCTGGAAAACTGGGTGTTACAATTTTGAGACCCTGTGATGTTGTATATATCTGGGCTTGTGTTGGACACTGGACTCATGTTCTATTTCATCTATCATATGTTCCTTCTGTGCTATCTACCTTAGTTGTATTCTGTGATTGAGACTGTATTGCTATGTCACCTCCACTGCGGCGTAGGCTGGACGTACCCATGTGCTCGTGCCCCTCATAAGGGTGCGGGTCGTGACACTCATACAGGCCTTAAATATTTCTATACTCGTGAAATGTGATATCATTGACGAATAAAAAGTTGAAAGATTAATGATAAAAGAAGAGTGAAATAATTCATGGAAAATTGAAAATGGCTCTAATTGTTGATAAGAAGAAAGAACATTATCTTAAGAGGAGGAGATGTAGGGATAAACAAATTTGGAGTGATATTTTTTTTGAGAGATTTTGAGTTGCATCTTATTTAGTTTATCATAATAAAAGGTGCATCCCACTTGAAAAACAAATTTTGTATTACACTCTACTTATTTTACCAGAATATATTGTTGTAAATATGGTGGATGTCCATTTGTATTCTATAACTCATTTAACTCATGGCCCTTAGTTTCCATAACATATGGCATTTGGGTTTCCTAACCTATGTTCCTTTGTATTACTTGTATGCCTAAAAAGGGCCATTCTTTAGTTGAATGAATATAAGAAAAGAAATACCTTTTTCTTCCAATTCCTATATTGTTCTTCTTCACTTTACAATACGTTATCAGCACGAAGCAACCATTATTCGTTTAGGGAGACTCATCGATATCAAGGTATAAATTAAACATCTGATAAAAAAAAAATTTCTAATTCGGTTGATAAAGGTGGTTGTTCACGATTTGTGCTCTTGATCCCACACATGCATTAGTTTCTTATGACATAAAGATATTGTGATTTTTCTGTTGTATGTCACTACTGTTATATGATGTAACAATGGTCATTTCTTGGTACCTTGACAAAGATGGACATTTTTTTAGTGGTGCCTAAATAATGGATATTATGGTACGAATATGTGTATACATAATTTATATAATGTTTATGTGGATGGGTAGTCAATGTTCCTAGTATTGTCTGTCTACATGTATTTACATTAACTGATTTTGAGTTATCAATTTAGGTCTTATTGGATTCTGTAGACTTCCTTCTCTTATCATTTTTTTTTTGTATCAATATGAGGTCCTGTAGGCATCTTCATGATTAGTCATTCATTTCAAAAAACAAACACTTCGTACACAGCATATTATAGATCTTTCTTGGTCACTCATTGTCCCCTTCATTTTATTTCCTTTTTAGATTTTGATTTTTGCTAATTCTGCCCTCTGCTTCACTGTGCTATGACTGAAAATCAAACTCTGTTAATGGTACATGTGTATAGATCCGAACTCGGACTAGTTATGTTTAATTCCTTTTGCTACTATCTTTGTTAAGGTTGTTTACTGCTTATATTTTTTATAACGACCATAAAGCAATCACATATTTTACAAACATTGATTAATTTAAGCACTTGGCTTTGTTATTGTATCATTTAACAAAATTCATCATATACTTTATCGTGACGTTTGATATTTTGATTTTTTATTGTGGTATAGATTTGCATTTATATTCTGTTGGTTCTCTTAAAGAATAATCTTGCATAAACTATCTTTTCCCAATACTAAATTTTGTTTTTCTTGTCACGAGAAATTATTGTGTTATAGTTTGACGATATTTTTGATGAACCTGAAGTTTCATGAAGAAAATTTGAAAAAAAATGTTCAGCTCGAAATATAGATTGAATATAAGGCTTAAAGCCAAAATAGAACATGTTAGGCTTGAAGCTTAATTGATAAAACTCAAACTTGTAGATTTGCGTATGTGTATTATATTCTAAAATAATATTTCTTTTTCAGACATGTGGCAAACATCACCAAGCTTGAGTTCGCTGCTCTTGATATTTTCGGAAGAAATTATTTGACTTGGGTTCTTGAGGCTGAAATTCATTTGAATGCAAAGAACCTTGCACATGCCATCAAAGAGAAGAATGAGGCAAGCGAACAAGACAAAGCAAAGGCAATGATTTTCATTCGACATCACCTCCGTGAAAGGCTGAAATTCGAATATCTTGGAGTAAAAGACCCAGCTGTTTTATGGAAAAACTTGAAGGAACGTTATGATCATCAAAAGAGCGTGATACTCCCAAAGGCTCGTTATGATTGGATGAACCTGAGGTTACAAGATTTCAAAATGGTAAACGAATATAACTCTGCAATATTTAGAATTGTATCTCAAATGAGATTGTGCGGAGATAATGTTACCAAAGAAGATATGTTGAAAAAGACATACACTACTTTCCATGCCACGAACATGCTCCTGCAGCAGCAGTATCGTAAAAAGGTTTTACAAAATATTCTCAATTGATCTCATGCCTACTTGTTGCTGAACAAAATAATGAGCTCTTAATGAAAAATCATAACTTCCACCCTACCGGATCACAGCCATTCCCTGAAGCGAATGCAAATAGCTATAGACAAGGACACGGTCGCGATCGCGGTCGCGGTCGTGGTCGTGGTCACGGTCGTAGTTATAGTCATGGTAAAACTCAAGATCATGGTGGTCATAATTATCATGCCTTCAACAAGAAGGTTGTGCCATACCACTTGAAGTGGAACAAAAATGACAGAAAACAAGATAAAGGAAAGGATGTGAAAGTAGTTTCTCCGAAGAATTATGAAGAGGCTTGCTATAGATGTGGAGCAAAAGGACATTGGTCTCGTACATGTCGTATACCAAAGCACCTAATTGACCTTTGTCAGGCATCTATCAAGGGTAAAGGAAAAGAGAAAGAAATCAATCTTGCTGATTTCAGTAAAATTAATGAAGATAAAAATGATCCAATGGAATTTACTCATCTGGATGTTGATGATTTCTTAAACGATCCAAATGAAGGAAACAATGGGATTAAGTTTTGGGGTGATGAAGCTAATGATGTCAATGGAAAGAACTAAAATAATTGTGTTGGAATTTAGACTATTTGAACTTTATTTTCCTAAGTTTGATTTTAGTTCAATGCTTGTATTCTCATGTTTCTAAATCTTTGCTATTATAACGTCGAATTAATAAATTAAGTTTCATAATGTTTTGTACTTCATTTATTATTTTTTTTATAGAAGTATGAAAAATATAGATGCAGTAAACAACTCCAACGGTAGAGATATATGTATGGTTGACAGTGGATCAACGCACACAATTCTTCGAGATCGAAAATACTTCTTGAACTTAAAATTGGCAAAAGCAAATTTTAGTACAATTTCTGGGACTACAAAAATGATTAAGGGCTCCAGAAGAGTGAATATTATATTACCGGGTGGAGCAAATATTTTGGTAAAAGAGGCTTTATATTCTAGCAAGTCAAAAAGAAATTTGTTAAGCTTCAAAGACATACGTCTAAATGGTTTCCATATCGAGACTATGAATGAGGGGAATATGGAATATCTTTGTATTACATCCAATGATTCATGCCAGAAGCATGTGAAAGAAAAACTCCCAGTTTTTTTTATCAAGATTATATTATGCAAACATAAGTACCATAGAATCTAACACTGCGATAAACCAGAAGTTCAATGATCCAAAACTTTTTATGTTTTGGCAAGATCGACTTGGCCACCCTGGATCAAGTATGATGCATCGAATAATTAGAAACTCACGTGGGCATCCACTAAAGAACCAGAAGATTCTTTTACCTCATGATTGTGTGTGTGTGTTGCATGCTCACAACGAAAATTAATTGTAAGACCACCTCCAATGAAAGTTAATCTTGAGTCCCCTACGTTTTTACAAAGAATACAGGGGGATATTTGTGGACCTATTGACCCACCTTGTGGAACATTTTTTTACTATATGGTCTTGATAGATGCATCATCTAGATGGTCATATGTAAGTCTACTGTCAACACGAACCATTGCTTTTGCCAAACTTCTTGCTCAGATTATAAGACTAAGGGCTCAATTCCCTAATTACTCCATCAAGACTATCCGTCTTGACAATGCTGGTGAATATACATCTCAAGCATTTGATGATTATTGCATGTCAATGGGCATTAATGTCGAACATTCAGTTGCACATGTGCATACTCAAAATGGACTTGCAAAGTCTTTTATTAAAAGGTTGCAATTGATTGCCGGATCGTTACTTCTAAGGTGAAGTTTACCCACTTCTGTGTGGGGACATGCAATATTACATGCAGCTGTATTGGTCCGTATTCGACCAAGTTTATTTCATCATTATTCACTATTGCAACTTATTTCTGGCCAGCAGCCTGATATTTCACACTTAAAAGTTTTTAGTTGTGCTGTTTATGTCCTTATTTCTCCACCTAAACGAACAAAGATGGGACCACAAAGACGTCTTGGAATTTATGTTGGTTTTGATTCCGGGTCTATAATTAAATACATTGAGTCCCTGACGGATGATTTATTTAATGCAAGGTTTACTTATTGCCATTTTGATGAATCAGTTTTCCCACCGTTAGGGGGAGCTAAAATGTCACTTCCTATAGAACGACATGAAATTACATGGAATCTACCATCTTTTATTGATCCACGCACAAGAAAATGTGAGCAAGAAGTAAAAAGGATCATTCATTTGCAAAATATTGCAAATCAATTGCCAGAATCTCATGTACCGGCTATAAATGTACCGGCACGGATTGATATCCCTGAAGGACAACATGATGGCACACTAAAACCGTACATGAAACATGGATGCCCTGTTCGCGCTAAAAATAAGAACCCTCGAAAGAAAAGGGTACAAGTAATTACTCCAGAAGAGAAATATGAAAGCACTATAGAAATTTTGACTGATCAGTCTAAACTAGCTCCTGAAGAGACACATGACAATGAATAAATTTCAGAAGAAACCTCTATAAATTATATGAGTACAAGGGAAAGTTGGGATAGAAAGAAAATTACTATAGACAATATTTTTGCTTATAGTGTCGCACTTGATATAGTAAATGAGGATCCTAAACCAAAATTCATTGAACAATGTCGACATAGAAATGATTGGCCAAAATGGAAAGATGCGATACAAGCTGAATTAAAATCCTTAAAAAATTGTAAAGTATTTAGACCAGTAGTTCAAACTCCTGAAGGTATGAAATCTATTGGATACAAATGGGTGTTTGTACAAAAGCGCAATGAGAAAAATGAAATTGTGAGATACAAGGCACGACTTGTTGTACAAGGTTTTTCACCGAGACCTGGAATCGATTATGATGAAACATATTCCCCTGTGATCGACATGATCACATTACGATACTTGATCAGTTTAACAGTCACAGAAAAACTTGATATGCGGCTTATAGATGTTGTTACCGCATATTTATATGGGTCATTGGATAATGACATTTATATGAAAATCCCAGAAGGATTCAAATTGCCTGAAGCAAATAACAAAAGGTATAATGGGTTATACTCAATCAAATTACAACGATCCCTGTTTGCAAAAACAAAAGTCTTTATTTCACAAACTTTGTAAGAAGATTACAATTGAATTCTGGAAAAGTACAACTATAAAAATTCGATCTGAAGACGATCGCTTTATCCCTTGGACGATGTGAACTTTGAAGACGATAGCCTCTAAAGAATGCAGCAGCACTTGGATAAGAACTCATGATCTCTCTGATAATCTTGAATAGTCTGATCTCTTTAATGAAGGACTTGAAACTCTATTTATAGAGTTCTAGAAATAACTAATTTGTAGTTATTCTGATTTACGCATGATGAACTACGCTGGCGACAGACTGTGCAGACTGCAAACTGTGCTGGCTTATTGGACAGTTGCTCGATCGTGGGCTAACTGTATTCAGACGCATGGCATTGTTTGATTGAAATGCGCTTGGTCGTGTACAGGCGGTTGCTACGTGGCGAGCAATTGATGGCATGTAAGCCACGTAATAAATGTCAGTTATTTGATGAATTGCGCTAACCGAATAGCACTAGCTTCAGACTGTGCTTCCTTCTGGTCACTGGACAGCGCTGGGATTCAGACTTGGTCAAACTGCGCTGAAGTTGAACTGGCTGACTGCACTGACGTTGGACTGGCCGACTATGCTGAAGTTGTACAGCTGTTTCTCGAGCGCTGTGCTGCACAAAAAATGAACGGACTCCTCATTTTTTGGGTTTTTAGGCTGTCAGAAGATCCGATCTTTGTCAGGTAATGATGATATTGCCACGTCAGCGTAGCGCGCTCGGGTAGTAGCGCGGTTCAGCTTGCGCGTTCGATTTGTAGCGTAATCTGTTTCCTGCAAAGTCCATTTGAAGGGTGCGCAGTTGAGATTTCTCTGCCTATTTGCTAGATGCAACTTGATTTTTAGGACATACAAGACCCCCTTCAAAGTTTTCAAAATTTGAAAATATTCAAAGTTTCGAAATACTTTGAATTTCAAACTTAAAAATCAAGTTGCGCAAGTTACGCTTTGATTGCGCGTTTGGAGGAATTAGCTCCGTCTTTTGTGGCGCAATTGGAGGTGACTGTTACACTTCTGAAACTATAAATAGTTTTATTTTTCATTCTTTCAACCTTTACTTGCTTTCGAATTCTCCAGAGACAGAAGCTCCTTCCTTACTCCGACTTCTTCTTCTTCCTCTCGTCGACGACAAAAATGGCGCCCAAGCGATCAGCTGTCGAGAAGGGAAAGGCCCCCGCCGAACCCTCGACTCGTGTTCTGCCACGAGTATCTCGTCATGAGACGGGTCATCCTGCACTTCAAGGTGAATGACAAACCATGATCGAAACCCTTTTTAGTGTTTTTGATGTTTTCAGACCTTCATACCTCTCTCTTTTTAGAGATTGATGGTATTTGCGCCACCCTGTTTAGGGTTTCGGCTGCATACATAATAGTTTTCATTTTTATGAAAACTATACTCTTGCACAATCGGTTGGAAAGCGCTGACAAAATGTTCGACGCAATCCATCGATTTGTGCAAGTCGGTTGTGCCAGCATAAACTGATGTCTTGCGCAAGTATATTAGCGCAACCTGATGTCTTGCGCATGTTGGCTGTGCTGGCACAATCTGATAACTTGCGCATGTTGACTGTGCTGCCGCAATCAGATAGATTGCGCATGTTGACTGTGCTGGCGCAATCTGATAACTTGCGCGTGTTGATTGTGCTGGCGCAATCTGATAGCTTGCTTTACTCAGCACAAATTGATGATTTTTTGAAGAAACTTTTTGACTTTGCATGTACTGATCTTTGCCTTCTTTATTGATGCAGTTAACCTCAGGGAAGATCCCAACTATGAGGTTTTTGCAGGATCCCTGTCTGAACCTGAATACAAGGAAGATCACTCGAACGTGGCATTTCCTCAGTATGCCCTACCGTCTTCTCGGCAGGCTATCCTGACCGCACAAGATAATGACACTCTACTGTGTCTGATGAATGGACAGCCTCTTCAGACTGCTGACGCTGTCACCCACAAGAAACCTTTATTCTTATTTGGTGAGGCTTTTGACAAAAATTCTCAGTCGAGGCCTCGCATGGAACAGAGAATCTTCCAAAGGGGCAGAAAAAATGTTCTACAGTTCCTCTGAGCGTCATAGCTCCTTACTCAGAGGACTAAAACCCGGTTGCATCCCGCCAGAAGATTCTTCCCTGCTGCTCCCAGTGAGAACTCTAATATTCGCAAATGAGTTTGCAAAGGTGGAGGGAAGGTATCCGGACCAAGATGTATGGTTGATAGGTCTTGTGAACCCGGATAATAAGAGATGGATCTGTATAACCAATTGGATATTAGTCCAATTTGAAGCTCGGCTCAAGGAGATTGATCTGTACCATGCAGTGTACGCCACTGTTTATGGCTTCCCTTCCAATCCTCACCTATTCCTCGCATTGGCGGAGAGATACAATTATAGGACTGGGACTTTCATGACGCCACGCGGAGAGATTGGACTAGCCTTGCACGAGATGAAGTACATCTCCAATCTGCCAATGGGGTATATCCCCTATGAAGAGTTTGTCCCGACAAACGATGAGTTGGACAGACAGCGCCAGGAGAATGCCGATATGGTAGCTGTCTTTGAAGAACTC
Source organism: Iris pallida (assembly GCA_029216955.1). NCBI lineage: Eukaryota > Viridiplantae > Streptophyta > Magnoliopsida > Asparagales > Iridaceae > Iris > Iris pallida. The sequence continues at coordinate 20,032,623 of JANAVB010008400.1, read as the reverse complement.
CTCTGCCACTACAAGATTTGCTCTCTATATTATAAGAGTGGCACAGCCGGCACCAGCTACTCCACCAAATGGTTGCCGTATCTTTTCCTCAACCATATCATTGAGAAGAAGACCAAAGAGCATGAAAACTGCAATCCCAACTTCTTCAGACCACTTAGCAATAGTGAAGTGATAGAGCTGATGGAGACACATGGTGATATGGATATCAAGATTGAGGATGATCTTCAATATCCTCATTTTAAGAAAGACGACATCATTGAAAGCTACATGAGGATGGGCTACAGGCCCATGTCGAAGGAAGCCCAGCTGACGGGTTTCCTCACTTACTGGCTTCGACGATACGTCGTTCCTGGGGACAGTACAGTTGACCGCTTCCATCGCGGTGTACTGTTCGCTGCCGTCCGTCTAGTTTTCGGCTACCGGATGGATTTGCTGTCAGCAATAACATGCAGAGTGAACGCTGGCCTCCGCCTCTTCGTTGATTCGATGATTCGAGAAAAAGACGAGAAGGGAAGTTTTCCTCGGCTGGAACTGCCATACACCTATCTGTTTGGATGGCTGCTTTTACACCATCCTTCTTTGATGAATCCTAACAAGGGGGCAGTGGGCGGCAGCTTTTTAAGAAGATTTTCTGGATGTAAGTGGATCTACACCACTTTGAGAGATTGCCGGCGAACTCTAAATCTCGGCAAGGGATGGAACTTTTATTGCGTTCCTCCTCCAGTTGGTTATGAGCATATGTCAACAAACCTCGTCGACTCCATGAGGATACAGTCATTGGGCCATACAGCTTTTGACTGGCTGAGGACAATTCGGCCATCACACTTGGTGTACCGGTTCGAAGATGAATGTTATCTCGAGCCTTATCTTCCCAGCCGATTTGCATGCCAATTCGGTTATGACCAATTTCATGTAGGTAATGCTATAACATGCCTACAGGGAAAAGGTTTTTTAATTGATGGAGCCCGGGCTTGGGCATATTACAATGCCCGTGACACAAGGACGACATTCTCGATGCCGACAAGAAGCGATCGTGGCCCTCGCATGCTGTATACTTACTCGCTCTTTTACACGTCAGCAAATACTTTTACTGAGAACTTCAATCTAGCAGACAGCTTTGCGACGGCAACTCGATTTAAGAAAGGAGCACCTGTTATGGTACTTCCTGGTAATGATGAAGAGCATGAGCCAGCTGATGCACCTCTAGAAGCTTCGAGGGAAGCCAACTTCCCCGAAGAAGTCTACGAACCGCTGCGTGTCTCTCTGAAAGTTGTAAGATCTCCGACCAAGAAGAAGAAGAGGAAGGCAGAAGAAACATCTTCTCCTGTCTTAAAGAAGAAGACCGTCGTGGACTCTTCAGAAAGAGTCACTACTCACTCGCAGTCTCGGCAACAGGCCGAGTCAGTTCATAGAGAAGAGGCAACAACCCCTACTTCCATCCAAAGAAAAACACACGCAGTAGACGTAGAGATTCCGGAAGAACCTCTACGCAGGAGAAAATTAGCTTTTAGAAAGAAAGTAGCCACTCCTCCGAGATCTATCCATACATCGGCGCTGATAAGTGCTGTTGTCGAGGTAATGATGCCTTCTCCTACACCTGCTCCTGAGCCCAGACAGGAAGTTCCAGTGCAGAAAAAGGATACCAGGTTGCAGAGACAATAGAGGAGACCGCAGAGATAAAGGATGGGGCTGCCGAAGCAAGAGAAGCAACTGCAACTCCAACCCCAGTCAATGAGTCGAGATCATCTGTTGAAGTAGTACAATCTCCGACATTTGCAACGAAAACTGCCCCTCTTCCAGCTACACCAAGATCGCATAGGGCTGAAGAAGATCGATTGATGATCGAGGCCCTGGAAGACTGTGACTTCGGCTTCAATGATGATATAGATCCAGTCGACGCAAGTGATAGCGAGAAAGCATAAGAAGAGGGTGCAGATGATGAAGAAACATCTGCAGAGGATGACAATCTGAATCTAGAAGAGGATGCCGATGTCCATGCATCCCAAGAGAAGAACACTGTTAATGAAGTAGCACCGGAGGAAGCTACTGTTACCAATCAAAGAGGTATTGACTGATATTGATAATCCTCGTTTATAGATCAAATGACTGACATCTTAACTTTTATTTATGCAGAAATTAAACCTTCTCCAATTCCTCCAGTATGCACTGATATAGTGCAGGCAAAGGCGATAGCCAGCAGCAGCCGTCATTTATCAGGCGGCTCTGAAGCGGGAAGCAGTCAGGCAGTGATGTCTAAAGCTACTTCTGCGAGGCTGCGGCCTATTTCAACATATGACAATCTTGGCATTAAACCCAGCATCGGTAAGCTTTGCCTTCACTTTGGTCCCTTTTAACAGTTCTTAGTGACAGCAAACTAATGACATTTATTTGATCCCGCTGAAGAACATCTGGGAGGAGCAACTAGCTCCACTATGGCCCCCTATCCAAAGAGACTGCAACCCATATTCAAGATGCCGAACTTTCGCCCTCACAGGCATCTGTCGCTGCAACTTCTATAGGAATAGCTGCTACACCCAGTGCAGCGGCTACCAACAGATTTATAGTTGGTTCCTTCACCAACCTCTTCTTCACTTCATTAGGACCCTTAGTAGAAAGGGTAATGGAAAGAGAGAATGTTGGTTTCATCACTGTCAGAAGTCCAACTACTTATCTGATCGGCGCTATCCGAAGCCAGGGTGATGACGCTCAAGCTGCCTATCTTGAACATATACTGGATGAGCTGGAGGAATCAATTAAGATTTACAAAGATCTTAATCGGGGGGAGGTAGAGCCCCTGGTGAATGCTGAATTTGAAAGGATGACTCGAGAAGTCGAAGTTACGAAAGCTGATTTCAAGATTTTCTTGAACACTTTCGCTACAAAGTCTTCAGAGTATGACTCCCAGATGGAGATATTAGCGTCTGCTGCTGGGGAGAAAGAAAAGAAGGTTGTCGAACTGAATGCAGAGTTTGCTCGACTTCAGGAAGAGTTGAGAATCGTTCAACTTTCTCTACACAGCATCAAGCTGCAGTTCAGCAACTAGGCATTCTGTCCCACGAGAAAAATAAGTTTGTCAGAATTCACCAAGATGAAATCGTTCGCCGCCTAGTGACCTTGCCATCATTTGACGATAAATCTGGAATGGCGGAAGCTAGGAAGCGGGTACTAGATTCGCGTGAAGAACGACTCCAATCCTTGAAGCAGCAGATAGCTCATCTGATGACACCTTCAGCTGAATAAGAAAACTTTTTGTATTTTCTCTTTTTATGATATGTCTTTTTGTAATGCCTTTTATTTTGATCAATGAAAAGACATTATTCTTTGTGGCTCTATTATTTATTGCATATCCCATTAGGGATATAAATAATAGCGATAGAAAATATATTCAGAGGTTCAGGACATGATATATTTCTTGATTTAGAAAATAATTATATTCATTATATCTGCTCAGAGGTAATGTGGACATGGCAGAATATAATTTGTTGAATATCACTATTTCGGTAGACAACTTAATCAGAAATAAATACGTGACAAGTTGCTGATATGGATGAACGGATGAATCGTCAAAATGTATGAACGAAATGAATCGTCAGGATGAACGGATGAACCGTCAAAATGTATGAACGAAATGAATCGTCGGGATGAACGGATGAACCGTCAAAATGTATGAACGAAATGAATCGTCGGGATGAACGGATGAACCGTCAAAATGTATGAACGAAATGAATCATCGAGATGAACGGATGAACCGTCAGATGAATAGAATGAACGGGTGAACCGTCGAATGAAATGGAATGAACGTTGCGAAGAACGCGTCACTTCGATGTTTCAAAAATCTCTGCCTATAAATAGAACAGAAATTTAGATGTAATGATCACTTTCACTTTTCAACACACAAAAAAAATGTCGTCTGAAGATGCATCCAAGAAAACTGAGATTGTCCCGAAGGTTGAAGAAGGCACTGAGGAACGTCCAGCCGAACCGACCCAGCCACAGCAGACGGAGGCGGGCGAAGGTTCGTCTGCACCCAAGCCGCCGCGGGATATCTTGGACTTCCTGGTTGAGCCAGGGGAGACTGAAGAAGAAGAGGCCATGAGGATGGCCGCTTGCGCGTTTCTAGTGAAATTGGGCAAGGATGTTCTCGGCTCTTTTGCCGACTACATTTTTGAAAAGGACGGTAGTGGTCCTCGTCCTGTCTTCAAGAAGGACGATAGTGATTCTCGTCCTTGATATTGTGTAACATCGTTTTTGATGAAATAAATCAAACTTTATTTATGAACTGTCTGATCATATTTATAAGAAATACTTTTACATTCATACATAATATTTTTTAAGGAACTTGCCATTGATGAGCATCATTGCAACTCGACCATCTAGCTCTGTGAGTTGATAAGCTCCATTTGAGAAGACTTTACTCACGATATAAGGCCCTTCCCATTTCGCATCGAACTTGCCTTTGCTCATGTGAGTCATAGTCATGGGACGTCTGACTGTAAGAACGAGTTCTCCTTTCTGAAAGGCTCTGACTTTAACTTTGCGGTTGAAAGTCTTCGAGATACGGGCTTGATAAAACTCTATGTGTTTTTGAGCCAATAGTCGCTTCTCGTCAAGCGCCTCCAGTTCTAGAAGTCGAAGAAGATCATTGTTCTCTGTAGTCAGTTCATTAGCGATAGCAATCCTTAGAGATGGAATTTAAAGTTCCAGGGGTAGAATTGCTTCACAACCGTATACCAGAGAGAAAGGTGTACAGCCTGTGGGGTTGCGAACCGTAGTGCGGTAGGCCCATAGACATTCTCCAAGCTTTTCACTCCAATTCCGTTTGTTAGTAGACACAAACTTCTTAAGGAGTTTGATAATAGTCTTGTTGAAGGTTTCAGCCAAGCCATTAGCAGCAGGGTTGTAAGCCGTTGAGACGACATTGTCAATCCGATGATCATTGTAGAACCTAGTGAACTTTTGACTGATGAACTGAGGTCCGTTGTCATGAATAATTTGTCGAGGTACACCAAACCTGTAGATAACATGATGTTTGACGAAGTTGATGACGCTGCTGGTTTTGACTTCAGCCAAAGGTATAGCTTCAACCCACTTGGAGAAATAATCTGTTATGGCTAGTATAAACCGATGTCCTTTAGAAGAAGGAGGATTGATAGGACCTATAATATCCATGCCCCAAGCTTCAAAAGGCCAGGAAGCAGCAGTCGGATGAAGAAATTCCGACGGTTGATGGATGAAATCTGCATGGATTTGACAGGCTCGATATTTCCTTATATATTCGATAGCATCAGATTCCATAGAAGGCCAATAATAACCCATTCGTCAGATACGATCTTGTAGCTTGGGGCCTGGTTGATGTGCTCCACACACACCATCATGAGCTTCACGCAATACTTGCTTTGCTTCATCACCAGCAAGACAGCGCAAAAGTAGGCCATCATAAGTCCGTCGATAGAGAGTTTTGGTATTCTGATTATAGTAGAATTGAAGAGATCGTCGGCGAATACTCGTAGCCTCCTTAGGATCTTCAGGAAGTATGTCATGAACTGAGAAGTCAATGAAAGGAGCTCTCCAATCTTCATTGATAACATTAATTTCAACGAAGTTACTGAACTCGATGCTACGATTGTTTTCCACGCAGAACAACTCTATGTTGGAAACAACAACCACTTGTTGTCTTTTGACAGAAATTGCTAAGACTGTTGCGAGATTAGCTAAAGCATCTGCCTCAGTGTTACAAGCTCGTCGAACATATTCAATGAAGAAAGATGTAAATGATATCGCCATGTAAATTGTAGCTTCATGATAGGGCACTAGATCTTGATGGCGAACTTCATATGTTCCTCTAACCTGATTGACAACCAGTTTAGAATCGCCATAGACTTTGAGATATTCGACTTCCAACTGTTTTGCTAATTGAAGTCCAATGAGCAAGGCATTGTATTCAGCCACATTGTTAGAGTATGGTTGATCTAAGGAATAGGCTCTTTGGATAACTAATCCTTCTGCAGAGACCAGTACAATCCCAACTCCCACGACAATGGTCCCTTTTGGTCCGATCCGGGATGCTCCGTCGAAGAACAGACGCCTGGTAGGAAATTCTTCAGAGATCATGTTTGATTTTAATGTTTCATCTGGAATTTCATCATAAAGCTTAGATGTCTCCGGAACAGGATGAGCTGCTAAAAAGTCAGCCAGTGCTTGACTTTTAACAGACTTTTGCGGAACATAAACCATGTCGTATTGGGCTAGCAGAATGGCCCATGTAGCCAGCCGGGAATTAAGTGTGCTAGGCTTCTTCATCAATACCCGAAGAGGATTAACTCGGGAAATGACGTGAATAGTTTGGCCAATGATATAATACCGAGTCTTTTGAACAGCGAACATAAGAGCTACGCATTCTTTCTCAACCGAACTATAACGGTGTTCAGCACCAATCATAGTACGACTAAGATAGTAGATGGCTTGTTCATGGCCTTCTTTGTTCTTCTGGGCAAGTAAAGCACCCAATGAATGATCTATAGCACGGACATACATTAAGAATAGTATGCCTGAAATTGGTGGCACCAAGACTGGTGGGTTCATGAGATATTGCTTTATATCATCAAATGCTCGTTGACATTCTTCAGTCCAAATGAAAGATACACCCTTCTTCATTAACTGGGTAAATGGTCTGCAGCGTCCAGACAGATTTGATATGAATCTCCTGATGTACGCAAGTCGACCTTGGAATCCTCGTAGCTCTTTTAAGTTGCGTGGAGGACGCATCTCTTGAATGGCTTTGATCTTCTCGGGATCCACGTGTATACCCTTAGAGGTAATGACGAAGCCGAAAAATTTACCACTAGAGACACCCAAGAATGACTTGGTGGGATTCATTTTAAGTTGATGTTGGCGCATTAGATTGAAGATAGTTCTTAAATCTTGGATGTGATCTTCCTTTAGACGACTCTTGACAGCAATATCGTCAACATAGCATTCGACAGTCTTACGCAGATGATCTCGAAAGATGGTACTCATAGCTCGTTGGTAAGTGGCACCAGCGTTCTTGAGACCAAATGGCATCAATGTGTAGCAGTAGACTCCGCGAGGAGTACGGAAAGAAGTGTGTTTTTTATCTTCAGGATTCGTCCGAATCTGATTGTATCCGGAGAATCCATCCATGAAGGATATCCTTTCGAACCCACAACTGTTATCGATCATGACGTCTGTAATAGGGAGAGGAAACTCATCTTTTGGACAGGCTTCATTAAGATCCCGAAAGTCGATGCAAACTCGAACTTTGCCAGTTTTCTTCAAGACTGGAACAACGTTAGCTACCCAATCAGGATGTTGTTCTTCTCGAATAAAGCCACAAGCTATGAGCTTTTTGACTTCATCATCAATTGCGTCCATCATTTCTGGCTTGAACCGCCTCTGCTGCTGTTTAACTGGTTTTGTATTAGGTAAAATATTCAGCTTATGAGTGGCAATTTTGGGATCTAAACCTGGCATGTCTTTATAACTCCAGGCGAAGACATCAATGTATTCTCGAATAAGAAGAATTAATTCTTGCTTATCTGCCTCTGAAAGGTTCTTGCTGATGAAGATTGGACGAGGTGACCCATTTTCTCCTACATCAATTTGGACCAATTGATCTTCGGTAGGAGGTTCTCGTTGTTCGAATCGGAGTTCCCATTGGGTATCCATTCGTCGAGCCCAAGGATCTGTTTCGGGATTTTCTTAATATCTTCATCATAACCTTCTGGAAGTTCAGCGGAGACCATGTTAGAAGATACAATCAATCGATAAACTTGGCCGATACTGGTGTCAGAATCCCAAGATCTGGAATCAGAAGAGTTAGAGCGCTCCTCACTATCAGACTCGGAGGCTGCTGGAGATAAAACCAGAGGTGAAGTATATCCGAGACCTCTTTTCGTCCTGCTGTAATACATCTCTGACTTTCCTTTCGGAACAACCGTACGGATAGGAGTTCATCTACCCTTGCCGTAATTGAGGCCATTCTTGAAGTCATAACCCATCTTTTGGATGATATCTTTTGATTATTGACTATAACGACGAAGTTGGAGATGTCCCATATCGTTATTTTTGCTATCATCTGTATAGCTAAATTTTTGTTCTGGCCCTTTACTAAAAAGTAGTGGGCTCTCACCTCTCTTTCAAGAAGGGACAACAAAATATGAGTCATCTGGATGTTCAAGTGATACTTCCGTCTGAAAGGATTGTACGACTCCTATTGTAAATGACTGAAAGCTGTCTAGCATATCCAAATAGCATTTAGTATGATAAATGACATCAGTATACTGGAAAGTAGATGCTTTTTCATTGATTTGTACATCCATATTTACAATAGGACCTTTAGCCTTAGCCGGCTTGGTCAGATCGATTACAAGAGGAGGAGAAGAAGAGCGAGGAGGATTGGACTTGTTGCGACGGAGGTCGATAACAAGCGGCTCAGAAGAGGTGAGCTCCCTTTGATCTTTGTTACGACGGAGGTCGATAACCAATGGCTCAGAAGAGATGAGCTCCTTTTGATCTTTGTTACGACGTAAGTCGATAACCAGTGGCTCAGAGGAGGTGAGCTCCCTTTGATCTTGATTATCACCAGTCGATTGCTTCTGGGCTGGCAGATGAATAGCTAGTGGTTTGGAGGATTGAGAATGAGAGACACGCTCTTTGACAGGTATGATAAGAGTGTCACTGGGCACTGCTTCTTGTTCTTCTTCACCATCCATGGCCAAAACCACCTTCATAAACTCTTCTTTGTACATGCGAGCGTCATTGCAATATGCTTCAACGCCTTTAAACGGGTAGAGATCCGCAACTTCTTTTTGGACTTCTCCTTTGTCATCAACGTATTTGAAGCATTGATGGAGAGTAGAAGGAACAATGTTGTGTTCATGCAGGAATGGTCTTCCCAGAAGAGCATTGTAGGAACAACCATGGTTGTCTATAATATAGAAAGTCACATTCGTACGAAGATTACCGATTTGGAGTTTTAGGCGTATCTTGCCTAAAGGTTCACTTCTTCCCTGATTGAATCCCAGAATGGTGGTGATAGTGCCGGAGAGGCTATGCACTGGAATCTTCAGAGCATCCAACATAGTCTTAGGCATGATGCTGAGTGCTGACCCTGGATCTATCAGAATACGATCGACCTTCATGGAGTCGACGTATCCTGTAAAGTAGAGAGAACGGTCATGTCTATTATCTTCCATCAACATGTCATCTTGTGTGAAGGTAATGTTTGGAATTAATTCCAACACACTGTGACAGTGGAGACAAGAGACAGGTTCTGATTCAGGTTTCTTGAGAAGAGTTAAGCAAGTGTCTGCCTGCATCAAAGCCTCACTCAGTGTTTCTCGAGTCTCTTTAGAAAGGCGTAAGAGCTCGAAGATAGACAGCCTAGCCGGTGTGTTGGCCAGTTGAGCTAATATGTCAAAGTTATATGGTTTTTCAAGTCCAGAGGGGGATGACTTCTTCAAAACTTTGTCGAAGCAGACTTGTTGTTTGCCTTTGTCGACTGCTGCCGGTTTAGGAGGAGTTGGTTCTACAACCGATAATGATGTAGAAGGGATGACTTCTGTAGAGACAGGTTGCACTGGAACAGCCTCCGAAAAAGAAGCAGGGTTTTCTTGAGTTTCGAGAAATTCTCATAAATAGGCTTTCCCTGACCTGGTGCCCAGCAGGATTTTCTCTTCAACTATGGGGTCAAAAGACACCATATTGCAGATCTTTGTTCTGCCCTTGGAGCGGTCTTTTTGCTTAGACGAGGAAGGAGCCTCGAAGTCTGCAACAAGGTCAGGGTGGGTCCACATAATCTCACCGTTATCAAGGGATAAGGGGACGAGACCTTCACTCCGTGGAGGAGGAAGATTCTTGATCTTAAGAGTGGCCTTGGGGATAGGGATGACACCATGTTGTACCATCTGTGGAGGGAAGTTACCAAACTGTACTGAGACCATGTTCGCGGTAACAGTCTTCTCATCTTGTTGAAGGGTGACAACACCAGCATTGACTAACTCTTGAATCTTGTCTTTGAGCACATAACATGCTCGAGTGGGATGACCAATGAACCTGTGATAAACACAATATTTGGGATGATCAGTCTTACCGACCTCGTCAGGCTTCTTCGGGTCTGGGAGTTGGAGCTTATTGCTTTTGATCAAGCAATCGAAGATGCTCACGGTGTCGTTCTCGTCAAAGGAGTACTCTACTTTCGGACGAGGTTCCCTTAGTGGAGGGGCAGAAGGAGTAGAAGTAGACGTAGGTGGAGCCACGTTGACAGCCAGAGATTCTTTGCTCTTCAAATTGATGTTCAAAGTTTCTTTACCTTTGCGGTTGTTCTGGCGATTACCGCTACTAGATGTCGGGTGTTCATCCTGGTCGGGGTTAGACATGTGTACCCCCAATTGCTTGAAATTGTCAGCGCTAACTTCAGCTGCTTTAGCATTGACAATGAATGATGGTCAGTCTTGAAATTGAGTTGACCCCGTCTACGTGCTGATAATAGGCAAATGATTTACCTTGCAGGTATCTATAGTTACAGCGGCCGGAGTTCCAGGAGGCATCTTTAATGCTTCTCGGCAGAATCTTTCAATGAAACTCTCAGCGGTTTCATTATGTCTTTATTTGATCTTGTTGAGGGCCGACATGGTCATGTCGTTGATTCCTTCATAGAATCGTTCCAAGAAGATTTGTTTAAAACCCGAGAAAGAGGTGATACAGCCATCAGGCAAGCTCATGTACCAATCGTATGCTACACCGGCTAAATAGCCGACGAATACCCTGGTAAGAAGAGCGTTCTTTGGCTGAAGCTGAACAGTCATTACCTCAAAGTGGTTAATGAACTAACTCGGAGAAGTGCTGCCGTCAAACAGTGAAATTGTGGGAATCTTGTATTTTGGAGGGAATGGGACTTCCTTCCATTCAACCAGATAGGGTTGTTTGATCCCCAATCTCTGTAAATTATCCTTCTCTTTAAAAGCCTCGAATTGAGTGCGCACGAGTTTGTCAGCTTCATTAGCATCCTCTGATAATGAAGAAGGGGCAGACTGAATTATAGTGTTAGGGGGAGGAACAGCATGGTAAGTACTACCCCCAGCTCCTGACTGACTGGGTGTGGGTTGAATTTGTACAGGGGGTATTTGAGGAGATACTACCCCCAGACCTACATTGACAGGCACCGACGATGCTATAATCTCAGGATTTACAGCAGGTGCGGTCGGTGGTACTGTATGTTGGGCCACGATGATAGAATGCATACTTGCGACCATTTCAGCCATGGTCTTCAGCTTGTCCTCCAGTGCAGCTATTCGTTGTTTTTGATTTGTTGAACTAGAAGCATCTGGGTCTTTAGTGACAACATAAGCTGTCACTTCTCTAGGTACAGTAGAAGACACTGTCTGTTCAGAACTTTCACTGTATGTATCATAATCAGAGAAGGAGTCGTCCCCTGAATGAGAAATAAGAAGATGACCAGAGGAATCTTGGAGAAGATTCCTATGACCGATTGTGTCTCGGCTTCGGGATCGGGTGTGTCGAAATACTCCTTCAGAAGTTTCTTAGAGTAAATCTAAATACCGCTGGCTGGGCCTGCGAGGCTTGCCGTGTTTGAAGCACCTTCTATCCCCAGTGTCTCGAGAAGCCATGTTGACAGAAGCATACAACATTTCATCTTCGTCTTCTGACATTGGTTCAAAAGTTGCAAAATTCAGACGATCGAAGACAGATCATTTTGTTGTCTGGCAACAGCACTTGATGACAACCTTGTGATTACAATGGCGTTCAAGTGATTGAACTGGAGGTGTTGAGATATTGTCCCGCTTTTGCTTGAGGTGCTCTCGGAGGTCAGGAACAGTGACGGGACGAGAAGAAGTTTGAGGGACGTATTCTTTGACAACATTCGAAAAATGGTTCCGGCTCTTCAAATGTTTTGTCCCGTGAGTATACAGGGAAGTACTCACTTCGTTAGCATAGGTGTCAGGATTTTTCATCCTGGAAGTTTGCCTCTGATGCAGGTTCATCTTCGGCATTGGCTGCTTGTGTTTCGCCGAAGTTAATGTAGACCGAGGTCTATTGAGATAAACTCGTAGATCAGCAAACTCACCCCCAGGGGTTTCTGTCTGAGACACCAGTAATTTCTCCTCCTTTGAGCGGGACATCCGAAGAGTTGGGAGATCTTGGAAATGTGCAACAGGAGTAGGCAAGATGCCTCTTTGATCAATGTTCTTCCCTTTAGCAGGGAAAGTTTTTGTACTGTTTAGTGCCAAGGCACATTCAGATGGATTTTCTGCGGTAAAAACCGGAGAAGACTGAGAAAAGACCAAAGGGCATTTTCCTTTATTTTGTGAAGAAGGGTTGGCTAAAGAGCGTTTCCCTCTGTCGTTTTCCGAGTTCTGGACTGCGGAAGATCGAGAAAAGACCAAAGGACCTTTCTGTTTATGCTGAGACGGAGGAGGAACAGTCAAAAGACTACCCCCTGTGGGTTGTGCAGGAACAGAAGGAGTAGCAACTTGCCCTCTAGAGATGATGACAGAGGGCTCCTTGGCCATAGAACAAGCAGGAGGTGCAACTTGTGTTTTAGAAGAAGCAACAAGTGAAGTTTTGGCAACAGAGGGCTTGAGTTGCGCTCTGTTTGAAGGAGCAGTGGATTGCGCAGGAGGGAAAGACTTCGCCAATTGCGCCAGAGGGAGAGGAGTTTTGGATTTTGCCAAAGCAGCATAGGTTGTGGATTGTGCTGTGACAAGAGGAGCAGTGCACTACACATGGACAATAGGAGCTCTGGCTTGCGCTTTGGCAGCGCAGGTGGTATTTTGCGCAAGGACAGGAGAGCTACTGGTTCCTTGGCAGCAGAGACAGCAGGTTGCGCAGATGACTGCACAGAGGATTGTGCAGAGGACTTCGGAGTCCACACTGAACGGACCCTGTTCTTGGCAGAGGCCACAGTGCGACGAGTAGCCCCAGAGTTGATCATCGCTTCATAGGCAGTCTGGTTGACCTTCACAACCAGCGTCTTTTGCATCTTTTCGATAGACGCAACGTCACATTGAGTTATCACTTCCTCGTCAGAGGAGAAAGTCGTCCCCAGCAGAGTCGCCATTTTGTTTGCAAAAATAGAAGTCTTTATTTCACAAACTTTGTAAGAAGATTACAATTAAATTCTGGGAAAGTACAACTATAGAAATCCGATCTGAAGACGATCGCTTTATCCCTTGGACGATGTGAACTTTGAAGACGATAGCCTCTGAAGAATGCAGCAGCACTTGGACAATAACTCCTGATCTCTCTGATGATCTTAAATAGTCTGATCCCTTTAATGAAGGACTTGAAACTCTATTTATAGAGTTCTAGAAATAACTAATTTGTAGTTATTCTGATTTGTGCATGATGAATTGCGTTGGCGACAGACTGCGTAGACTGCAAACTGCGCTGGCTTATTGGGCAGTTGCTCGATCGTGGGGTAACTGTATTCAGACGCGTGGCATTGTTTGATTGAAATGCGCTTGATCGTGTACAGGCGGTTGCCACGTGGCGAGCAATTGATGGCATATAAGCCACGTAATAAATGTCAGTTATTCGATGAATTGCGCTAACCGAATAGTGCTAGCTTCAGACTGTGCTTCCTTCTGGTCACTGGACAGCGCTGGGATTCAGACTTGGTCAAACTGCGCTGAAGTTGAACTGGCTGACTGCGCTGACGTTGGACTGGCCGACTGCGCTGAAGTTGTACAGCTGTTTTTCGAGCGTTGTTCTGCACAAGAAACGAACGGACTTCTCATTTTTCGGGCTGTCAGGCTGTCAGAAGATCCGATCTTTGTCAGGTAATGATGACATTACCACGTCAGCGTAGCGCGCTCAGGTAGTAGCGCGGTTCAGCTTGCGCGTTCGTTTTATAGCGCAATCTGTTTCCTGCGCAGTCCATTTGAAGGGTGCGCAGTTGAGATTTTTCTGCCTATTTGCTAGATGCAACTTGATTTTTAGGACATACAATCCCTATACGGATTAAAACAATCTGGAAGAATGTGGTATAACCGTCTAGCGAATACCTTGTTAGAGAAGGATATATAAATAATCTAATTTGTCCATGTGTTTTTTATCAAAAGATCTAAAAATAGATTCTCAATTATTGCGGTATATGTTGATGACTTAAATCTTATAGGAACTTCCGAAGAGCTCACAGAAACCGCTAATTATCTGATGAAAGAATTTGAGATAAAAAATCTTGGAAAGATAAAATTTTGTCTCGGCCTGCAGATCGAGAATTTATCAAATAGAATTTTTATTCATCAATCTACCTATGCAGAAAAGATTATAAATTTTTTTATATGGATAAAGCTCATCCACTGAGTAGTCCTATGGTTGTTAGATCGTTAGATATAAAGAAAGATCCATTCCGTCCTCGAGAGGATAATGAAGAATTATTAGGTCCAGAAGTATCATATCTTAGTGCTATTGGAGCTTTGATGTATCTTGCAAATTGTACAAGACCTGATATAGCATTTTCAATAAACTTACTGGCAAGATATAGCTCGGCACCAACAAAACGACATTGGAATGGTATTAAACACATATTACGTTATCTTCGTGAAACAACCGACATAGACTTGTTTTACTCAAAAAATTTAGAATCACAAGTTGTGGGTTATGTTGATGCCGGTTATTATCTGACCCACATAAAGGAAGATCTCATAGTGGATATGTATTTACTTGTGGCGGTACTACAATATCATGGCGTTCGGTGAAGCAAACATTAGTAGCTACTTCTTCTAATCACTCAGAAATTCTGGCATTGCATGAAGCAAGTCGAGAGTGCATATGGTTGAGAACAGTGGTTCATCATATCCGAGAATCATGTGGGTTACCTTCAGCAAAAAATACTCCGACGGTATTGTATGAAGTTAATGTTGCTTGTATTACACAAATTAGAAATGGCTACATCAAAGGTGACAGAATGAAGCATATATTACCAAAAAAATTCTACACTCACGAGCTATAGAAGAATGGTGACATTGATGTTCAGCAGATACAATCGAGTAATAATTTTGCAGATTTATTCACTAAAGCATTGCCAACCACAATATTCAGAAAGATGATTCAGAATATTGGGATGCGTCAGCTAAAGGAACTCTTGCCAGTATCAGGGGGAGCGTGATCACTGTTATTTCACATGGTACTCTTTTTTCTTCGTCCAAGTTTTTATCCCACTGGATTTTTCTTGGCAAGGTTTTAACGAGGCAGTTTATCACGCTTACTATTTTGTATAATATGTACTCTTTTTCCTTCGGCCAAGTTTTTATCCCACTGGATTTTTCTTGGCAAGGTCTTAACGAGGCATATTCTATAAATATTGGACATCCAAGGGAAAGTGTTGTAAATATGGTGGATGTCCATTTGTATTCTATAACTCATGTAACTCATGGTCCTTAGTTTTCATAACATATGGCCTTTGGGTTTTCTAACCTATGTCCCTTGTTATTACTTGTAAGCCTATAAAAGGGCTATTCTTAAGTTGAATGAATATAAGAAAAGAAACACATTTTTCTTCCAGTTCCTATATTGTTCTTCTTCACTTTACAACATATATGAAAATTTTCACTTTTAACGAAAATCGTCAATGACTAGTAGTCAACTCCTTTGACCCCCCCCCCCCCAACCACCACAACCACACACCACGTGTACACTTTTGAGACCAAAACTCATTTTGTCTCAGGTAACTGCACACATAGCCGGACTTGATATGAGGCCCATGATGCGGGTGCCTCATGCCCAAAATTTTAGAGGGCACCAAATTTTTATATATTCTATGAAATTATGTAAGTTCAATCATCATGAACAAAGGCATGCAGACTCATTCTAATTCTTTTAGTTTGCGTAAGACGTTTTTTTTTTGTTACAGGATATATAAATGTCATATAGAATACCAAAAGACAAGTCGGTTTTAGAGTAAATTAAGAAAAAAAATTGGTGCAGTCGCCGTCAAAATTAAATCCTCCTCCCTTTCGTCGCTCTAGCAGTCTGACGTTGATACCCCCAAACTTTGTTATTTATTTATTTGTCTAGGGCATCTTATTTTTTGGTTAGAAATATCTTCCGTTTTATTAGTAATTGATTATGACATATATTATTTTGTTTATTATTTTATTTCTTGAATTTTTGTTGATAATACTATTGTATCTTCGTACACGAAATTTTTTATATATGAGCATTAAGCTTTGAGGGCACCACTTTTAGATTTTTCCTCAGGTCTCAAAATATAAAGTCCGACAACTGGGAACAACCCATTGAGGATATTTTGGTTTCAAAGATCCACGCGGGGGTTTAATGGAGTTGATTGTTAGTCATTGACAGTTTCTGTTTAAAAATGAGGAATTTCATGCATTATGGTAAAACAAGTGGGGTGCAACTCAAAAGTTTTCTTTCAAGTGAGATACATCTAAAAATATATTAAAACAAGGGGGATGCAACTCAATTTTTTTCTTCTTCTTTTTCCCGTAAGTATTACATAGGGCATAATCTTTAACAGAACTGAGAAGCAAATGGTTCGAATATTTAATCCCAAAAATTTAAAATGAAAGTTTTGTTGTTGTATTTTTGTTTGTCTTTAACTTTGAAGCTCTGTGAAACCAAATGGAAGTTATTCCTATACTAGTATACATGGCACTTGTTTTGTATGTCTTTAACATTGGGAAGAGCAGACCATAACTTCTTTAATTATTTGTTTCTTCTGTACGTAATTACATAACTATTTATATTAAATTTGATAATAAAAAAATTAATTAGTAAATATAGATGAAAAATTATATATTAATTTTTTTAAGAGAAATTTTGAGTTGCACCCCACAATATTTAACCATATTCAAGGTGCACCCCACTATTTTATCATAATGTACAATATCCCTACTTCCGTCAAAAACTAACGGTCAACTCCGTTGACCGTTAATTTTTGACCGAAATGCCCCTTCCATTTTTCCAAGCTGACGAGGGAGAACTGGTAATAATGGTAATTTGCTAGGGGTATTTCGGTTAAAAATTAATGGTCAACAGAGTTGACCGTTAGTTTTTGACGAAAGTGGAGGGTATTGTACATTATGGTAAAACAGTGGGGTGCACCTTGAATATGGTTAAATATTGTGGGGTGCAACTCAAAATTTCTCTTTTTTTAACGATGAAGTCTAATTTTTATTAGAGAAATTTTGATTCGCATCCCACTTAATTTACCAAAATTTAAGGTGCATCCCACTGTTTTACCATAATGCAAGGCACCCCCCACTTTTGACGGTTTCTGTCAGTAACTGACGGTCAAAGGATTTGACTACTTTTTTTGGACCAAAATACCCCCGTTTTCCCAAGCTCTCCCCCTTCCCAAGCCGATCCCCCACCCTCCGCCGCCACCGGCCCCTCCCCGACCGCCGCCCCCTCCCCCGACCGCCGCAGTCCCCCTCTCCGCTCCCCATCACCACCACCACCATCACCAACACCAACACCCCCCCCCCTACCCGACCTCGCACCCCCCCCCCCCCTCCTCCGACCGCCGCCGACCCCCCTACCCCCCACCACCGCCGACGCCGCCCCCTCCCCCCTTCCCGACCTCGCCCTCCCTCCCCGACCGTCGCCCCCCCCCCCCCCCCCCCCCCCCACAGCAGCAACAACAGCAGCAGCAACAGTCGGGGAGGGAGAGGGCGAGGTCGGGGAGGGGGGGCGAGGTCGGGAAGGGGGGAGGGGGCGGCGGCAGCGGTGGTGGGGGGTAGGGGGGTCGGCGGCGGTCGAGGAGGGGGGGGACGAGGTCTGGTAGGGGGGGGGGGTGGTGGTGGTGGGGAGGGGAGAGGAGGGGGAGCGGAGAGGGGGGCTGCGGCGGTCGGGGGAGGGGGTGGCGGCGGTCGGGGAGAGGGGGGTGGCAGCGGTGAGGTCGGACGGGGGCGTCGGCGAGGTCGGAGGGTGCAGTGGCGAGAGACACTGGGAAGAAGACAACACGGAAGTATTTTTGTCAAAAAATTAAGTCAACCCAGCTGACCGTCCAATATGGACGAAATCCGTCAAAAGTGGGATGCATTATTCATTTGTGTAAAGTGGTGGGGTGCACCTTAAATAATGGTAAATCAAGTGGGGTGCCACTCAAAATTTTTCTTTTTATTATTATATAGTAGTATAAATATGCTACTGAGCTGTAATAAATAAACTGTTACTCACAACTGTATCAATTTTGAAGGGACAGATGCCAAAATATCCCCCAAAAAACTGTACGATGAAGTCTTTTGTGTGGAAAAGCCCCTCTCTCATTCTCCCCACAGACAATAGATATTGATTTGTACCAACTAAACTGTGTTGGTGACAGAGAAGAAGAAGGAACTCTAAATTTGGACGGTCTGTATATGTATTGAGTTTCAAAGAGGACACGCAGTGTTCTCACCACCACAACAGCTGTTCGTAGACATTGTGTGAGTTGGGCCACTACGAACATTTTTTTCAACTATTGTCAGATAAATATAGACACTGATGTAATGACAGGAAGATGAGGAAAGGTAGGATGAATTGTTACTTGTACGTTTACTTTACAGGTAAAGAAAAAGAATGCATCAAAGAATAAAGTAAAATATTTTTTTGAGGTGGCTAAATTACTTAATGTACCCTATTTTTGGTATCTTAATCTTTTATCGTTTGATTTTGACATCTCAATTTTACAAATTGTTCTTTTGATATATCTTTCGTCAATTTTGAAGCGCATTAAAACCATTTCAAAATCACATCTTACAGTACAAAAAAAAGTATTTTAAATACTTCTATTGATAAATGTTTTTATGAATTAGTTTCGTGGTGCTTTAAAATTGATGAAAGATATTTTAAAAGAAAAATTTATAATCAAATAGTGGAAAGTTAAAAGTATAAAAAATGTTTGATCGATAATAGTTATTAGTGTCATTGGAATAGCTTAGCCAAGAACAAATAAGAAAATCTTATGGCAGAATTTACACATGCAAAGGTGCTCTTCTGACAGCCATTATCTTTCATGATAATTATCAGAGTGAAGAAGAGTAGTCGGCAGGTGATATTTTATACAATTCTAAGTAAGTTGTGCAATGTTAATGATCCATGCACTGTACTCTGGAATGACAGAGCTCTCTCCTGATCCTACTTGTCTGCCAACATGATAACATCAATTAATAAGCTTGGCATGCACTTGTGTTAAATGAGTTGACAAACAAAGGAAGGAAGGTTACAAGAGAGTAGATAAGGATCAAGAACAAGAAAGCTACTCTGGGTCACGGGACCGGACCGGACATAACCTGTCTGGATATAAGTTCGACAAAATTTCGGCCTTAGCCAACGCTCTGTCTGTTTAAAAAAAAAAACTCTCACAGTGCCAACGTGTTATATAGAATAACCCTCTCATTGGATCACGAATGACCCTATGAGACTAGTCCATAATAAAGATCAAGAGACGACTAATTAGTTTCGACTAGATTAACCTAACTCGATAGAGGAGCACAGTATCAGGACCCGAACTCCATAGGGGCTCCTGAGTCTGAAACACTATTAGTGCCTCACATCACATGCCCACCCAGAGTAGTAGCTATAGAGGAGACCTACCAACAAAGCAACGGCAGTAATAGTACTGAGATTGTGCTTTTCTTGTTAGGGTCCTTGTAAATTTACCAAACTGCTCTAGATACATGAGTTTTCAAAGTTCTTGGATTCCTTTAATATAGAATAGTACACAACTATGAAGTCTTTTTTTTTATTAGTCCCAGGACGTAGTTTTAAGATGAAAAACATATTTTGGCAATACTTCGAGGAAGGTGCACAACTGGGATCCCGGAGGATTCAGAGACGAAATCAAATCAACACTTCGAAGAAGTTACAAATGAATTTCGTAGCAGCAGCAACAAAAACCCACAAAAATTTTTATGATTAGATCAGAGAAGATCTCGTTCAGAACGAGCTACAAGTGGAGAGGAGATGAACAGAAGAAGAAGAAGAATGCCTGCTAGGGTGACGGATCACCGGAGCTTAAAGCTAGATTCGTTCCACACGATCAGCTTCTAGGAACCAGCTAGTTCAAAGAACCAGCTAGTTCAAAGATGAACTTTTGGAATACTCTGTTGGTGCTTTATTTACATGGAGAGAGCTTGCTCTCAACATGCCTTGTAAAATTTTTAGTCCCACATTGGAAAAGCACCATGAGTTATCTCAACATATATACTTGGGTGTGTTGTTGAGAGATGCACATGGGGTGGTGACCCTAAGGAGGGAACCATGTGGGTGATTTTACTAGGAGGTAAGAATAAGGCTCCAAGGATTAAGCATTAATGCTTTTGTCATTCTCTTGGATTAATTCCACTTGGAGCTAAGCCCCAAAGGGGCTTAGCGACTCGGACTCGGACTCGGGCTCATGAGGCGTAATGTGGCGTTTTGTTGGCGCACTTTGCACATATGCGGCCTCATGCGGCTCATGCGGCCATGCGGTTCATGCGGCCATGCGGCTCATGCGGTCCATGCGGTCCATGCGGCTCATGCGGTCCATGCGGCTCATGCGGCTCATGCGGTCCATGCGGTCCATGCGGCTCATGCGGTCCATGCGGCTCATGCGGCACATGCGGTCCATGCGGCCCAAGCGGTCCATGCGGCCAGGCTGCTGCTGCTGCTGCCGCATGGAGGGCTACGCTGACTGTGCAAATTTCAAATCGGTTATGGAAAGGGTGAATCAATGCGATTAATTCAGATCCTATCTTTGTGGGATTTGAATTAATTTCGTTACTATCTTTGTGGGATTTGAATTAATTCAGTTCCTATCTTTGTGGGATTAGAATTAATTCGTTGCTATCTTTTTGTGATTTGATTCAATCTTTCCATAACTGAAGAGGCGGTTAGGGTTTCCACCCTCTCTCTATAAATACTCTCTTCTGGCCTCCTTTGTGACTACTACGAAAATTACAAGTTAAAAAAGGAGAAAGAGAGAGAGAGTTGCTGCCGCCATTGCAAGTCCATCCGAGGAGTCTGAACAGAGGTGACTTCGAGCGTTCCACAAGTTCTTCAACTTGCTGGTTCCTGGAAGCAGATCGTGTGGGGCGAATCTTGCTTTGAGCAACGGTGTTTTGACACCCCAGCATTGTTCTTCTACTCATCTCTCTCTAGTTTTATTGTAACTCGTTCTGTCCCCATTGCAACACGTTTGCAAGGAAGACCGAGAGATCTTCTCTTCTCTTTTTCCCTCCTTCAGATTGTAATTTAGCTCTTTGATTTATTGTACCATCGTAGATCTTGAGTTTGATCACTGCAAAGTTTTTGTGTGACATCTCAGATCTCGATTGCATTTGTTTTTTCATCTTTGATCAAGCCCCGGGACTAACAATCTCAAAGCAAGATCCGTATAGATGGAAAACATTAATGCTTCGCTCCTCCAATCGAACTTCTGCAAGTTGGAAAAGTTCGATGGAGAGCACTATCAAGTCTGGAAGAGAAAGGTGTACCTAACTCTTCAACTGAAAGACGTTGATCATGTTCTGTTGGAGGAAGAACCCTCTGTTCCAGACACTGGATCTACTGTCGCCATCAACGCGGCTACCAAACTCCAGGCCAAGTGGAGAAGAAAAAATAGCATCTGCAGGCTTCTCATCCTGAATGCTATGGAGGACTCTCTGGCAGAATCCTACTCAAAGAAGGAACTTGCCAGAGACATATGGGAGTCTGTGGAAAATTTGTATGAAGAAGATAAGAACAGGAGCAAAATATTTGTGGTTGAAAAATATCACAAATTGCTCTTTGAGGACGAAAAGTCCATGCTGCCACAGGTGAAGGAATTTCTGAAGCTGCGTCAGAAACTGGAAGACGAAGAGATGCCCCTTCCCGACAAGTTTGTCGTCGGAGGGATCGTCTCAAAACTTCCTGTTGGATGGATTACCTTCTATGCAAGGATGCACAGAAAGAAGCTAGACATTAGCTTGGGAGATCTACTTCAAGAGATCCATGTTGAGGACGAGATGCGCTCTCAACAGAAGGTGGACACTCTGTCCAAACAGTTGGCTAAAGCCAATCTTGTGCAGATGAGAGATTCCAAGGGGAAGCAGGCGGCTTCTCATCCCAAGAAGAAGGACTTCACTAATCTGAAAGTGAAGGGTCCTTCATTCAAGCAACAGAAGACTAAGTCCCATGTGACTTGTTACAATTGTGGCAAGAAAGGCCACTACAAGAGTGAATGCAGATCTAAGCCTAAACAATCAGAGAAAGGTGAGCCTAATAAGGTTTCATTAGTTTCTAACATTGTTGCTATGATCGGACAGGTCACAACTGTGGGGGTTGACTCTGACTGGTGGATAGACACTGGTACGACTTGCCATGTCTGTTCTGACAAGGAATGGTTCGTCACGTACCAGCCGACATCTGAGAAAGTTGTCATGGCGAACCAGGCCCAAGCTGAAGTACTGGGGATTGGGACTGTGGAGCTGAAACTCACTTCTGGGAACACTCTGACGCTTCAAGGAGTGAAGCATGTTCCTGCGATTGCCAAGAACCTAATCTCTGGGAGCCTGCTCTGCAACGCAGGCTTGAGGATGGACATCAACGCTGGTCAGATGGTTATGTCCAAGAAAGGAACATACTTCGGAAAGGCTTATCAAACCGAAGGAATGTTTAAAATTCAGCTTGTCAACCAGTTTGATGACATTAATGCAGTTGCATTTTCTGATTATTCTCTTGAGTTGTGGCATAAGAGACTAGGACATGTTCATAGTAAAAGAATCAACAAAATGTCTAGTCTAGGACTTATCTCCAAATGTGGGGGTAAGGTGGAGAAGTGTGAAGTGTGTGCTCAGACGAAGATCACAAGGAAACCCTTTCATCGAGTCAATCGAAGCACAGATCTTCTGGAGTTGGTGCACTCTGATATCTGTGACTTCAAACATTTCTCCACGAAGGCCGGGATGAAGTATTTCATAACCTTCATCGACGACTTCTCAAAATACGCGTTCGTCTACTTGCTCAAGTCCAAAGACGAAGCTTTCGAGAAGTTCAGAGAGTTCAGGGCCGAGGCTGAACGGCAGACTGGACAACAACTCAAGAGGCTGAGAAGTGATCGAGGTGGAGAGTACAGGTCTCATGAATTCGCATCGTTCTGCAAAGAACATGGAATCATATGCGAGACTACTGCTCCATATTCTCCTCAATCCAACGGAGTAGCGGAGAGGAAGAACCGGACATTAACAGAAATGATGAATTCCATGCTGCTCACTACAGGTCTTCCAAAATGCTACTGGGGAGAAGCTGCATTAACAGCCACTTTCATTCTGAATAGAGTGCCATATGCAACTTCGGACGTAACTCCTCATGAACTCTGGTTCAAAGTCAGACCCAACTTAAATGTCATTCGAGTGTGGGGGTGTCTGGCGTATGTGAAGCTTCCAGATCTGAAGATTCAGAAGCTGGGGACAAGGACTACGAAGGCTATCTTCTTGGGGTATGCCGAGAAAAGTGATGCTCGGAGATTTCTTGATATTGAATCAAATCATATTATCGAATCTCGCGATGCTGAATACTTTGAAGACAAGTTTGCAAAAGACAAAAATATTGTTCTTTCGGACATTCCGGAAAATGATGTAGGTACTAATGAGACTGAAATCTCATACGAGCCAGTAGTCCAAGAAGAAGCTGTTGTTGATGAAACAACTCTTGCACCAGAACTCGCCGAGCCGTCAGCTAAGCGAGCGAGGAGACCGAAAGATTTCGGAGATGACTTTGTCACCTATCATGTGGAAGCAGATCCGCTTACCTATGATGAGGCGATGAAGACCAGAGATGCTATCTTCTGGAAGGAAGCAGTGAATGACGAGTTTGACTCTATCACCTCCAATAACACATGGGTGTTGGTAGATCTACCTGAAGGAGAAAAGCCTATTGGATGTAAATGAATCTTCAAGAAGAAGATGAAGGCAGATGGAACTATTGACAAGTTCAAGGCCAGGCTGGTCGCCAAGGGATTTTCTCAGAAACAGGGGATAGACTACTTCGACACGTACGCTCCAGTAGCTCGGATGACCACCATCAGGATGTTAATCGCTCTAGCAGCTATACATAAGTTGGTGATACATCAGATGGATGTAAAGACAGCGTTCCTGAATGGGGAGCTGACCGAAGAAATTTACATGCAACAGCCAGATGGATTTGTCGTCAAAGGTCTTGAAGATAAAGTCAAGTTGGTGAAATTATTATATGGTTTGAAGCAAGCTTCCAAGATGTGGCATGAGAAGTTTGACAAAGTTATTAGGTCAAACGGCTACAGAGTCAGCGAGACGGACAAATGTGTTTACACAAAGTTCGCTGATGGAAGAGGAGTCATCGTTTGTCTGTACGTGGATGACATGCTAATCCTAGGTACGGATATAGGCTGTGTCACAGAGACAAAGAAGTTCCTCTCAACCAAGTTCAGTATGAAGGACTTGGGGGATGCAGATGTCATCTTGGGCATAAAGATCATCCGGACAGACACTGGAGTAGCGCTGTCACAATCTCACTATATTGAGAAGATGCTCACACGCTATGGGTATAAGGATCTTCCAGGGATCGATACGCCATACATGTGTGATCAGAAGCTGAAGCCAAACTCGAGGGAAAGCGTCAGGCAGTTGGAGTATTCTAGCGTTATCGGAAGTTTGATGTACGCAACTACTGCCACAAGGCCTGACATAGCTTTCGCCGTGGGAATGCTGAGTCGGTTCACAAGCAACCCAGGGGTTGAGCACTGGAAAGCTGTGAAGCGAGTAATGAGATATCTCAAGAAGACTCAGACATATGCACTGCACTACAACGGGTATCCGACAGTAGTGGAAGGCTTCAGTGATGCTAGCTGGTGTTCAGAGGTGGAAAGCGAGAGATCCACAGGTGGATATGTCTTTTCCTTGGGTGGAGCTGCTATATCGTGGAAGTCGAAGAAGCAGACTATACTCTCTCGTTCCTCCATGGAATCTGAATTCTATGCACTTGAAACTGCAGCAGATGAAGCAGAATGGCTTCGGAAGCTCATGTATGATCTTCCAGTGGTTGGGGCTCAGATACCGGCGATACCGATATACTGTGACAACCAGGCGATTGCGGCGGTAGCATCAAATGACCTCTTCAACGGGAAGAAGAGGACTGTGCGGTTGAAGCACAGGGCAGTACACGATCTTATCAAAAGAGGTGTAATTACAGTGGTTGATGTTCGGAGTCAGGAGAACCTGGCAGATCCGTTCACAAAGGGCCTCAAGCGCCAGTTGGTCGATGACACAGCTTATAAAATGGGCTTGAAGACATTCTGATAGTGTGTCTTTGTAATCCTACCATAAAGTTTTATGCTATTAGTTCAAAGAGAAATCTACTAGGCATCTAACTTTTGGTTCAAAGGAGGATCACTGACTGGGAAACTATCAGGTAACAGTGGGTACTTGTTCTCTGGAACATGGAAGGGATACGGACCCATAACCACTGTTGTCTACTATGTATTTTTCTGCGGAAAAACAAATCCTGTGGAAGGTTGGCTTAAACGCCTGAATGAATTCTCAGGCAGAGTGAATGTCTGGTGTGCTTTACAGGAAGCACGGTAGAGCAGCACTACAAGGAGTGAAACTCCATGCTACAGTGGGATGACTCCACCATGAGGTCCCAGGTAGGGGTAATGCCTCGGCTTTGCAAGCCAAGTAATAGCGGCGTAGCACCGCAAATAGGCAGGTAGCCTAATGCTGTATCACGTAATTAAAGAGTTGTAGACAGCACTACAAAGGGGAGAATGGCCCCATGTTACAGTGGCTCGACACCACGATAAGGTACCCAGGTAGGGGTAAAGCCTCGGCATTGCAAGCCATGTCGTTGCGGCGTAACACCGCAAGGAAGCCTTAGGCTTCATGCTGGGTAGTTTGGCACTACAAAGAGGCTTGTGACCTCATGCTACAGTAGTATGACACTACGATGAGGTTCCCAGGTAGGGGTAATGCCTCGGCTTCAGGCCATGTCATAGCGGCGTAGCACCGCAAGGAAGCGCAAGGCTTCATGCCATATCTCTTTAATAAAGAACTCACCTATAGTGTATGAAAAGAGATATCAGGCCGTCTCTTGAGGGTAAACTTGTAGACGCCCAAAATTATACACTGAAACCAGGCTGACACAGGGCCTTTAATGTGCAGCCAGAAGCACACGTAACTACACTTTGTGAGTGGAAAGAATTACAATTGTGGTGCAGAATTCAAGGCGTAGTCCATTCTTGTATCACATTGTTATTTAACCCATGCGGGAAGATTCAAGTCGTCAGCGACATCTATCCTAATACAAAATGGACAGTTACTGTGGGGAACGCTCAACCCTGGACACATATATATATGTTGTGATATGTGGGGGATTGTTGGTGCTTTATTTACATGGAGAGAGCTTGCTCTCAACATGTCTTGTAAAATTTTTAGTCCCACATTGGAAAAGCACCATGAGTTATCTCAACATATATACTTGGGTGTGTTGTTGAGAGATGCACATAGGGTGGTGACCCTAAGGAGGGAACCATGTGGGTGATTTTACTAGGAGGTAAGAATAAGGCTCCAAGGATTAAGCATTAATGCTTTTGTCATTCTCTTGGATTAATTCCACTTGGAGCTAAGCCCCAAAAGGGCTTAGCGACTCGGACTCGGACTCGGACTCGGGCTCATGGGCTCATGAGGCGTAATATGGCATTTTGTTGGCGCACTTTGCACTTAGCACGTCAGCAGTCATGTGGTCTTTATGCGGCTCATATGCGGCCATACGGTCTTATGCGGCATGCGGCTCATATGCGGCCTCATGCGGCTCATGCGGCCATGCGGTTCATGCGGTTCATGCGGCCATGCGGCTCATGCGGTCCATGCGGCTCATGCGGCTCATGCGGTCCATGCGGCTCATGCGGCTCATGCGGTCCATGCGGCTCATGCGGTCCATGCGGCTCATGCGGCTCATACGGTCCATGCGACTCATGTGGCACATACGGTCCATGCGGCCCAAGCGGTCCATGCGGCCAGGCTGCTGCTGCTGCTGCCGCATGGAGGGCTACGCTGACTGTGCAAATTTCAAATCGGTTATGGAAAGGGTGAATCAATGCGATTAATTCAGATCCTATCTTTGTGGGATTTGAATTAATTTCGTTACTATCTTTGTGGGATTTGAATTAATTCAGTTCCTATCTTTGTGGGATTAGAATTAATTCGTTGCTATCTTTTTGTGATTTGATTCAATCTTTCCATAACTGAAGTGGCGGTTAGGGTTTCCACCCTCTCTCTATAAATACTCTCTTCTGGCCTCCTTTGTGACTACTACGAAAATTATAAGTTAAAAAAGGAAAAAGAGAGAGAGAGAGAGAGTTGCTGCCGCCATTGCAAGTCCATCCGAGGAGTCTGAACAGAGGTGACTTCGAGCGTTCCACAAGTTCTTCAACTTGCTGGTTCCTGGAAGCAGATCGTGTGGGGCGAATCTTGCTTTGAGCAACGGTGTTTTGACACCCCAGCATTGTTCTTCTACTCATCTCTCTCTAGTTTTATTGTAACTCGTTCTGTCCCCATTGCAACACGTTTGCAAGGAAGAACGAGAGATCTTCTCTTCTCTTTTTCCCTCCTTCAGATTGTAATTTGGCTCTTTGATTTATTGTACCATCGTAGATCTTGAGTTTGATCACTGCAAAGTTTTTGTGTGACATCTCAGATCTAGATTGCATTTGTTTTTTCATCTTTGATCAAGCCCCGGGACTAACATACTCTGCTTGAAATGCTATTCTGACTCCTCGGATGAACAGAGCTGCGCGCACGCTTCCTCTTTGTTTCTCTCTTCTCTACTCTCTGAATTTCGTAAGAAAAACTTGTTCAATCAACCGATCAAATGAGAGAGAAGAGAGAAACATATATAGTGTCAGTCCAGTAACCGTCCAGTACCCGAAATATTTGGGACGAGTTAATACAGGTCCGTGAAAGGAGGAACCGTTTCGTAACTGCTCAGATCGTGAACAGAAGCAATTTGTGTCAACTAAAACGATCATAGGCTCGCGTAACGAGCAAAACTAAAACGCACTATGCGCCTAGCGGCGCCATCTGGCCGTGCGAACAGACTGCATGAACTGGATCTCGATCGACAGCGGAGAGGCTCACGCAACGAGCGCAAATAAAGCACATTATGCACCTAGCGATGATGCTGACATGTTAATCGCAAAGTGCGCCAACAAAATGTTACATTATGCCTCATGAGCCCATGAGCCCGAGTCTAAGTCAATAAGTCCCTACGGAGCTTAGCTCCTAAAAAATTAATTTCTAGACCATGACAAAAAGCATAAATGCTTTCTATGTGGAGTTAGTCTTCTTTCCACTAGAAAATACCCCCAAATGGAATCCATGTGCCTCTCCATACCTCATGTGCATCTCTCAATACAAGCAAAGCTATATATAGAGATACTACCCATTTGGCCTAGGCAATGTGGGACTATCTTTCTAGTCTCTATGGCTAAAACACCAATAATCTCTCACATATTTCTATATATATATGGGTTTGAGTGTTCCCCACAGTAACTGTCCATTATGTATTAGGATAGATGTCGCTGACGACTTGAATCTTACCGCATGGGTCAAACAACAGTATGATATAAGAATGGACTAAGCCTTGAATTCTGCATCATATATAGCTGCAATTCTTTCCACTCACACAATGTAGTCACATGTACTTCTGACTGCACATTAAAGGCCCTGTGCAAGCCTAGTTTCGGGGTATATATTTTGGACATCTACAAGTTTACCCTCAAGAGACGGCCTGCTACCTCTGTTCATACACTCTAGGTGAGTTCTTTATAAAGAGACATGGCATGAAGCCTTGCGCTTCCTTGCTGTGCTACGCCGATATGACATGGCTTAAAGTCGAGGTATTACTCCTACCTGGGAACCTCATCGTAGTGCCATACTAATGTAGCATGAGGTCACAAGCCTCTCTGTAGTACCAAACTACCCAGCATGAAGCCTTACACTTTCTTACGGTGTTATGCCGCGATGATATGGCTTGCGTAGCCGAGGCTTTACCCCTATCTGGATATCTCATCGTGGTGTCATGCCAATGTAACATGAGGACACCGTCCCCTTTGCAGTGATGTTTA
Organism: Iris pallida; assembly: GCA_029216955.1. Classification (NCBI taxonomy): domain Eukaryota; kingdom Viridiplantae; phylum Streptophyta; class Magnoliopsida; order Asparagales; family Iridaceae; genus Iris; species Iris pallida. The sequence goes on along the minus strand of JANAVB010008400.1, from coordinate 20,003,516 downwards.
CAACTCTTTAATCATACAACATTAGGCTACCTACCTATATGCGGTACTACGCCGCTGTGACTTGGCTCGCAAAGCCGAGGCATTATCCCTACTTGGGAACCTCATGGTGGAGTCACCCTACTGTAGCATGAAGTTGTAACACTCTTTTGTAGTGTTGTGCTATCGTGCTTCCTGTAAAGCACAACAGGCATTCGCTCTGCCTGAGAACTCATTAAGGCGTTTAAGTCATTCTCTCTACATGATCTGTTCTTCGCAAAAAGCATATAGTAGACAACAGTAGTTGTCGATCCATATCTCTTCCATGTCCCAGAGGACATGTACCCACTGTTCCTGATATTTTTCTAGTTAGTGGTCCTCACTTGAACCAAAAACTAGATGCCTAATAGATTTTTCTTTGAACTAATAGCATAAAACTTTATGTAGAATTACAATAACACAATGTCAGAATACCTTCAAGCCTATTTTACTTGTTGTATCTTTGACCAGCTGGCGCTTAAGGTTCTTTTTGGACAAATCTGCCAGGTTTTCCCGGCTCCGAACGTCAATTACTACACCTTTCTTGATGAGATCGTGCACTGCTTTGTGCTTTAGTCGCACAATTCTCTTCTTTCCGTTGAAGAAGTCATTCGATGCCACCGCTGCAGTCGCTTGGTTGTCGCAGTATATAGGTATTGTCGGTATATGTGCCCCAACCAATGGAAGATCATACATGAGCTTTCGAAGCCATTCTGCTTCTTTATTGCAGAATCAAGTGCAAAGAACTCAGATTCTATGGAGGAACGAGAAAGCATAGTCTACTTCTTCGACTTCCACGATATAACAGCTCCACCCATGAAGAAAATGAATACACATGTGGATCTCTCGCTCTCCACCTCTGAGCACCAGTTCGCATCACTGAAGCCTTCTACTACTGACGGATCTCTGTTGTAGTGCACTACATATGTCAGAGTCTTCTTTAGATGTCTCATTACTCGTTTCATAGCTTTCCAGTGCTCAACGCCTGGGTTGCTCGTGAATCGACTCAGCATTTTCATGGCAAAAGTCATGTTAGGCCTAGCAGTAGTAGCATACATCAAACTTCCGATAACACTTGCATACTCCAGCTGCCTGACGCTTTCCCTCGAATTCGGCTTTAGTTTTAGGTCACACCTATAAGGCGTATCGATCACTGGAAGATCCTGATACCCGTAGCGTGTGACCATCTTCTCAATATAATGAGACTGTGACAACGTCAGTCCAGTATCCGTCCGGATGATCTTAATGTCCAAGATCACATCAGCTTCCCCAATTCCTTCATACTAAACTTGGTTGAGATGAACTTCTTTTTCTCCGTAACACAGCGTATATCCGTACCTAGGATCAGCATGTCATCTACGTACAGACAAACGATTATACCTCTTCCATCAGTAAACTTCATGTAAACACAATTGTCTGTTTCGCTGACCCTGTAGCCATTTGACCTTGTCAAACTTCTCATGCCATATTTTGGGAGCCTGTTTCAAATCGTACAAGGATTTTACTAACTTGCAGACTTTGTCTTCAAGATCCTTGACGACAAATCCTTCTGGCTGTTGCATATGAATCTCTTCGGTCAGCTCGCCATTCAGGAATGCTGTCTTTACATCCATCTAATGTATCACCAACTTATGTATTGATGCGAGAGCAAATAACATTCTGATGGTGGTCATCTGGGCTACTGGAGCATACATGTCAAAGTAGTCGATCCCCTGCTTTTGAGAAAACCCCTTGGCTACTAGCCTAGCCTTGAACTTGTCAATGGATCCATCTGATTTTATCTTCTTCTTGATGATCCATTTGCATCCGATGGGTTTCGCTCCTTCAAGAAGATCAACCAACACCCAAGTGTTATTGGAGGTGCTTGAATCAATTTCATTGTCGATCGCCTCCTTCCAAAAAATAGTGTCTCTGATCTTCATCGCCTCATCATAAGTAAGCGGATTTGCTTCCACATGATAGGTGACAAAGTCATCTCTGAAGTCCTTCGGTCTCCTCACTCGCTTAGTTGACATATCAGCGAGTTCTGGTCCAAGTGTTGTCTCCTCTACAACAACTTCTTCTTGGACTACGTTCTCATTGAAAACTTCAATTTCCTGCGCATCCTCATTATTCTTCGAAATGTCCGTTAGAACAATGTTTCTTGTGCCTTACAAATTTATCTTCAAAGTATTCTGTGTCGCGAGATTCAACGATATGATTTGATTCTATATAAAAAAATCTTCGAGCATTACTCTTCTCGGCATATCCCAAGAATATCGTCTTCGTATTCATTGTCCCGAGCTTCTGAATTTTCAGATCTGAGTTTTATATATGTCAAACACCCCCACACTCGAATGATATTCAAGTTAGGTCTAACTTTGAACCAGAGTTCATGAGGAGTGATGTCAAAAGTTGCATATGGTATTCTACTCAGAATAAAAGTGACCGTCAATGCAGCTTCTCTCCAATAGCATTTTGGAAGACCCGCAGTCAATAGCATTAAGTTCATCATTTTTGTCAATGTTCTGTTCTTTCTTTCTGCTATTCCGTTATATTGAGGAGAATACGGAGCAGTAGTCTCATTGATGCTTCCATGTTCTTTGCAGAACGATGCGAATTCATGAGATCGATACTCTCCGCCTCGATCACTTCTTAATATCTTGAGTTGTTGTCCATTTTGTCGTTCAGCTTCAGCCGTGGACTCTTTGAACTTATCGAACGCTTCATCTTTAGACTTCAGCAAGTAGACGAACGCGTATTTTAAGAAGTCTTCGATGAAGGTTATGAAATACTTCATCCCGACTTTTGTAGAGAATTATTTGAAGTCACAGATATCAAAGTGTACCAACTCCAGAAGATTTATGCTTCGATTAACCCGATGAAAGGGTTTCTTTGTGATCTTCGTCTGAGCACAAACTTTACATTTCTCTACCTTACCCCCACATTTGGAGATAAGTCCTAGACTAGACATTTTGTTTATTTTTTTACAATGAACATGTCCTAGTCTATTATGCCACAACTCAATAGTATAATCAGAATGAACGACTGCATTAATTTCATTAGACTGAGTTACAAGCTAAAGTTTAAACATCCCTTCGGTATAAAAGGCTTTCCCGAAGTAGGTTTTTTTATGGACATCACCATCTGGCCAGCATTGATGTCCATCCTTAGGCTTGCGTTACAAAGTAGGCCTCCAGAGATCAGGTTCTTTGCAATAACAGGTACATGCTTCACATTTTGAAGCGTTAGAGACTTCCCTGAAGTCATCTTCAACACCACCGTCCCGATCCCTAACACTTCAGCTTGGGCCTGGTTCGCCACTATAACATTTTTAGAGTTTGGTTTGTACGTAGTGAACCATTCTTTGCTAGAGCAGATATGACAGGTGGCACCAGTGTCTACCCACCAGTCAGATCCCACCGCAGTGCCCTGAGCAATCATGGCAATTATGTCAGTAACCATGAAACCTTACTAGGCTCACCTTCCTCTGACTACTTGGACTTGGATCTGTATTCACTCTTGTAATGGCCCTTTTTGCCACAATTAAAGCAAGTCACATTGGACTTTGGCTTCTAATGCTTGAAAGAAGACCACTTCACTTTCAGATTAGTAAAGTCCATCTTCTTGTGGTGGAAAACCACCTACTTTTCCTTGGATTCCTTTGTCTGGACCAAGTTAGCCTTAGCCATCTGCTTGGACAGAGTGTCCACATTCAGTTGAGCTCTCATCTGGTCCTCAACATAATTTTTTTTACAGAAGATCTTCCAGACTGGTCTCTAGTTTCTTCATATAATTTGCTCCATACAGCGGGAATCTTGGAGACGATCCCTCCAACAACGAACTTGTCATTGAGGGGCATCTCCTCATCTTCCAATTTTTGACGCATCTTCAGGAATTTCTTCACCTAAGGCAGCATCGTCTTCTCGTCTTCAAAGAGTCATTTGTGATATTTTTCGACGATGAATATCTTTCTCCTGTTCCTATCATCTTCATTCAATTTCTCCAAAGACTCCCATATCTCTCTGGCATTGGTCTTCTTTGAGTAAGATTTTGCCAAAGAGTCCTCCATAGCATTGAGGATCAGGAGCCTACAGAGGCTATTTTTCTATTTCCATTTGAATTTTTTGGCAGTAGCAACAGCAACCGCGTTCGCAGTACCACCTTCTGGAACCTTCGATTCATCCTCAGATAACACGTGGTCGACGTCCACGAGTTGAAGATTAAGGCTAATCTTCCTCTTCTAGATTTGGTAGTGCTCTCCATCGAATTTTTCTAACTTGTTAACGTTGGAATCGATGAGTGAAGTACGAGAGTTTTTCATCTTGTTAATCTAGCTTTGAGATTGTTAGTCTCGGAATATGATTTTAAGATAAAAAATAGATTTTGGCAACATTTCGAGGAAGGTGCACAACCGAGATCCCGGAGGATTTAGAGAGATAAAATCAAATGTAACACTTCGAAGAAGGTACAAATAAATTTCGTAGCAGCAACAATGAAATCCCACAAAATGTTTTCTGATTAGATCAGAGAAGATCTCGTTCAGAACGAGTTACAAGTGGAGAGGAGATGAACGGAAGAAGAATGCATGCTAGGGTGACGGATCACCGAAGCTCAAGCTAGATTCACCCCCACACGATCAGCTTCCAGGAACCAGCAAGTTCAAGATGAACTTTTGGAACACTCTGTTGAAATGCTCTTCTGACTTCTCGGATGGACAGAACTGCGCGCGCGCGCTTCCTCTCCGTTTCTCTCTTCTCTACTCTCTGAATTTCGTAAGGAAAACTTGTTCAATCAACTGATCAAATGAGAGAGAAGAGAGAAACGTATATAGTGTCAGTCTAGTAATCGTCTAGTATCCGAAACGTTCGGGATGTGTTAATACAGGTCCGTGAAAGGAGTTTCATAACTGTTCAGATCGTGAACAGACACGACGTGCGCGCTACAACAATTTGCACAAACTGTGCCAACTAAAGCACACTATGCGCCTAGCGACGATGCTGACGTGCAAAGTGCGTCAACAAAATGCTATATTACGCCTCATGAGCCCGAGGCCAAGTCCGAGTCGCTAAGCCCCTACGGGGCTTAGCTCCTAAGGAATTAATTCCTAGAGCATGACAAAAAGCATAAATGCTTTCTATGTGGAGTTAGCCTTCTTTCCACTAGAAGAACACCCCACATGGCACCCATGTGCCTCTCCACACCTCATGTGCATCTCTCAATACAAGCAAAGCTATATATAGAGATACTACTCATTTGGCTTAAACATGTGAGACTATCTTTCTAGTCTCTAAGGCCAAAATACCAACAATTTTTTCATATAAAATATTTATTATTACATGACGATATGCATAATAACAATTTTTCATATTGTAGAGTACAATGATATGTAACCAAGTGTCATAGAGAACCATTAGGTTATTTAGTTTCATGGTCTCGTATATTATTATAATTTATATTTATGTCTTCGTACTGTTCAAAATAGGATTTGGACTTCGTGACATAGTTTATTGTCCAAAGTGAAGATCAAAACTAAACAAAATATGTGAGAATTGTGTATTACTTGGAGTATTTAGTTTGCATACTAGAAATTATATGACCTGGATTATTTAGTTTTGTCATTATCAATCGAGAATGAGACTTCGGATACTTTTATTTGCTTCTATCGTGACCTTAGCAGTTATAACAAAGTATAGCTAAGCAATACATATATGGGATCATTATCCAGTACAGAAGGTCTTTTTTGAAATGCGGGACAAATATTGATACACAAGACAACTCTACAATCCAATTGTAGATTGGGTATCATTATGTTGATCCGAGTGATCCCGACACGTCATAACCGACGTGTAGAAATTGACAAAACTCAAATTCATCGGTTGTGTGCGATGAATTTTGTTTATATCCGTCGAAATTTACTGTATTGATATTTTTTAACAAAATTATAATCATTCTCCGTGCGCTCCAACGTCAAATTTGTTCTGAAAAGTAAGTTTCGTCCAGTTCTAAACCAGTTCTAAACCGTCAACCGAATCGCCATTATTTTTCGTGACTACCCTACAACTTATTTAAAAAAAAACTCTAAATAAAAATTCCTGACTACCCTACAACTTATTTAAAAAAAACTCTCTTTTTTTTCTCATCTTTTGCTACTTACACTGGTTGTTATCATGCAATACAACAAACAGTATGATATGCATTACAGTAGTAGGACGACACATCGTATACTTGTTCACATGTGATATACTGTACAACCAGTATATTACGTACGTTGTGAAGAACCAATGAACCATTGTAGCTTTTTCATAGATATGTCTTAAAAAAAAGGACTTCTTTATAGATATAGATCAGTTTTGGAAAGTTTTAGGGGTCCTGAAACTAACAACAACAACAATGAGCACCCTCTCCCCCACATGTAGCCCAAAGCGAGCCTAGCCAAACCGAATCGAACCACGAGAACCAAAGCAAATCAAACCAAACCTCCACTGTTAATTGTTGACAGAGCACAATAAGAGCATCCACAGTACAAGAAATTTCAAGTACTATATTTTAACTTTAGTCAAATTTTGTAGCATTTAAAGGCTGCAGTGATACTTGTCGATATTTAAAAATTGTTAGAAAACTAAAAGATACTTCAGATTTGGAACGTAGCTTAATTCCACTACATCAACTTTTAGGTCTACCAAAAATAACCGTTTTTACCAAACATGGAAGAAAAATAAAGAGCGAAAAGATGAAGGAATTTTTTTACCAAATAGGAAAGAAAAATAAAGAAAGAAAAAAAGGAAGTTAATTTGGAGTATTTGTTTGGAGTGTGTCACTGTGTGCTAATATCAAAAAGACACTTCAATTTTTTTTTAATAATTTAGAGTATATGTTTGGAGTCTCCAATATGGATGCTCTAACCACCATTGCAAGGCATTATTAATAACAAAAAAAATTTGTATGGCATTTTTTTAAAATAGAAATAGGGAGAGAAAAGAATTTATAAATATTCAAACCTACAAAATATTTTGTCAGTCAAAATGCCGGAATTTGTACATGCACATATTCTAACAGACCATCGGACGGAATTCAAATAAGTTCTAAAATTGAAGGCATGAACAAAGAGAATCCATGCATGTATATATTCAAAGTTATTTAGAATTTGTTTGAATTACGTCAGGCCAACTGAGACACGACCATTTCGACTTACGAAATATTTTATGGATTTTAATATTTACAAACTCCTTTCTCCATCTAATTATATTAAAAAAAAGATTCGTCCAATAAAATTTCGTGTGTTAATAAAAAGTTCATTCTCCAAATGGTGACCGAGAAATGTCATGATCATCATTTTGATGATCGAACTTTTTTTGGGACTAATTTGGTATGTAAGCTTTACGTTGTGGTTTAAGAAGTGCTCGAACTATATTTCATTGGTATTTTGGATAAAAATCGTTAAAAATGGACATGCGATAGTCACGTACCTTATTTTTTGGATTATTTTTGTCATAACTAGCCGATACGTCGGCTAAAATTGATTGTAGAGTCATTATTTTGTACTCGACAAAAGCTATTTGTTTAAATAAAATTTCTTCGAAGGCCAATATTCTTAGTCGAAAATAAAAACATTACAAAATAACTATAAAAAAATAAGATACATGTCCATTTTTATCGACTTTTATCAAAAAATACCAATAAAATCTAGTTCAGGTACTCGATAAACTAAAATTTAATGCAAAACTTAGATATCAAATTTAATAAAAAAAAAAATAGATCACCAAAACGACAACCACTATATTGTTCAGACACCATTTGGATAATTCTCTCTTTAATAAAACCCCAACCAAACCATCACTGCCTCCCTCTAGGGGTGAGCATTATTCGATTTTGGACCGAAAATCGAACCGAACCGAACCAAATAATGAATTCGGTTCAGTTTTAAAAAAATTCGGTTCGGTTTCGGTTTTGAAAATACTAAATTTTCTTATTCGGTTTCGGTTTCGGTTTTGGGATTCGGTTTCGGTCCAAAACCGAATAAGAAAATTTAGTTTATATATATATATATATATATATATATATATATATATATATATATATATTCTACTATATAATAGGAAAACTTAGATGGTGAAACTTTTGAATTCCGAAAATACCCTTACATACTTATACTAATTAAAAATAATTCATTATCTATTCTACTATATAATAGGAAAACTTAGATGGTGAAACTTTTGAATTCCGAAAATACCCTTACATACTTATACTAATTAAAAATAATTCATTAATTTTAATAAGGACAACTTAGTAATTAGGAAGACTACCCTTTGGTCTTCCTAAAGAGTCTTCCTAAACTAATTAAGAAATGTTAAAATACGTACAAGGCACGTGCACGTATGCTAATACGTACAAGGCACGTGCACGTATATATATATATATATATATATATATATATATATATATATATATATATATGTGTGTGTGTGTGTGTGTGTGTGTGTGTGTGTTAATTATAGGTATATACTAAATATATATAGATATATGTTATAGGTATATACTGAATATATCTAGGTATATTTAGTTATTATATATATTAACAAAAAAAATACAAAAAAAACCCAAAAACCGAATAAACCGAAAATCGAACCGATTTAATTCGGTTCGGTTCGGTTCGGTTCGGTTCGGTTCGATTCGGTTATTGACCAATTCAGTTCAGTTTTGGTTTTGCTTATTCAGTTTCGGTCCAATTCGATTTTTGCTTATTCGGTTCGATTGGAACCGAATAAACCGAATGCTCACCCCTACCTCCCTCACATGTCACGTTACTATATACTAGTACTAGTTGCTAGTCGTCGTCCTCTTCTCTTCTTAACAGAGCAATTCTCCTCCAGTTTATATATATAGTCACCAACTAACTACTTAGACTTGTCTTAGCAAAGAGTGTTGAGTTTGTGTAGTGTGAATTCTATATGCACATTTGGAGGGAGAGAGAGAGAGAGAGAGAGAGAGAGAGAGAGAATAAATAGATTGATGTCTGGGAAGCTGGAGAAGACGCAGACTATTGGGTGCATGAATGGGATGTTTCACCGCCTCGTCGCAAGGCGCCTCACCAGTACTGGGAGGGACACGGACACGGACACGGTCAACAGCACCCTTCCTCCTTCTCCTTCCTCAGGTCACAAACAAGTCACTTGCTCACTTGTGTTTTTTTTTTCTTTACTAGAGAGAAATTGATGCATTCACAAATCATGTGCTATGCATAAAACTTTGATTTCTATCTTCAAATCTAATGATATAATTATATGGTTTCATCATGTTTCTGTAAATTTCAAAGAAGAAGAAGAAGAAAGAAAAGGGAAATTTTTTACATTTAGGAGCTGAGTGCCAGTGCCTCTGGTATTTTCTTCTAGGAATCAATGTCGTCCACATGCTTCTGATTTTTTTTTTCTCATACATCAACAAAAGAGTTGTTGTTGTTTTGCCTCTTTTGATCCCAAATCCCCAATCTACATTTTCACACATGACTACTTGCCTTAATTATATAAATTCGGTGCATTTGCTCACTTGATGAAACCATATGTGCTCTCTCAGAAACATATTAGCTTTTGCCAAAAATACCAAGGAAACCTATCTATAACTAGCGGTGAGCATTGTTCTGTTATGGACGGAGAACCAATGATTCGGTCCGGTTTGGAAAAAAAAATCACATGGGGTTCGGTTTTACACAAAATGTTGAAGTTTTTTTTTATTCGGTTTAGGGATAAAAATCAAAAAATCAAATAATACTTTCGCAATTACGTAAAAATCCTCTATTTTATACATATTTTATGATTAAAAATATAAATATTTTAGCAAAATATCTCCATTCAAAATATAGAAACTATTATATACCTCTACTCTTTTAAAAAAACTAGTAAATGTCTTTATTCTTTTATATGAAACAAATAACATTTTAAGATATACTCCCACTAAAAAATTGTGGCTGATTTACAAAGTTAGTTTTTTTTTTTTTTTTTTTTTTTTTTTTTTTTTTTTTTTTTTTTTAAGTAGGAGTATATGCTACTTTCTATATTTTGAATATTGGCATTTGCTAAATATCTCTTAAAATTATGTATATTTTTGTGTATATATTGAAAACAACTCTATTTGTGTTTTAAAAACCAACTTTAGTAATTTAACAACTATTCCAACTTTGAAATACAAAGAATATGTGTATTGATATTTTTTAAATATAATTTAACTACAATCTCAATTTTGGATACAGTCCATTAAACAATAAAATAGTCAACCAAGCAACTCGTTTATGGATTCGATTTTGGTTATGACTAATTTCTTTTTGGTTTATTCGATTTTGACTATTTCTGTTTAGTTGAAACCTTGAAACCGAACAAACCGAAAGCTCACCCATATGTAGAACTAGAAGGGAAGCAGGGAAAGTCTAGTCTCCTGAATAGCTTCCATGCACCAAATAGAAAATTTGACTGAATCTCTCCATATGACACAGAGACACAATTTACACACAAACAAACACATTATAAATACATGCATGCATGATGCATGTCTCTGTGATATCTGAGTAAGGTACGAGTGTATTTGAATGATAATGTAGCAATGGAAGTCTAATGTGGAAGTGAACTGAATCGATTATTGGTTCTGTTCAGTTTCGGTTATGGCTAATTTTGTTTCGTTTTGAGTTTGGATTTTTAAAAGTTCGGTTTTGACTATTTCGATTTGGTTGAAACCAAATGCTCACCCTATGTAGAACTAGAAGAGAAGCATGGAAAATCTAGTCTCCTGAATAGCTTCTATGCACCAAATAGGACATTTGATACTCTCTACATATGACACAGAGACAATGTATGCACAAACAAACACATTATAAATACATACATGCATGATGCATATCCCTGTGATGTCTGAGTAAGATATGAGTGTATTTGTAGCAATGGAAGTCTAATGTGAGAAGTGAAAGTGTGTTAACATGGCTCTCGGTACACTGTCTGCGTGTCAAGAATCTGTATGTATGTTGTGAGATACGCTTGCTTGTTTCATGTCCGAATGCTGCGACACAGAATCTTGAATCCTCGAATCTAACTCGTACCGTAACTGCATTCGTGTCTTCAGACCGTGCCATTTTGAGCAGAGGTACTCAAAAGGAAGAAGAGTGCAAACCAAAGAGTTCTCCACAGACGCCGGTAACATCTCCATCTGAATCAGAAAATTTCATGGCGAAACATGTCACGAAATCAGTAAAATCCTTACAAACTACTTAACAGCTATTTCTGTTTCCAGGTATATAGTGCCAGTAAGAATTCAGACGAGAACCAAAGAGTCTCGACAGAGTCATCTCTTTCTTCTTCACCAAACAACAAGATCAAGACCAACAATTCAAATGTCGATACGAAAACAGTTCGGAGTGATACACAAGTCGTCGTGAAGGATGCCATCAATGGACAAACACGCGGTCTATCAGTGAAAACCTCAACTAGGGAGGAGGTGAAGCAGAGAGACAACTTGTTGAGGTACTACCGGGACTCCCCAAGGCCTACTACTACGCTGCCAGCAGATTTCAGTCCGTCGTCTAACTTTCTTGCAAGGCTCAACGAAGCGCCTAGGAACTTATCCGAAGCTCCTCGCTTCTCGTGCGACGGGAGAGAGATTTCGCGGACCAGGCCTACTAGAATCAGGGAAGTCGTTGTCCCTCGCCTTTCTCTGGACAGCAGGGATCAGAGCTCCCTCCCAAGTCCTAACCAAAGATCCCCCAGTGTAGTCGCGAAGCTCATGGGGTTGGAGGCAATGCCCACCAGCTCGGAGTCGCAAGAAACAACAGTGTCAGTGGAAAAGGACGCCAGCAAGGACACCGATACAAGATCGAGACGCTCTAGTCCTACGAACGAAACAGTGTACAGCCAGATAGAGAGGAGAGTCAGAGAGCTTGACTTCCAAGAATCCAACAAGGACCTCAGGGCTCTGAAACATATACTGGGCACAATGCAAGCAAAGGGACTGTTAGAAACCAAAAAGAGCAATGAGCAACTAGCCAAAGTTCAAACTCCACAGGTTACTACTACTACAAGAGCTTTCGAGTCTCCGATAGTGATCATGAAGCCCGCAAAGTCCGTTAATAGACCGGAGGAACTGGAAGGACTGTCAGGTCTAAGAAAGCTACGGACCAGTACTAGTGGTGTTGCAAGTAGAAAGCAGGTTAGAGATGAAGCCATTCTCAGGGACAGGGACAGGGACACTACTGGTCATGAGAAGCAGCAAACGCCGGCGATGCAGAGGTCGCCTAGGCCTCGACAGGATGCTGTGAGAGAAGGAAGTGCGAGCCCGGTGAAAGCCTCGAGACCGAGAGTTCAGCAGAGGAAGACAGAACCGGTAAAGAAACCACGAACCACGACTAGGCAGCCTGCCAGTAGTAGGCGGCAGCAACTGGAGCCTATGTCCCAGGAGGTGAAAAATAGAGGGAAACCGAATCAAGCAGAGGAGTATGACCAGCGATACGAACGGGTCGATGAGGTCCCCTGTAGCGAAGATGGCAATGCCAAGATGCAGAATGTAAGAGCATTGCACTTCATAATCTTATGTTGTACTCTTCAAACATAACGCTAGGTATGAATGTATGTGTATATATGTTTGTCATTTCAGAAGAAGTTGTGGATTGCGAGAGAAGAAGTTTCAATGGTGGAGCCAACGCTCCTCCTCCCTCCGGAACAGCCAAGCCCCATCTCCGTCCTTGATGCCTCCTTCTACTATGAAGAATCGTCGCCTTCTCCGGTGAAGACAATCTCGACTTCACTCGAAGGTGAAGACCTTCTCGGTTTTATGTTCACTTCCATTCCTTGAAGTTGCAAGGTTCACAGTATCTGCAAATACCATATCGTATCGATTTTGAACCCTATGAATCTTGATCCATTGTTGTTCAAGATATAACTCACACCATTACCAACCAGTGTCGATTCTTTTGCTTGAGCAGATGATGAGATGCCGACATCTACGAAGGATTATGAGATTCCGACGAGCCCAAGGAAGACTTTGCCACCAAAGCCAAGCCTTGAAGTTGATTCGTGGGAGCTCGGCAACATCAAGAGCTTGGTCCAGAAGCTGAAACAGCTGAGCTCGATTGATGGCGACGAGAGCCAAGAACCGGTCCTTGATTATGTGCTTGAAATGCTACTGGCTTCCAGCGTTCGAGGCGAAAGCACTCTGGCCAGGGCCAAACCGGAGAAGCTCCGGCACAAGCTCATGCTTGATGTGGTGCAGGAGATCCTAGTTCAGAAGTTGGAAGTCATAAGCCACGGTCCTCAATCAGACCTCTCCGTTCGCGCGAAAAAGTTTGGCGGGCAGTTCTTACTGAGAGAGTTGTGCTCCGAAATCAAATGGATGCTAGCCGGGAGGCCAAGGGCGACATGTTTGGACGACAGAGAGGCGATGTCTGCAGACGATCTGCTGCCACCGCAGTCCGAAGGATGGGAAGATTTCGCCCCCGAGGTACCATGTTTGGTCTTGGAGATCGAGAGATCGATATTCAAGGGTCTGATCGACGAAGTTGTAACCGGTGAAGCTAACTACGATTTACTAACTATAAGGCGAAGGCAGCTGTTTACTTAGCGTATATCAACTAACTTGTAGTAAACTCTTCACCTGTACAGGAACATATATATATATATATATATATATATATATATATATATATATATATATATATATATTTCAAAAGTTTTGAAAATGTAAAATTAATAAAAGTTTTGTTTTTTCATTTTCACAGTAAAATTTGTTGGTTCAGAATGACAGTTTCTCATACCAGTGATGTATATATTTTACTTGTAACTGAACAGGAACTACAGAAGAAGATAACAAAGTTAACTCGTGTCATGTTCAAGAGAAATTAGTAAAGACAGGTACAATAACATACTGGACAAGCAAAATGCACATTCTAGAATAAGAGTGTATACTTGTGCAGGCCAGATGAGTAGGTATACAGAAGGCAACAAGTCCATCTTCAGTACAGGAGCGTAGTCCGAGCTCTCTAGCCTAGTGGTATTAGAGCGGACACCCGGAGGGGCCGGCAAGGTTCGAGCCCCCAGTTGTGTGTGTGAGTGGGATTTCAAAAAAAAAAAAGGTACAGGAGCGTATATCATTCAGTTGCAGGACCAAAAACTCTTGGGCTGTGTTTGATTGGGCTATTTTTCCATGAAAAATATTTCCATCACAAATTTTCCACCAATTGTAGTGTTTGATAGCTTATATTTTTCATGGAATTATTTTCCAAAAAATTATCATTTTCCATATTTCCATCTAAAATGGTGGAAAACGAAACTTATCCAACCCATAGGAAAATATCATTTTCCATGGAAAATAACTATTTTTCGTGGAAAATAATGGCAATCAAACACCCAAATTAAGTTTTCCATGGAAATTTTTTAAAATTCCATGGATTTTTTTTTCCTAGGAAAATAATTCCATGGAATTAATTTCTTTTCCACACATTTTCCACCTTGCAATCAAACGTACCCTTAGAATCAAAAGAGGCGGCATCTACAAATTTCTAGAGGATCCTAAAAAAGGGTGAAGACATGCAAATAGCAAGACATATCCAACCCTAATCTTGCGAAAAATAATCAGAATGAGATGACATAAACAACCACACATGGGAGAAACATGCAGAAAGAATGTCTGACATGTCGAAAACTTTGCCATTATCGCATAACAAATATTTGTATGAGCTCCAAGAGAGTAGATGCAAATCTCAAATTAACTCAGAAGCACACTATATCGACAACTACAGGTCTCATTAGGTCATAAAGCTACAAAACAAATCAAACTAAAGTCAAGTTAGTCTTCCATGTGTAAAATCTAGTTGTGTACTATCCTACACAGACGCATGGTATAATCTTTTCTCAACACATTAAATTGGCGCACAGTATACAAAGAATTTCAGTTCTAGTTCACTGACCTGCCAGCTGAATCCAATATAAGGCTCTATAACCAGGGACCAACAGGAGCATCACAATTTTCTGACAATCCCAGAGCAACAAACTAGGAAGAGGCAATCATGTGCCATCCGTTGGCTATGCCGAAGCTCTTCTTATTGCAAATAAACCAGCTATCTTCTCTACATGGCAATACCAGAAGGACTTCCCAATCGAATAGTAGCAAAGAAACGTACAGAACTCATGAATCATTCAACTGTTCTCATCCCAATACTTGAAGTAATGCACAAATGCAGATGATTTGTCTGGAGAAGAACATGAATTACTTTACCCAGGCCATGAAATGCTTGCCGCAACCGTTAAAGGGCTGAGGTTGCTCAAGTTCTCGGTCCAATATGAGAAACACTCAATATGATACCCATATTGTTCAATTTCCAATGAGCCTTAGGTTCTTAAGAAATCACGCAAGCTTCACATGCCCATATCAAGTTGCTGACCCTTATATAATTACTCCAAGAGGCATAGTTGTTGGATCTTTGAGACCAAACTTCTGACGGTTGATGGGGAGCTGCAAATGCCAGGTCACCCACCCATCAGCATTTGCACTGAAGCAAGTGATCCTCTGAAACTAGAGACCCAGCTCAGATGCTTGTGGTGAAAAACAAGTGATTCCTGAAATGATGAAAAGATGGATGAGCATAGATCTTTTGGAGAGCCAAGGACGGGATCAAATGTCAGCTTAGATGTGAGACTTATTATTGCAAGCAGTCCTGGGAGGCCACACTGACATGTGGAAGCACATATATAAAATAGAAAGCTCTATCTTAAATTGTGTAGGATAATATACAGAACATCAGTACCTATACTGAGTACTTCATGGAGCTTGGACACACAACCCTCAATTTCAAAGTGAGGCCTGTGCTATAACCACTCACCGCAAATTTCAATAGCTAAACTGGGAGGCCACACTGACATGTGGAAGCACATATATAAAATAGAAAGCTCTATCTTAAATTGTGTAGGATAATATACAGAACATCAGTATCTATACTGAGTACTTCATGGAGCTTGGACACACAACCCTCAATTTCAACGTGAGGCCTGTGCTATAACCCCTCACTGCAAATTTCAATAACTAAACTGGGAGGCCACACAGACAACATACCTCTAATTGATATGTTACTTTACCCGATTTAACTTCACTACAAATTTCAATAGCTAATCTGGGAGGCCACACAAAGGACATTCCTCTACTCGATAGATTATCTTATGATTTTAGTGCTGTCACAGCACTAGGCGCAAGATACACAACACTTGAGGCGCATGACCTGGCGCGTGTCATTGAAATGAGGTGCACATTTTTTTTAAAACTCTAGAAACACCACAAAAGTGATTGCAATATCCTAATCAATCATTTATTGTATATAGTTTAGAAAAATTGCAAAATTTAAAAATCTGATCAGAGAGGTTGTTGGACTCAACAAGGGAGGGCAGTCTGTAAAGGAAGATCGATGCTAGCCTTAACAATGAATTATTTGATGTGGTGAGAGAGGAAAAAACCGAAAAAGTATAAAATAATTCACAAGGAATAAGTTGCAAAATAAAAGAACCCAGTTTAGGAAGATAAATAGACTTTGTTAGAAAAATTTCGTCAATGTAGAAAGATCATCAGCAAAGACTAAATTTAAATTAAAAAAATAAGAGAAAAACCATGAAAAAGAAGGAAAAAAACTTACAAATTAAAAAATAACTCGAATCATTTGACTCGCAATAAGTTGTTGACAATGGAAGGATGAGGGCCGACAACGATTACTGAAGAATTGAAAGAGGGGTCGAGAGATAAAAGAGGGGAAAGATGAAATTCTGGAAGTAGGAAGTTTTTTTTTTTTGAGGTGTCCTTTCTCCAAGCCGGGCCGTGGCCCAAAGCTACCCAGCCGTCCAGGGGAGATTCAAACCCGAGACCTATGCTCGTGCGGCCCTCCGCACTACCACTAGGCTGGGAAGTTAAAGCGTGCCAGTGGAGTAGTTGTTTAGAGTAGAGTGCATGTTATGGGTTCATGATTGAGCCAAAACAAAGTAAAATCTAAAGTTCATGCTAGGTTTCATGAGGCCGAGGCGGTGCCTCAATGAAGTGCAACGCCTCGCTTCATGGTGAGGCGCCTCGGTGCGCCATGTTGCTCCTTGCGCCTTGATGCGCCATTGACATCACTGCCTGATGAACTTCAAATCTTCAAGAATTGCAAGACATCTTTGATCTTGACAGCTTTCTCTAACCATCCTTGGAACACACCAGTGCCATCAGGTTAGAGATATACGACAATAAAGGAAAGAAATGAGATTAGAGTGTTCAGCTTCCAAGACAAAATATCCCCATAGTAGAAACTCTCCACCCAAGGACATACATTCAATCCCCACATAAGTGTCTTCCAAACAAAGTAAGAACTGACACTCCAAAAAGCAGTGTGTCAGTGTTGCATAGTGTCTGACATGGCATCGACACTCCTAAATGCATTAGGACTCCATAATGTCGTATTTGTGTCAGTGAAACATAGCTTCCAAAATAGTAGTCTCAAATGCTGCCTCCTATCCAGCAGCCCAACTAAATGCATCCTATCAACAATGACGCCATCCTATCTGACCAATCAATCACTAGAATTCCCCCCAAAAAATGTTGTTCCATCCCACTCATCTCTCTCAATACTTACATCTATGTAAAGAAAAATTGCGAATATTCTTCCAACAGAGGATTCAGGCAAAGTAGAGGGGACAAACAGTGTTAAGGTACACGAATATCATTTATATAAACCATATATCATTCCGTCTCATCATCATCATACAAATTTTTTCCAAGAATGGGGTCAGGTATAGATCATAAGAAGCTCCCCAAAAGAACTGATGAACGCTTTATGACCAGATGTCGACATAACATCAACCCTCTGTGCAAATTTCTGGTAAGGAACTACGAGCATGAGAGTGTCAGGCCATAAAACCAAGATTCCCAATCAGGCGGCTAGGTAGACCTACCTTCGGTTATGCAATTAAACTAATGCAACATAGGAGCACCTTCCAAGTTTCTCAAGACTAAAAGAGTCTAGAGGAAGAGAAAACATCAATAAAAATTATCAATAGCCTATTCCCCATAAACGCAATGAAGGAATCATTTCTACACAGTCGCAAATTAGGAGTTACTATCACAGCTTGACAGGAACCGGCTTAGGTGGTGACTAAGTTGTACTGGGCGCTAGGCGAGACGAGACGAGGCGACAGCCTACCCGCCTCACCTAGGCGCGCCTAGGCGCCCGCCCAGGTCACAAATGATTATGTGCAGGAAAAAATATACAATATAGCAGACAATGTATTTATGTACTTATGTATAAGTTATGTACTTATAACAGTATAAGACATTAAAAAGCAACAATATAGCGGTATAAAAGAACAATTGATTTGTCAAGAATAGTTGATAACTAATATACAAAATTAACATTAACATGAACAGTTGATAAATTTGTATGTACTTATAACAATATAAGATATTAAGATGCCTTCTCCACCTACTACTTCCCCTGGTCGACCCTAGGCGCCCGCCTAGGCGTGCCTAGGTGTCCATCGCCAGACATGGAGATAATTTCTCCTAGTCGAGGCATCCTCCCCTCAATCTGGATGCTTAGGCGCGCCTAGACGTCGCATGTAACAACATAGGGTGGTGAATTAGGTGGTGACAATGATGATGAAATAGAAGAAACAATTTGGTACAGTAATTTAGTATAGTAATCCTTCTATAAAACACCTTCTAGAGTTTGAGGCAGATAGCAACCGGGGAAAAAAATTCAATCTATCTTTCAGAAGGAAAAGAAAATTCCAGAGATAATAGTGTTTCTTTCCGAACAATGATTAGCTTTTCTAACAATATATTAGTAAAATATTCAGTTCAAATATTGGAAATTCTTGCATGCAGTAGAAAATGGATCTAATTCTGGGATTGAATCTAATAGAATAATCTAGTCACTTTCGGAATCCAAACCCAAGAATAAGCTGTGAAAATGAGATATGGTTTTGCCAAGAGAAGATGGCCTTGCTCAGAGCAAAATGGAAGAAAAGGATGTAGCCAAACTCAAATTTGGGATAAAGATTTGTTGTAAACCCAAAATACGTTTTGCTACAAATACAAAATAACTTACCTCATTAAGACTGTTTTCACTTTTGAACAACTACTTTTCTGAATGGGTGTTAACATACAAACCAAGGTTCGCATAAGGTAAAGAAGGAGCATGCAAATCCCCGTTCTATCTCAGCCAGCCGAAGCGACCGTAGGAAGTGAACACTTATTCCTGAAATGCTCGTATTCAGCGCAAAGACAGGCTTCGGGTAGGTTATTGTCGATAGGAAAATTGGTGACTTAGTCGAAGACTCGCAGGAAGTCATTGTCGATAGGAAAAAGGGTGACCGAATCTGAGACGATTGTGAACCTATATTGTACTGGACGCTAAGCAAGGCGAGACGAGAAGCCACCGACCATTGTTTACCCTCTGAGGATTGCAATATTTTTTTTAGAAGTTAGGGTTTAAAGGGGAGTAGGCAACGACTGTGAGAAAGAACTAGGGTTAGGGTTTGGATTCATTGGGGGGGGGGGGGAAGGGGGTCGACCGGACAGCAGGGGAAGGTGGTACGACAGCAGCCCCAGCAAGCGCGAGGAGGCGGGGGGGCAGGAGCAGCAGCAGCAGCAAGAGCATAGGGCAGGGGCGGGGGGGGGGGGGGGGGGGAGGAGGGGTGGCAGGGGCTGCAGCAGCAGTTGAAGGGGGAGGAGGCTGCAGCAGGGGGTTGTTGGCGGCGGTTGTTGGCGGCTGAAGGGGGGATGGGTTAGGTTTTTTTTTCTTTTTGTGGGGAGAGAGAGAGAGAGAGGGGGGGGGGGGTGGATGGGTTATGGCTCTGATACCATGTAGATTAGAATAATGGGATAACTTTATTAATGAAGGAGAACTACATATATATAGGAGAGGCTAAACCCTCTCACTATTGTTCTAGGCAATGTGGGACTAAAGCCCACTACTACTAATATGTTAATACTTAACAAGAAGATACTAGGTTCAAAACGCAAGGAGGGGGACAATAAACTGGCCTTTATTCTCAAGAAAACAAGGCCATCAAATATAAGTTATAGCTACATGGTGAACATGTAGGGTACAGTCACTTAGAGAGGATCCAAACCCAATCCATCGTTTACGTGTATATGATACGGGTCCAAAACTTGGACCCTATAGGAGTCACATTTCTGATCTAGCACTACCCATACCCTACTTGATTTATCAGTAACCTCTATATTTGACGATTTTTAGAAAAAATAACAAGAGAGCTTATATAAAATAAGGTGGACTAAGGAACCCATATGAAGTTATAAAAAAAAAAAACTTAATAATAACTCAAGTGCACAAATCAACTGCTTTATTAGTCTAATTAATCAGACTGGCCCCCATAATGTGCCCCTTTATCATCCCATGAGCCTACTCCCCATCACAGTGATAGGACCCTGCAAGGAACAAGTATCCTGGCCGTTGGATCCATATTAGACGGTGGTGGTTGCAGGGATTAGTTTATTCGAAATGGACAATGTGATTTAAGTGGGTATAGGGTGATGGATTTAGTTAGGGGATAGGTCGTTATTGTTGTCTGCAGAAGAGTACAAAACTGTCATTTTTTCGTTTTTATTTGTTCTCTGATGGCAGAAGCTGCAAAGGCTATGTAGCACAAGTGAGTGGCGTGTTGCAACCCTAGCCATTTGTTGGGATTGCTGGGTTAGGGCTGTTAGTAATCATGTTCGGGGTTATGAAATAAACAAGATTCTAGACGAATTTTAAGAAAATACTTTACTCCCATCATCTTACTTTTCAATTATTTATTTTAGTTGTAAAGTGCAAACATTTTGTTTATTTTAAATATACATTTTTCAAGCCAAAATATAAGTATTAAAGCGAAAAGTTAAAGTGAAATGGGTAAATAAGAAGAAGAAAAAAAATCCCTAATGTTTGGTCAGACATCATGGAACCCTAATGTTTTTTTCCATGCCCTTACATTATCGTCCAATGAGTTAAATTAAAAAACAATAAAATCGGCATCTAAGCTCCAGCTTGCGAGGGAATAGGGAAAGTAAAAGAATGTGTATTTCCTTTTCTAATAGATGTAGTGATGCCATAAGTGAGGTCACATAGGTTACCTATTATCTAGTTGTCTATTTTTGTCTTTAACACTTTTGTATTTCCCATTATTACCAATGTAGCCTCTTTCTATATAAACCTCGAGGATCTAACCCTCACCACTTCCCATCAGCACACAACACCTTATGGTCCCCAACAAACGAAGGAACCAACTAACAAAGAAAAGACGAGCTTTCAACCTTCCCTTTTCTGTAATGCACACTTATCGAGTCTATCAACATGGTCGTTTCAAAACTTGCAATAGGAACACAAATCATGTAAGCAATTAGAACACCAACAAAAACATGTAATCACTAATCAGGACCAAATTATCCTTTACCTAGAGACAAATAAGCAAGTCAACACATGCAATTATATATTATTATTGTGGGCCTAGACTGGCGTATGTTCGCTTAAGCAGACTTAAGGTGGGTCTGGACAGAATTGCACGGGTTCGCACATGCACCTAATAGCGTATCACAGAACTATAACAGAAAACGTGTCAATCATCCTGCTTAAGAAAGACTAAAATAGACATGCTAGTTTAGATAAATGAAATTGAACTAGCATTTTGAGTGGAAAAGAAATGCATAGACAAGGTGCTGCCGAATACTTTACATACCTCAAATTTCAAAACCGGGAGCTCGCACGAGGAGTTCAGATGGAGATTCCACCAACCTAGATGCATCGAGGCAGGCCATCGTACTCACATTTGAATGAGGTCCTTCCCATTTTCCATAGCTTCTTTCAATATCCTCTCTGCTCTTCTCTTCCTGTCATCCCTCTCGTCATCCCTTAACCACGAGGAATCGCTTCTCCCTGAAGCTTTTGAAGGCAATGGCAAAGCTAGGGTCTTTTCCCCAACTCCTAACCTGAAATGCACCTTAGGCCTCTTGCGAGGAAGGTCCCTTCTTTCACTAATCTCACACTCCATGGATCCCTCTTTCGCTGCCTCGATTGCCGGTGCAAATGTTTCAAGAACCGATAACTTCTTCTCTTTGGCATCATCTTGATCTGGGATGACGACGATATCCGACACGGGCTTCTCCCCGTACAGCAAAGGTGGCACGCAGAAAGAATTTTGCCCGGTAATATCAGCCGCCATGCTGTTGCAAGCGAGTCTCTGCTGCAAACCTAACAGAGACTTCTCTGCCTTCCTCCGTTGCCGCTCCTGCTCGATCCTCTCAGACCGGAGATCGCTCTCTCTCTCATTCCATACCGGTGTGTGGATATAAGTATGCGGATTGGGGAACGGCGGCAACCAGTCCGGAATATGGTCCCAGGCCGGCTTTTCCCCTATTTGCGCAAAGCTAGGGGTGGGCCTCTGGTTACGGACGACCGGGAACTTTGGGAGCAAGCAGGCAAAAGGCACCTCCTCCACTTCTCTAACAAACCGGATTATGTCTCTGACCAGCCCCGAATTTACGAGGCAGTGGCGGACGTCCGACGCTCCGGAGAACCCGTGCGAGAACCTGAGGTCCTCTAGTCCCTGGATCACGTCAAACACATTGCTCTCGTTCCTGTTGCTCAAGTTGGCGGAGAAGCTCGCGGCTCTGCCGAGATCGACAATGAACCTTATTGCGACATCGGCGAGGGCATCGAGAGCAGATTGGCGGGAGCTGTGGAAGCCGACCGAGTCGCAAATCTGGGCGACCGCGACCTTGCAAATGGCACGGCCGAACTCGTCGCCGCTGCCTCTCCCACCATCGCTCATGTTCAAACGATCATACCATCGGTGGAAAGACCTCTAAGCTGGAATTAGGGTTTCGGCAAACGCTCCAATCCCAAATAAAAAAGAAGCATATGCTTTCTTCTCCGATCTTCGCTGGAATTAGGATTTCGGCGAACGCTCCATGGATCTCCGGCAGCTCGAAGCCCCGAATCGGTGAGTTCAGGAATCAAAATACGCGAAATGGGAGGGAAAGTTAGGGTTTATGATCGAATCGAGAGGGAATTGTTTTTGTTTTTTTTAAGGTTTTGGCATTAATTGTAGAGTTTTGAAGGGGAAACTTATTATTATTTTTTTTTTTAAAAGGACTAAAAACCCTAACCTTATAGACGCGAGAGAAAGGGGGGAAGGAGCGATGGGATGGGGGTGGTATTTATGGACAGAAAAAAAAAAAAAATCAAAATCTCGCGAGACAAGGAAAACCATATTCACCCGACCCTCCCTACAGTCGACAGAAGGATTATTTTTTTTTCCTTATTTTCAAATGGATCAAAGCTAATCCAATTCTTCATCAAAGCTCGTCCAATCTTTTTCCTCTAAATCATTATTGATTCTCTTCAATGTAAACCTAATTCCAATCGAAATCCAATTCGGATTTGAACGAGAATTGAGTTTGAAAATCGTATAAATTTCTCGGAATCGACCCTGTAGGAAATAATAATGTGTTCCCATTGATAGGGTTTGTTACAATATATATAGTGTCTACAGGATTGGACTTTGGGCTTATGGGTCATATTTACATTAGTTACAAATATAATCTAACACCCCCCTCAAGTTGGAGCATGCAAGTAACAAATGCCCAACTTGGGAAGTAAAGAATCAAACACATGCTTTCCAAGGGACTTAGTGAAGATGTCAGCCAGTTGAGAAGAAGTAGGAACATGCGAGGCTATTACGGTGCCATCTCTAATAGCATCGCGAACAAAATGCAAATCCACCTCAATATGCTTACTGCGCTCATGAAATACCGGATTCTGAGCCAGGTGCAGGGCTGACTGACTGTCACAATACACCGACATAGCGGACTCCTGGCGAACGTCCAAACACACCAATAACTCCTTCAACCATTTCAACTCACAAACAAGCGCAGGAAGAGATCGGTATTCAGCTTCAGCGGAAGATCGGGAAACAGTTGATTGCTTCTTGGTCTTCTAAGAAATAGGAGACCCCTCCAGAAACACCAACCAGCCTGTAATAGAGCGACGAGTCAAGGGACAACTGGCCCAGTCGGAATCACACCAACCAGAAAGACGGAGATCACAATCAGCTTTCAAAAGAATACCCTGTCCCGGTGCATGTTTGAGATATCTGACAACTCTCAAAGCAGCATGCCAATGATCTTGTCGAGGCTCCTGTAAGAATTGAGACAAGATATGCACAGTATAGGCTAAGTCAGGACGAGTAAATGATAGATAACAGCCAAGAACGTCCGAACTGTAGGCATCTTAGCTACCGGGGCAAATGTCTCTGAATAGTCGATCCCCTCAACCTGATGATTACCGAACACAACCAGCCGTGCCTTTAAGCGCTCAACACTTCCGTCTGAGTTGAACTTAATTTTGTACACCTATCTACTTTCCAATGCTTTCTTCCCAAGAGACAAATCGACAAGACTCCATGTCCCATTATCTTCCAGAGCCTGTATTTCAGTTTGCATAGCCGCGCGCCAGCCTGAATCTCGCGAGGCCTGGCGATATGAAGTAGGCTCAACACCTGCAGTGATAGCTGCAAGAAAATCTCTGTGTCCAGTAGTAAATATGTCATAACTTAGAAATTGTGTTAGAGGATACGAAGTACCTGAGGAAGTGACGGAAACAGATGAACTATGGTGAAGGGGGGACTTTACTTCTTGGGGGAGGTTCCAGCTTCTTTGGCTTCGGTGATCCTGGCATGCAGAGAAAGTGATTCCGAGGTTTGGCATAGTAGATTGGGGCATCCTTCAGATAAAGTAATGCAGACTTTACCTTTTCTCTCTGGTAGTAGTATGTTTTCTCATAAGGCTTGTGATATTTGTCATCAAGCTAAACAGACTCATGATGCTTTTTCTGATAGTAGTAGTCGTGCTTTGATACCATGTAGGAAATAATAATGTCTTGTTCCCATTGATAGGATTTGTTACAATATATATAGTGTCTACAGGGTTGGGCTTTGGGCTTATGGACCATATTTACATTAGTTACAAATATAATCTAACAGACCCCCTATTCTTCGAAAAAAATTCCAAACCAAACCTTTACAGAGCTTCGTCATCCCTTCCCACGGCTTCCCTGTTAAGGGCCTACTCTAACTCAATCTCATTCTGCAGTCAAGCGAACACTCTCTGTAGTTGTCGTGACCCGCACCTGCATGATCGAGCACGAGTTCGCGAAACACGCCCAACGTACGCCGCAGTATTGGCGGTAGTGCGATGTTAATAAACCTCAATCATGAACCATATAGTTTCATTATCAATTCCCAAGTATTCTAGTCTAACTCACTCATTCACATAACTGAAGCAAGATGACATAAAAAGATTGTTATTCCCGAAACAAATATTAGAGAAAGAACGTGAGTGGACATAGTGATTCTCCAAACGAATTTGGTCACACACTCTGTATATGAAGAACCTCATAGAATTGCTTCTCTAAAGATCCTGTAGATCCTTCGTAGAAGATGGAGGAAGGAGAAGATGTAACTCTGCTAGGGTGATGAAGATCACCGTTGCTCAAAGCAAGATTCGTCATATTGTGATCTGCTCGCAGGAACCAGCAAGTTCGTGAGAAAGAACTTCTAGAACGGTTGTTGTCATCTCCTGACTGAACTCGCAGACCTCCTTGGACTCCAATGGCAGCGGCTTTTCAACTCTTTTCGTCTTTTTTTTTGAGTGAGTCCTCTAAGAAGATCACATACGCATAAGACGAGCGCATGAGCACAACAACAACGCACAAAGCGCCATGCGCCGATGCTGACGTGCTAAGTGCACCAACAAACTGCTACCTTGCGCCCTTGAGTCCGAGCCCGAGCCCGAGTCCGAGTCGCTAAACCCCTTTGGGGTTTAGCTCCATAGAAAATAATCCCATGAGCTTGACAAAAAGCATAAATGCTTCTTTGTGGAGTTAGCCTTCTTTTTACTAGTAAAACACCCCCATATGGCATCCATGTGCTCACCACACCTTATGTGCTCACCTCAACACAAGCAAAGCTTTATATAGAGATACTACCATTTGGTGTGAGCAATGTAGGACTATCTTTCTAGTCACCAATGTAACATACCAACAATCCCCCATATATCTCTATATATATGGGTTGAGCATTCCCCACAGTGACTATCCATCATGTATTAGGATAGATGTCGCTACGACTTGAATCTTCCCGCATGGGTTAAATAATAGCATGATACAAGAATGGACTAGGCCTTGAATTTTGTACCACGACTGAAATTCTTTCCACTCACATAATGATGTCAACTGTGCTTCTGGCTGCACAATTAAGGCCTTGTGCCAGCCTGGTTTTAGTATATGTATATTGGGTGTCTACAAGGTTTTCCTCAAGAGACGGTCTACATCTTTATCCATACACTCTAGGTGCGTTCTTTTAAAGAGTATTGGCATAAAGCCTTTCGCTTCCTTGCGGTGCTATATCACTATGACATGGCCCAAAGCTGAGGTAATGCCTCATGCAGTGTCATACCACTGTAACATGAGGTCCAGCCTCTTTGTAGTGCCAAACTACCCAGTATGAAGCCTTTCGCTTTCGTGTGGTGTTACTTCGTTGTGACATGGCTCGTGAAGTCGAGGCTTTACCCTTTCTAGGTACCTCATGTGGTGTCACACCACTGTAACATGAGACCTAGCCTCTTTGTAGTGATGCCTACTACTCTTCATTCTATAGCATTAGGCCTACTTGCCTATGTGCGGTGCTACACCGCTGCGACTTGGCACAAAGTTGAGGCTTTACCCTCACTAGGTACCTCATGTGTAGTCATCCCACTGTAGCATGAAGTACTACGCTCCTTTGTAGTGCTGTGCTACCCGTACTTCTTGTAAAGCACGTTTGACATCCCAAATTCCCGAGAACTCATTAAGGCTTCCAAGCCATCCTCTCACAGGATTTTGCTCTATATAAAGAACAAACAGAGACAACAATGGTTCTGGGTCCATAACCCTGCAGTATCCCAAAGGATTATCCATTAACAGTAGTTTTGGGTCCAAAATGCCATAATATCCTAAAGTACTACCCACTAACTGTTATACCCCAATTCTGAAGAATCGATAGTCATCTCCCGGGCGTGATGTCGTGCGAACCTAGGTTGCGATCGCACAAGGCATAGTCATAAGGTTATCCGAAATACAACATTTAAAAGAGTACGCAGAGAAATTAAACAACACATTGAGACACAGAAACTTTGCATTTTTATTGATAATAGACATCTTTTACAAAACTTTATTACAATTATGCCATGTTGTCACGCCCCAGAACCAGAATACTGTAAGTGGGGACGGACAAGGCCAGCTACGTAATACCAAAGTACGCCAGTACTCTGAAATCACGTATAAGTTGTCAAGACATGGGGGTTACTTCTACAAGCCAACAGTCGATCCTAGGTCAAGCATTCCTAGGTATCTCAATCACAGGCAATTATACAAAGTATAAGAAGTATGATCATCAAACATACTGTCACGACCCACACCCGCTTTCTGGGATACGAATGCGCGCCCAAGCCAGCCTACGCCGCAGTGTCGACGGTAGAATGTTGTATAGCCACAATGCTCAAAATCATAAATAATTCTCATTCACAAAATTAATTTAATTTACAATATTCACAAGTTTTACATTTGCAAAAAAATATAAACTCTTACAAATATTGAAATGTTTACAACTTATCTATCTAGCTAATCTCTAGGTTTCGTCTACAAGTACACCCGTAACTCCCAATGCTAGGTGACGCCACAGCTAACCGGAAAAAATATTGGTTTCCAGTCATGAATAGAACGAGTACAATTCACTGAATGTAGTTTCAATAATTGAAAATGACTATACAACAGAGGTTAGCCTTTAAATATATGATTTGAAAAATAAACAAAGAAAGACAAAATAAAACTAAACAAGGGAAACAGTAAATAAACACAAAGATAATACTCATCGACTGAAGTACCTTTGATATGTGACCGATCTAGGGACAATTACACGATACTGTCTAAAATATCTACACTGTATAAAGTTACACGGTCTAACTGTATAATATATACGGTCTACACTGTATAATGTACACGGTCTACACTGTACAAAGCAATAATAAAACATTGTCTACACTATATAAAGCAATAATGAAATACTGTCTATACGGTATAATATAATAATAAATCACGGTCTATACTGTATACACTGTATAAGGTCAGATCACACATCCTTGGTACTTCACCTCTCCGACACGACAAAATGTAACAAACATAAAGATGGAAATCACATATCTATTGACTAACAATGAGGTATAGTAAAGCTTAATATCGAAAACAAACAATAAACTGTACTCGCCTGTGGTCCTTTGCTGGTGAAACCGATAATCCGAACCACTCAGTGTGCCACAATAGTTAAACTCGTACAACAGTCTCCGGATGCTGAAATAAACATTACCAATATGCTTAGAATAGTCAAATTAGCTAGAATTTCCTGTCCTTAAGTCCAATTATGGACACAGGGGCAAAATGGTAATTTCGGGTCAAAACGATGTCCGCCGTTGGACCCGCTTTGCACCGAAAAGCGTGCCAGAGTCAATGGTCTCTAAAGTCATCAAACTATATGTCTACGGATTAGTTTTGATGATATGAACCCAACCGTATGTCCAGAGTTGGATTTCGGTAGGCCGTGCACAAAATTGTCCGTTGAGTCGGATCGTGGGGCCCGCGAAACGACGATCCGGTCAACTATCTTAGAATCGGACCAAACTTGGCATACAGGACCAGAAAAAAGATACGGTCCTGCTGGCATAAGTTTCGTCTCGATCTGATAAACGTGCACAAAGTAATTGAGAAATTTGTACAGAGGCCGATACTGTGAATTTCGACGGATACGCATCAAATTCGTCGTGCACACGCAACCAATTTGAATTACGTCAAAGCCCACATGTCCACGAAGCCGATACGCACCTTTTGATGCTTTCGGTTCATGACCACATCACCCGGATTGGCGGGACGCACGTCGTATCGAGGGTTTTCGTGTTTTCGGAAAACAGTTTTTTCGTCAATTTGGGAAAGCGATTTCTCGATGCTCGGTTGAAGAAATCGGATTTCGTGAAAAGAGTTGTGAAGCCCTACAGGTTGTCTAGGACTGTCATGAATTATATTTTTGAAATTGCTACTACTCTGTTCATAAACTTCCTGTAAACATGGGGTTTGGGACTGTTATTAAACTGTTCTCGAAACAGTTTTTCATCGGTTTTTCGGGAGATTTAGCAGGCTATTCTTTACGAGTTAAATCTAACAATTACTAGGGTCTGTAGATGGTAGGGTTGTTATCGAATCCATGAAAATGATTTACAAATTCGTCGAGAGACGAGGGAGAAATCGTACCTCTAACGGGGTGGTGGCTACTGAAGCTGCTATCGTGCTCTGTTCTGTCCGCTGCTGCCACGGCAGCTCCGGCCGGCCGGCGGTAGCTCTCGGCGGTGCGCACGCTCGTGGGGGTGCTCCCAGGTGTAGGGTCGGCGGGGTGTAGGTTTGAGGTGGTTAGGGTTTGCTCTTTCCGATCTCTCCATACATATATATGTATGCTGGAAAACCTCTCGGGTTGGGGCCTGGGAGCTTATGCGCGGTTTGAGGCTGTTTGTGTGACTCACGAGATATTGGTGGTCCAATATCTCGTGGCTTGTTTTTTTTCTTTTCTTTTTCTTTATTAATATTACTATACACACACACACACACACACACACACACACACACATATATATATATATATTTATATATATATATATATATATATATATATATATATATATATATATATATATATATATATATATATATATATATTTATATATATATATATATATATATATATATATATATATATGTGTGTGTGTGTGTGTGTGTGTGTAGTATATATATATATATATATATATATATATATATATATATATATATATATATATATATATATATATATTTACATAATCTCCATAAAACCAATTAAATCCCATTAACATTTGTTCCTAGTGTAGGGCCTAACTATATAAATATGAACATATATAATAACATTTATTTGATAACGAAATAAATATAACCAATAATAGTAAATAATTTTATATAATAATAACTTCAATAATAGTGATAATAAAAAAAAATAATAACAAAACTCAATAAAGCAATAATGGTGTATATACCATTATGTACAGTCTAATAATCCCAAAATATACAAAGACCTATTTTATACAAATGTCATTGAATATCAACTAATAATGATATTTATAATATTTAATTTACGAATACTTAGAAAATACTCATTAGATTATTAAAATGGAATACAACACACTCATACTAAATTACGTCAACACGAATGTCAATGAACGTACCGCATGACTACATGGACTTGGGCTGTTTTGGGTCATATCTGGACTAGTTCGGTACAACCGGGTTCCCTAAAACTCATAATATAGATAATAAATAAATAAATCTTCGGTAAGGGTTAAGTCACAACTTGGCCTGGTTTTCCTAGTTTGGACATCACTATGGCTCGGCCTTCCCTACCAGGGCTAATATACTAGCCAAAGCACGCCATTGCACTATCCGTGCCACGATTTCTAGTCGCCGTGTACTCCAAAACTCCATCATGGCTAAAATCATCTACCGAAATAATTAACTAAATAATTATTTATAAAATCTAAAAATCACCATTCAAATAAAATAAATAATAATAAAAATATTCCAAATTTTTCGGGAAGGGCAGCTACAAATCTACCCACCTTAAAATAATTTCGTCCTCGAAATTCTAATTCATAACTATTCCTTACAATTCAAAAAGGAAACCTACTATTACCTTAATCTCCTTAAATTTTAATTCCTCGAAAATAGTTTATATCCTCCTCCTAGCTATTTCGTAACTACGAAACCCCGAGGACTTCTACCCAACTTTGGTCACACTACTCCCTCAATTCTCATGTCGCTAAAACTTTATAATCTTCCAACTAATTGCTAAAATTTCTACCAATAGCCATCTACTGTATATGGCATCTATAATCCTCTCTTATCTATCAAGCAACCCAAAATTTAACAAGCAATAAATTTACACAAGTAGTTAAGAAATATTGATAAATTCTAATAAGCATGACCCTTCGTCGATCCGAAATAGAAAGGACCGGAAGATAAGGAAGAACAATCGAGAGTAAATATGAAGTTTCAAGAGCGGTAGAGAGTATCCAATGATGCAGATAGAAAGAAAGTTTATGAACCATTGACTTATTTGCTAAATTGGGCTATTCTAGTCCAGTCACTTGCTAAATCGAAGAACCCTTCATTTCTTATAGGAGCTTGCAATCCGTGCAATACAGAAGTTCCATTTTCGAAATTCTAAACAAGGTTCCATAATAGAACATAATTTGAGAAATCAAGATTGTGATCTTTTCCGTGGTTATTTAAACACACGAGCAAGGGATATAAATGCAATACAAGATCGTATCGCGACTTTCCAGTAGAGGGGATAAGGGTTACGGATGACCTCACATTCTAAGAGGTGGGGACTACATAATAGGTATAGAAACCTATTTCAAATAGTTCGGTTTGTATAGTCCAAATATGGTGGTATGTATTGATGGGTTTTACTGGGTCTTAATGGGTTCCCTGATTGGACATCAATCGCTGGTTGGATGAACCTTGGATTTCAATCTATATTGACTGGACAAGATCCTAATGATAAAACTATTTCTACTAGATTAGGGTAACCTAGAATAGTTTTCCACCCAAGTGGTTGATCTAGTAGAGCAGTCGGACTGGTTAAATAGGTTCTGTAAGCCTTGAAGATGCGCCTTCCGTGACTTTTGTGTTTAAGTAGCACGAGAAGACACAATTGAGTGGCACACTAGTGACATGTGCGTAGTGGGCTTCGAGTAGATCACAACCATATATTGAGTAGGATGAATTGAATCAAGGTTGCGGCTCTAGTGAAAGTCGGGAAGTATACCAGTATTATGGTAAGGGTTATAGCTAGTCCTTTCGACCTGAAAGTCGTACCACAAAAATGGAGTACAAGGGGGCGTGTTTGAGTGGGACATGATATACCTAGATGAAGGTGGACTCGTCTAGATCTTGTATGTAAATTTTGTTGGAAGGTAACAGCTGGTCTCGTGCTCCGAATATTAATGACACGGCTGGGGACACGAAATGATCTAAATGGAAAGTGGGAGTCCATGGGGCACTAATTACCATCATAATGGAAATTATTCTAATTAATTGGTAATCCTCGTATACCCCAAAAATTCTAAAAGGCTTACAGTCTACTCACCTTAGAAGCTAGGACATGGTTTTAGGAATAATGAGGTTAGAAGAATTTCAAAGTCCGAGTATTGTACCTCGACTCTTGTTAATAATGAATAAGGCACGACGTAACGGGATACGGTAGATATAAGTCAAGTTAAGGATCGTTCCTCAATAATTGGAAAACGAGTGTGTACAATGACACATAGTCGATAAAATAGAATGATCTACTCGTCCACAGTATACAAGAGTTATCGATGGGGTAACCAACTCTAAGGCGCATCATATGGAAAGATTTCTAACAACTGAGTCGTAAAATTCTATTTGGGTCAAGCCTGCCAGACTATTGTCACAAGGGTTCTAGCGGTATGGGCTGTAGTGATCATGTATTGCTGTTGATAACTGGTAGATCATAATATGACAGGATATTAAGCTATGATATTGGCTAAGCTAGTAACTGTGGTGTTCTAATACTAGTTAGGTCTTAATAATAAAATTACATAACTAGGATAATATTTGTTGGAAACCAATCTTGGGATGAGAGTCTACCATAGTCATGGTAAATGATTATCCTTACCTTTGTCTATTCATCTCATGTCTAAACTGTGGGCTTTGGTCGAGGAAAGGTTGGGTTAAGGCTTGAGGGTTGCTAGTTAAAGCAAGCTTCAAGCAATAAATTAGAGACTCACACAAATTGGTTTCTTGAGAAGAGATAGTCTCCTAGGTTGGCATTTTGACTAAGGTAAAACCCTAATCATTCTCAAATTCAGATGGCTAGAAGGTCCCAATAGCAGTTTGGGGGTCGAGAGAAGAACGAGTATCTCAAAGCAAGGTTCTAGTCACATGGCTGGTCGATGGTAGCTACACTTATGTATACAACTATCATAGCCTTGGGGATACTCTGTATCTCTTTACCAATTATGAGCTTTCGTCTTTCCAAATCAGTGAAAGACAAAAACAATAAAGAGTTCAAAGGATATGTCACTGAAAACAATTTCGTGATTCAAAGGCGAATGTATAATTCAAGAGGAATTGCCAATGCAGTCGCGGATGAGATCCTAGAGACATCTACATCTCAATCCACGTAGGTTAATCAGAGGGAGAGCGAACCGATTGCACTACGGTTGATCAGACCGTAATACATCGATTCTGATTAGACAATATGTTAGTAGGCGTCCCCAATAAACATATGTCTTGAATCAAGCTCGATAAAAGAGTAAGCTTTCAAAACTAGGCTGTACTAGCAGCGTTGGTCAAGATAGTCAAAATACGAGTATACAAGGTTTTTGGGAGGAGTCACAAGTAGTTCGAGTTTTGTGAGAATCAAAACCTTACCCGGTGTTCTTGCTTATACGGTCATCCTACTACCTTCTTATCCATAAGGCCTTGGTCGACTAATGGGTTATGAACCTCTAAATTCTATATTCTAGGTAAACCTATTAGTGTCAGTCAATTATCTCGTCAACAGGTCACAAGGACCATGGAATGCTAGGTTGGGAGACATGCTACCCAACTTACAGAACTTTTACTAGTATTGGGTTTGGATCTTAGGGGATATACATGGCATTTTCCTATCCTCTATAGTATCCTAAACTTGTAATCATGTCTGAAGTCATTTCATCGAGAATTATGCCTCGTCCGTATACTCTGGCTGTGGTAAACTCTTGGTTCGTAACTCAAATATGATACATACTCGACCATTTCTTAACTCTATCCAAAATTAACTCAAGGGTAACTACGATCAAAAGAGTACCACTAGCCATAGTTTTAGCAATATTCTATAACCTATATTTTCTTAAACTAATTTCAACTCTAGGGGTCGTGCCTCGCCAGTGCGCTGCTGGTTGCAGTGAATCCATAGTCTCCATAATTTAAATAAATGGCGACAGTGCGCTGCTGTCCTGCCATTATGAGTTACTAACATTCCTTTAACTATGTCTATAAAAATTCATGAGCTTCTAGAGATTCAAACAAGTTGACTATGAAATAAAGCGTAAGTATTTGTCCTATCAGTCACAACCCTTAAAATAAAAGATTGAACATGGAGGAAATAACTGAAGACAAAAGAAATACAAACTTTCTAGTATCTATTTCATGTGTATTCAAACCATGGAGGAAAAACTTTGAATCGAAACTAACTCGAGGTTCGTATATGGATAACATAATCAGAAAATAATAATTCTTAGGGCGAAATAGGAACTAAATAGGCAATTCGGACTAAGATATGAGGATGATATCTAAAAGGGCAAAGAGGAGGAATTGAACAATTTATCAAGGTTAGATCATTAATTCTATGAAGCTCTGTCTCACCAAGTGAATAGTCTATCCATTTGGACCATATCGTCATATCAAGAGGTAATAGTGTACCTAGGGGGATTGACAAACTATCAAAATTAATAACTCCTCATCTAAATTGCATGGCCTAGACTACCCATAGGTAAATTTGTATAAGGGACTCCTAGTCCTAGTCTTTCTCTTAAATTAAATTAACCCTAACTCGTGAATGAGCATTTCCTAGTCGCAGGCTCGCAATAGTACGACTAACTTAAGTACTATCACGAGTTCACATGATTTGCAAAACAGACCTGCATGGGCCACCAAAAAAACTTGTCACGACCCGTACCCGCTTTCCGGGATACGAATGCGCGTCCAAGCCAGCCTACGCCGCAGTGTCGATGGTAGAACGTTGTATAGCCAATGCTCAAAATCATAAATAATTCTCATTCACAAAATTAATTTAATTTACAATATTCACAAGTTTTACATTTGCAGAAAATATAAACTCTTACAAATATTGAAATATTTACAACTTATCTATCTAGCTAATCTCTAGGTTTCGTCTACAAGTACACCCGTAACTCCCAATGCTAAGTGATGCCACAGCTAACCTGAAAAAATATTGGTTTCCAGTCAGGAATGGAATGAGTACAATTCACTGAATGCAGTTTCAATAATTGAAAATGACTATACAACAGAGGTTAGCCTTTAAATATATGATTTAAAAATAAACAAAGAAAGACAAAATAAAACTAAACAAAGGGAAACAGTAAATAAACACAAAGATAATACTCACCGACTGACCGACTGAAGTACCTTTGATATGTGACCGGTCTCGGGACAATTACACGACACTGTCTACAATATCTACACTGTATAAAGTTACACGGTCTACACTGTATAATGTACACGGTCTACACTGTATAATGTACACGGTCTATACTGTATAAAGCAATAATGAAACACTATCTACACTGTATAAAGCAATAATAAAACACTGTCTAACGGTATAATACAATAATAAATCACGGTCTACACTGTATACTATATAAGGTCAGATCACACATCCTTGGTACTTCACCTCCCTGACACGACAAAATGTAACAAACATAAAAACGGAAATCACATATCTATTGACTAACATGAGGTATAGTAAAGATTAATATCGAAAACAAACAATAAACTGTACTCGTCTGTGGTCCTTTGCTGGTAAAACGATAATCCGAACCACTCAGTGTGCCACAATAGTCAAACTCGTACAACAGTCTCCGGATGCTGAAATAAATATTACCAATGTGCTTAAAATAGTCAAATTAGCTAGAATTGTCTGTCCTTAAGTCTAATTTTGGACACAGGGGCAAAACGATAATTTTGGGTCAAAACGATGTCCGCCGTTGGACCCGCTTTGCACCGAAAAGCATGTCAGAGTCAATGGTCTCTAAAGTCGTCAAACTATATGTCTACGGATTCGTTTTAATGATACGAAC
Organism: Iris pallida; assembly: GCA_029216955.1. Taxonomy (NCBI): domain Eukaryota; kingdom Viridiplantae; phylum Streptophyta; class Magnoliopsida; order Asparagales; family Iridaceae; genus Iris; species Iris pallida. Next base: position 19,967,483 of record JANAVB010008400.1, on the reverse strand, counting down.
CCAACCGTATGTCCAGAGTTGGATTCCAGCAAGCCGTGCACAAAATCACCCGTTGAGTCGGATCGTGGGGCCCGCGAAACGGCGATCCGGTCAACTGTCTCAGAATCGGACCAAACTTGGCATACAGGACCAGAAAAATGATATGGTCTTGATGGCCCAAGTTTTGTCTCGATCTGATGAACGTGCACAAAATAATTAGGAAATTTGCACAGAGGCCGATATGGTAAATTTTGACGGATGCATTAAATTCGTCGCGTACACGCAACCAATTTGAATTCCGTCAAAGCCCACACGTCCACGAAGCCGATACGCACCTTTCGATGCTTTCGGTTCAGACTATGTCGCCTGGATTGGCGGGACGCATGTCGTATCGAGGGTTTTTGTGTTTTCGGAAAGCATTTTTTCGTCAATTTGGGAAAGCGATTTCTCGATGCTCGGTTGACGAAATTGGATTCCGTAAAAGAGTTGTGAAGCCCTACAGGTTGTCTAGGATTGTCATGAATTATATTTTTGAAATTGCTACTACTCTGTTCATAAACTTCCTGTAAACATGGGGTTTGGGACTGTTATTAAACTGTTCTCGAAACAGTTTTTCATCGGTTTTTTGGAAGATTTAGCAGGCTATTCTCTACGAGTTAAATCTAACTAATTACTAGGGTCTGTAGATGGTAGGGTTGTTATCGAATCCATGAAAACGGTTTACGAATTCGTCGAGAGACGAGGGAAAAATCGTACCTCGAACGGGGGTGGTGGCTACTGAAGCTGCTGTCGTGCTCTGTTCTGTCCACTGCTGCCGCGGCGGCTTCGGATGGCCGGCGATGGCTCTCGGCACCGCGCCGAGCGTGGGGGTGCGCCCAGGTGTAGGGGTCGACGGGACGTAGGTTTGAGGTGGTTAGGGTTTGCTCTTTCCGATCTCTCCATACATATATGTACGCTGGAAAACCTCTCGGGTTGCTCTCGGGTTGGGGCTTGGGAGCTTATGCGCGGTTTGGGGCTGTTTGTGTGACTCACGAGATATTGGTGGTCTAATATCTCATGGCATGTTGTTTTTTTTCTTTTTCTTTATTAATATTACTATACACACACAACATATATATATATATAATATATATATATATATATATATATATATATATATATATATAAATATCTATAGACTCCATAAAACTAATTAAATCCCAATAACATTAGTTCCTAGTGTAGGGCCTAAATATATAAATATGAACATATAAATAACATTTATTTGATAACAAAATAAATAGGCTTAATTGCTACTTGATACCCTCAACTATTACCGTTTTTCAACTTGGTACCCTAAACTTTTTTTGTAACAACTTGATACCCGGATATTATTTTGGACAAAAATGCCCCTACCCTAACCCCCCCTGCTAGCTTCGCGCCCCCCTCTGCTAGCTCCGGCCGCAGCTCTCCCCCCACCCCTGCTCGCTTCAGGCCATACCCCCCTCTCGCTCCGGCCGTCCGCCCTCCGCTCCCGCCTCCCCTAGGGCTCGGCAGCGGGAGGAGGGGGGCTGGGAAGGGGGTGCGGGGCGGGAGGCGGGGCAGGGGTTGGCCGGAAGCGAGGAGGGGGGGCGGTTGGCCGAAAGCGAGGAGGGGGGGTTCGGCCGGAGCTAGCAGGGGGGGGGCTGGAGTGGGGGGGGTGGAGGGAGGGAGGGAAGGGATAAGGACATTTTGGGGTTTTTTAAAATATTAGGTACTAAGTTGAAAAAAAAATAGTTGAGGTATCAAGTTGTTACAAAAAAAAGTTTAGGGTACCAAGTTGAAAAAGGTAATAGTTGAGGGTATCAAGTAGCAATTAAGCCAAATAAATATAACCAATAATAGTAAATAATTTTATATAATAATAACCTCAATAATAGTGATAATAAAATAATAATAACAAAACTCAATAAAGTAATAATGGTGTATATACCATTATGTATAGTCTAATAATCCCAAAATACAAAGACCTATTTTATACAAATGTCATTGAATATCAACTAATAATGATATTTATAATATTTAATTTACGAATACTTAAAAATACTCATTAGATCATTAAAATGGAATACAACACACTCATACTAAATTATGTCAACACGAATGTCAATGGAAGTACCGCATGACTACATGGGCTAGGGCTTGTTTTGGGTCCTATCTGGACTAGTTCGGTACAACCGGGTTCCCTAAAACTCAATAATATAAATAATAATAAATAAATCTTCGGTAAGGGTTAAGTCACAACTTGGCCTGTTTTTCTAGCTAGGACATCACTATGGCTCGGCCTTCCCTACCAGGGCTAATACACTAGCCAAAGCATGTCATTGCACTATCCGTGCCACGATTTCTAGTCACCGTGTACTCCAAACTCTATCACGGCTAAAATCATCTACCGTAATAATTAACTAAATAATTATTTATAAAATCTAAAAATCACCATTCAAATAAAATAATAATAAAAATATTCCAAATTTTCCGGGAAGGGCAGCTACACATACAATAGTAAAGTGTCCCAAACCATTTATACATGGATGATCATGAAGCTAGTCATACCAAAATAGAGAACTAGCAAGAGTAATAGTCATACATGATAAGCTCTAGCTATAGTCTAGAATAAGCATATCATTTTGGCCCATAGGCTAAATATCAAGAACCAAAACACGAGCAAAACACGTGCTCGGAGGCTAAACTCCGCAAAAGAATAATGTACATATCAAGTGGGAGAATGAAACAAGAAACCCACTCAGGTACTCTGGGTGTTCCAGGTAGTCACCATCGAGTAGATGGTACGGAAGATCCTTCGGGCTCCTCTATCAGATCTGACGAAACAAAACCAGTGGGGTCAGACCCCAAATAACAAGTACCACAAAGGAAGCCAAACTATGGACTAAAACCAATAATAACTAATATATCAACAGTTAGGGAAAGCAGTAAGTAGATGTAATCGAGACCCGTGCACTACTAATGCACTTATCCCGAGAATAGAAAGAAATAAGTAAGGCATCATGTGATGTAAGTAACTAACATGTGACATAATATACAATGTAGTCATGTTAAGTAAATGGAAGCTTGAGAATATGTAAAATCAATTGATCCTATAAGCATGTGAGCCAGCCGGGTCATGAGAGCATGTTGACTTAGCATGGGGATTACGTAAAGCTTGTGAGATAACTGAACATGTGAGCAAGTGAGAACCAGATAGAATGACAATAGGATGACTTAGGAAGTATCCCGAAAGTCAAGTTATAACCCGTAAACCAAACAAGGACTGGGGTTGTAACCCTTCTCCTGAACAGAACTTAATCTCCAATCAATGTTTAGCATAAGATTATGTAGAACATATGAGTACTGAATAGGACGACAAATGATAAGATGACTTAGGAGCTATTCCGGAAGCCAAGTTACAACCTGTAAACCAAACAAGGATCGGGGTTGTAACCCTTCTCCTGAACAGAACTTAGCCTCCGATCGTTCATCGACAAAAGTAAAGCATAAACAATAATGTACTGAAATAAACATACGGACACTGCCTAGACAAACTAAAATGACTAGACTATATCCATCAATCACGGCCAAGCAATGAGAACGGCTTAATACTTTAACTAACTAGGGTTATCACAAGCCTAATTACTACAAGATGCAATGAGATGTTCCAGTCACACGCCCTGCAGACTATCCGAGTTATCCTTCGCAGGTTGAGAGAATTGTATTAGGTGACTTGGGGGTGCAACATATGACAGCGTGCTGGAAATGCACCCTACTCGTCGGCAGGCTACAAGTCCAATTAAGCGCCCCGATAACGAATTACATGTGACTGGAAAATCTCTTTATGAACTATTGATCAATCTAGTCGTTATCCTAGTCAGATTCCGTATGAATTCCTGATCATAGTAATCAAGAATCCATATCCTAGACATATGCAAGACGAGACATGTAGCTTGTGCACGCATACACAAAGAACTTAACCACGGTGTCCGAAAGAGTTACATTAGCAAGGGAGAAATAGCCGTCGCAACATCATCTTGATTAAGCATGTCATGCTTAGGTTTACTTGTCATGTAAAGAGTACTTGTCAAGAGTGCACCTCTACGGGCCACTATCATGTAAGCAAGGAAAGACATGTTCAAGAGTGTACCATGACGGGTCACTATTATGTAAGCAAAGAAAGACATGTAACATGAGTGCGCCACGACGGGCCACTATCGAAGAATAAGCAAGGAAAAGACTAAACCATGAGTATACCCCGACGGGCCACTATCTAAGAATAAGCAAACATGATATAAGGATCGCATGTAGAAAGAGTTAGATAAAAGACATCATGGCATGGGAGAAGGAATAAATAAAAGTAACTACTTGGTATAAAACAACAATTGAATCTGTGCTAGTGTTAAGATATAAGAGGGTACAATTATTCTCTAACTGTACAAAATCATCTAATCATGTTAAGAAAATTTATTGCAGCCGAAGAAAACCTCAAAACGTCAAGTACAGAAAATGCCAAAAGGTCAAAACTATGATTTAAGTTATCAATTGCATATGAACTCCAATAAGGTGAACTGAGAAAATTTTGAAGCCAAGACAAATGTCTACAAGCTTCGTGTCCGATTGTTTTTCAATACTAACAGCTGAATAGCTCAAATGGGCAAAACAGTCAAAATAGTCATTCGTGCTAGGGCCAGCCAACACGGGCCAATGTGGCGCCATGGCCAAGAAGGGTGCCAAGGTCAGAATGGGGTGTCATAGATAGCATGCGCCCAAGGTCAACATGGTCCAAGGAGAGCATGCGCCTAAGGTGACATACACAGGAAATGGCATACGCCCAAGTAGGGAGCATGCACCCAAAACTATGTGCCTAGGGTTATGCGCCTATGCTAGTCGTTTCATGGAGAGTCAAGTGTTTAGGGAAGGTATGCGCCAAGAGCTATGCGCCCATATGCATGCGCCTACATGCATGCGCCCACAGGGTGGCGACATGGTGCATTGGAAGATAAGTCCGAAGACTATCTTTCATGGCAAGTGGGCACATAAGGAAAACTATGCGCCCAAGCAGGGAACACAGGGTACAATCGGCCGCATATAAAGGCTATGCACCTAGGCAGGGGAGTCCTTGGGCGCATATATAGGGCTATACGCCCAATCAGGGAGCATGGGGCATTGGGCGCATACAAATGGCTATGCGCCCAAAGGAAAGCAGCCGTGGATGCATACAAATGCTGTGCGCCCAGCACTGTTCTTCTTCCCCAATCCGAGAACATGTGTTCATGGAACCCATGAACTCCCTAAGTTCATAAATCACTCAAAACAAATCAAAATCCGGGTTTTCAAAGGTCTATTTTGAGTAAAATTAAATTCTCTACAACATGGAATAATCGAAACTTGAAAAATAAAGTTTGGTAGATCATAACCCAAGAAAACCAAGATTTGAGTAAACTTAGATATACAAGAAATCATCCACCAAAATCAAAAAAATGCTAAGTATTAAAGAGGCTTATAATTATGTAAGGAAGAGTTTAGAACAAACAAAATAACATTTGTCCAATATTTGGCAAGATGTACTTGCCTTTGGTTGGAGGAAAAATGAAAAGGAAAAGATGAAGAGAATGAAATAATGGAGGAGAGGGAAGTTTGGGTTTTATACAAAACCATCTCATCTCAAACCAACTAAACCAAATTAAACCAAGTCAAAATTAAACCAAAGCAAGGTTAAGAAAGACAAGTCAAAACACGGGTCACCTGACAAAGGCCAGAATTTTGTATACGTACACTGAAAATATGTATAGCAAAAATGATAGTGACAGGCATGCCGTCGGCATACAATGGTACACTGGCGATATGTCGATCAAGGAGAAAATCTATAAGTTGGGAAAAATTTAAAATAATTCAAAAACCAATAAAATACGAAATACAGTACAAAAGTATGTATCAGTATATAAATATCGATAATGTGAGACGAGTCTCACAACTCTTCCATCCTTAGAAAAATTTCGTCCTCGAAATTTCCTAAAGCTAGTCGAGCATGATAACCAAAACAAAAGTTTAAGAAAATACAACTATCTCAATCAAACAGGCATGTCATATTAGTAAATGAAGGCAACAGTAATATAAATAAATGCGTATGCAATAACACAACCACAATCAAGAAGGGCTGGAGGCATATGAATAGATATGTCTCCTGAGTCAGTAGTGTAGGGACCAATGTCCTCGCTGGCCTACGCTGACTCCAAAAATGATAAAGGTCAAGTCTCTAAGTAAGTCGGTACCAATAACTTAGTCCAAGACATGACTCTATCCATGACGTATCTTCATAGTCGAGACATGTGATAAATATCATGTATCTGAAGATACGAAGATAAAAAGTGGGACGAGAAACTCGCATTCACTCATCGAATAAGTCAAGCCGACCATTGTACTCCATATATAGATATACCAAGTCATCGACAAGAACCCAAGATATACTGCCACTACCTGGCCTGCTACTGAAAGACAGATCCAAAGGTCATAACTGAAAGAAGACCAAGAAGATGGTACCTGACTCCCAAGGTATTATCTTCATGCTGATACTACAGTTGCTCCTGGTACTGTGCTTTGAATCGCGCTCTGAGCTGCCTGACCCTCTGAGCTCATGATGGTGGTAGGTATTGTGCCAATGGTTGAACATCTAGTATTGGCCCCAACTGCTCGTCCACTATTTGAGGTGATGACTGAGGAGACTGAAAGGACTGCAGTGGTACATCTGGTGTACTGGTCGTCTTCGAGATGTCGGATTGGGGCAAGTACTAACTGAATGGTCCTCTGCTCCACAGTGGAAGCATCGTCTATTGGCCGTCCAACAAACTGATCTGTGATGCCCCAACTTCCCATAATAGGTGCATCCTACTTGTTCTGCCTGACTGCCGCTGGTTCCTCTGCCTCTGAGCTTGGGTTTGTTCATACTGCTGAGGTCCCTACTGCTGGAATGTATTGGACTGCGTCAGTAAAGGCCTATGAGCCTGCTGCTGCTGAACCGGTGCTGGTGCATGCTGGTTGGAAGGCTGGAAGGATGACGATTCAGCCGTAATCCTCCAGGGACAAACTTCGATCATGTCGTCTGGTGATCCGCACGCTAAACATAGAAGGTTAGCCCTCCGACAAGTAAGATGAGTGTGCCCTTCCCTTCCACAAAGGAACATACGGTTAGTAAATCCTGGTGCTGGTATGGACGTTGGTCTGCTGTACTTGTGATGGATCGGGGTTGTTGGCCTATTACTAAATGGTCACCGATTTTGATAAATCAATAATGACTTAAGTCAATACACAAAATATACAAACTGCTGCTAATATTTCAGGTCAAGTGAAATCAATATCACAAGTGTACTACAATATTTGCAAGCATGTCAATCATCATTTTGAAGCGTTCATGTATTAGAAATTTGTTTGAATCATTTTACAATTTATTATGTATTTTTATCTTTATTGAGTCTAGGATACAAATTGTAAAATCGACTGGGTATTACTGGCTTAGGTTATCCACCGTCCACTTATCTAAAAAGCCTACCTATCAAAATTTTGTACCAAAAGTTTTACTTATCCTATGCAAACAAAATTGGACCAAACATTCTTCTAAGTACTGGATGAACTTAGACAGAACTCTGGCCGAGTTCGGCCCTAGTTCGGCCCGAGTTTGGACCGAGTTCGGTCAGTTCAAATTCAAATGTTTGTTGCCTCCAAATCTGTATGCAACGTTCGTTTGTGAGATTCTTGCATCCAACTCTGCCCGAACTCTGTCCGAGTTCGGTTCTCAAAAACCTATAAATAGAAGAGAATTTCTCATTTTAAATCATTCATCTTCTCTTCTGTCTATCTATATCCAATATGTTTTCATTGATCTAAAGCTTTCACACTCCACCTATACACCTCTTAGCCAAAGCCAGTAACATCTATTGATTTAGAGTCTTTGGTTGTCAGAGTTGTAAAGATTGTTCAAGTTCAGAACACATTTCTGTTTTCGAGCCAATCGTGTGCTCGTCGCCAAGCACGATATTGTGAAGTCGGTCGTGCACTTTCACCAAGCACAGTATTGTAAGAGACTGCAAACTCGTAATTAGCTTGTGAATAGTGGATTAACAGCAGCAAGAGTACCTGCGACTAGATTAGTCCTCCAAGAGGGAAACTAGTATATATCGCGGTGTCTACTGAGTTTGATTCTTGATCTCTTGCTACATTATTTACTGTCTCTTTATTCACTGCTATTGTTATCTGCTTTTAATTTTTAATTGGTGATTATTTTCTGCTGCACTCGTACTCACTCTATTCACCCCCTCTAGAGGTGCTCAACGGTCCGACAATTGGTATCAGCAGGTTATATTCTAATATAACAACCTTAGAGAGTATATACGACAGCCGTGAAATCAATATTCAACGGTGAAGGACAATCCACAAATAGACCCCTACTATTTGATAGAACATACTATACATACTGGAAAACACGTATGACATTCTTCTTAAAGTCTTTTGATTTTGATCTTTGATCTATAGTTATTGACGGTTATAAGAAACCGACACCTACAGTAGTTGATGGCATACTTACAGAAAAGCCTCATGATAAATATACAGAGGCAGAAAAAGTGAAGGCTAGTCTAGATGCACGTGCCATCAACGTACTTTTCTGTGCAATTGACAAGACAGAGTTCAATCGAGTTTCAACCTGTAAGACGTCTCAAGAGATTTAAACTTTTTGAGGTAACTCATGAAGGTACTTTCCAAGTAAGGAATCCAAAATCAGCAGACTAACACAGGAATATGAATCTTTTAAAATGAAATCCGATGAGTCAATTATGAAGTACATGTAGGCAACTCTAGAGGGGGGAGGGGTTGAATAGAGTACTTGTGACAATAATGAACAATTAAAAAAATAACTCTATTCAATCCCAACTAATAAATAATTAATCAGAGTATAATTGTAGAATTTAAATAGAGATCAGAAAGCATACGCAGACACAACAATTTTTAACCTGTCGTAGAGGACTAGTCCAGGCCTGAGAACTCTAGCTCAGGATTGAAATCCATTATTTATGAAATAGCTTTACAACCACGTGCCTTTACACAGAAGAGCACGCCAACTTCTTGAAAAGATCGTTGAGGCAAAACTTGAATTTTCCAAGTGACTTCTTGAAGCCTCTTACACAAAACTTCTAATTGACTCGTACCGAGCACCTTGTAGGCTTAGAAAGTTTTATGGCTAGTAGATGAGAAGAGTATGGCTCTTTGGAATATATAGGCTATAAAAGAGAAGAGATGAGAAGATTGGATATTTGAAATGGGAGAAAAGAGTGCCTATATATACTAGTCCTGGGAGGCAAAGTTCGGCCAGAACTCTGTCCAAAATTCAAAAATTATGGCCGTTGGACAACTTGCAATGAGCAATCCCTAAAAATTAGCTCCTGGAAATTAGGAGACAGAGTTCGGCCCGAACTCTGTGTGGGGGTAGAGTTCGGCCCGAACTCTGTGTGGGGGCAGAGTTCGGCCCGAACTCTGCCTCCTAGGAGACAGATTGCTCAATGGGCTAAATGGGCTTTGGCAGTTTGGCTTTTTGTTTGTGGGGCTTTTTGGTTATCTAGTCTATGGTTGAGGTACTCAGTGCGACTCAACCTACAATAGCCTAGACTCAAATAAAATATAAAAATACAGACTTCCGATGACAAGTTCCAGCAGTATTCGTCGAGCAGTCGTCGATGATGATAGTCTGACTTGATATGAGTTAGTCGTCTGATTTGTAGCTTTGATGATGATTTATGTGTCGAGTTGGATCATGTCAAATATCGATTTGTTAATTATCAAGATTAGGTTGACTGCGATCCAGTTTGGGTCAACAATCTCCTCCATTTTGATAATTGACAAAATTACGATATTTGTATGTCGCAACATTCATACATGGACACATATATTGCTCCCCCGTAGATGGACAATTTGGCTCTCCCGTAAATGGAGAAGTCCTGATACAAGTACTAGTCCAAACAATATAGCACAAGTGTAGCACAATATAGCACAAGTATTTATCCAAAAATGGTTAAGCAAATATCACAGATTCCTCCCCTTTGACATTTAGCAAAATGAAATAGAAGCTCCCCCATAAAAACATAACCATGGTAAAAATATGCAATCACACAACCAAGCTTAAGTCCAACGTAAAAGATAACTAGAAATCAATCCAAATAAAAGCCATAAAGCATAAAGTAGTACAAAGCATAGTTTTCAACTACATAATCCCTGAATGAAAATAACAAAGTGCATAAACAAAAGACATCCTAAGCATCAGCAGCATCATAGAATGGACCACAGCTATTACGGAGCACGGAAGGTCCAGCAGAGTCGAATAGGTCGCTGGCAGAGCGACGAGGATCAACAAACGCCGCATCTGGATCCAAATACCTCCTGACCCAGGTGTCATCGATACGGTAACCTTCGCGAGAAGGGTCCCGTACCATAGGATAAGATACCGTAGGATGAGTAGCCAGGGAGTACTGGATATCATGCAGGGTGTTGCTGATAGCTGACAACTGTAAGGTGGTGCGATAGTCCATCTGAGTCTAGCGATCGTCCTCCAAGCGAAAACGATCACGTAGCATGGTCTGAATAGACTCGAGAGAAGCAGGTGGCTCGGGCGCAGGTTGGCTAAGAGCAGGAGGACAGCCTGAGCATCAGACTCGGAATGCTCTGACTCAGTAGGAGACTCAACAGCTGCTAGAAGCCTCCGTGCCTTAGAAAGATAGGCAGGGACATGAAGGAACTGGCACTCATCAAGAGGAACATGGAACGCACAAAAATTATTGGCAAATATAGGGCGTAGACCAATATCGAGGTCTCTTTCGTGCACTAATCATCCAGTCCATCATAGTGCACGAAAGTTAAAAGGGACATGGAAGTGGAGATGATAAAGTACAGAGATCTTAATATAAGATACTTCATCGGTCGATCCAGCTTTGGGCAAGATCGTGGAGAAAATGATATGATGAAGTTCATAGAAATACGGGTTAAGAAATTTAGCCCATAGCTTGCGTGGACGAGTGTTGGGAGTACACAAATCATCCTTGAAACTCTCAAGGGACGATCCATCGGAAATTGAAACTTGCGTGCATCGACAAGTTTCTCCAAGAATTGGGTTCCGGGATCTTGAGATATTCTGCAAGCTCAAAATCATCAAAAATAATATCGATACCGATACACGAGAATAGATTCGTGTGTCATCAAAGGTTAGATTATAGTAAAACATTTGGATAGAATTCAAATAGATAAGAGATGATGTAGAAACTAACTCATCTAGACAAAGATCATGGAACAATGTGTCATAAGCCAAAATATAGTAAAATTGATAGGATAACCCCCATACACACTCCTTGAATGAAAGTCATTGAACCATTCATTGGAAGCCTCCAATGATACAAAAATTTGTTCATTGAATGTGTTGGAGTCATGAGGTGGTGGTAGATTAAAAAGTGGATATATTAGAGCAAGAGGAGGAGGATTGGAGGATGAAGCACCTTCACTCCGTCTTTTCTTGCCTCTTCCAAAAGTCTAGGAGCCATAGAAAATTTGAAACAAAATTGAAAGGAAATAGAGAGGAATATGAAATTATACCTCACAAAGATGAGAAAAGATGGAAGAGATCTCCCCAAAAGCTTAAAATCTTGAGTTTGAGAAGAAAGAGAGCCCTAAAAGTAGAGTTAGGGTTTGAGAAATTTGTGTTTGGAGGAAGGTAGAAGAAGAATAAAGTGAAGAGAGAGGGTTTTTTCTCGGGTTTAAGGAGTTTAGGAGTAGCCAAGCGGGTTAAATCTGGACCGTCGGATCAAATCTATGGGTGGCTGAGCATCAGGGAAGGTTCTGTGAACAGGGACACAGAGTTCAGCCCGAACCCTTTGTGGGGGCAGAGTACGGCCCGAACTCTGTCTCCATGGGCACAGAATACAGGAAAGTTAAAAAAATGCTAAGTTTGGTTAAAAATGAATGAAATTTTGAAAGTTTTGAAAAGTGGCAAATTTTTTTGATGAAAAAGAATAGAATTTAGAAAATTTGAATTAACTAAGTTATAAATAAATTAAACCATATAATAAACAAGGATTTATGACAACGACCATTACGATGAACTGCCATGGGGTAGCTGTAGGTGCGGATCCCAGCTAGCGGTAGTCCGAAGACTAGTGCATCGTGTCGCTTAGGCTTTTATGCCTTGTTGTCAGAAGGATCCTTTCGGCATGTACCCATAGCAAGGTCACCATAAAGATATTTTTCATAATCGTTATTTATGCAGGCCAATTTATTTAATCACCGTTTCATCCAAAATTCCTAATTTACGACAAAGAAATTGAAGCGCTCTTCGGCCAATGGTTTGGTAAAGAAGTCTGCTAGCTGATGTTCATTGTCTATGAATTCTAAATTAATCGTGCCTTGTTATTGATGATCACGCAAAAAATGATGTCTAATCTCTATGTGTTTAGTGCGTGGTGACAAACAGGGTTCTTGGTCAGATTAATGGCACTAGTATTATCGCAGAAAATAGGTATATGCTTGCAACATAAGTTGTAGTCTTCAAGGGTTTGCCGTCCACAGAATCTGTGCACAACAACGACCAGCTACGATGTATTCAGCTTCTTTTGGGATAGTACGACAGAGTTCTACTTCTTGCTAAACCATGAGACTAGCGCCTTTTCTAGCAAATGACACGTGCCGCTGGTACTCTTACGGTCGACTTTGCATCCCACAAAATAGTATCGGAATATCCGATTAAATCGAAGGAAGTGGTTTTGGGATACCACAAGCCTACCGTAATAGTTCCTTTAAGGTATCTAAAGATACGCTTAACTATGGTCATGTGTGATTCCTTAGGATTGGCTTGTATCTAGCACATAAACAAACTGAACATAATGTCGGGGCGACTAGCAGTTAAATATAATAACTACCAATCATACCTCGATACTTACGTTGATCGACCGGTTTACCGCTTTCATCAGGTTCCAGCTTTGTGTAGTAGCCATATGGGTGCTAATAGGTTTGATGATGTCAAGCTCAAACTTCTTCAGCATGTCCTTGACATATTTCGATTGACTGATGAAGACGCTTGTGAGAGTTGTTTGATTTGCAATCCAAGAAAGTAGTTGAGCTCCCCCATCATGCTCATCTCGAACTCATCCTGCATACACTTGGCAAATTCTTGCATAGACCCTCATTAGTAGACCCAAAAATAATGTCATCAATATATATTTGAACTAAAAGAATTGTGTCATCAAGAGATTTTTAAACAGTGTAGTGTCCACTTTCCCTTTTGAAAAACCTTTATCTAGTAAGAAAGTACTCAGACGATCATACCAAGCTTGAGGATCTTGTTTGAGGCCATAGAGAGCTTTCTAAGTTTAAAAATATGGTCGAAAATTTATGATTTTCGAAACCAGGTGGTTGTTTGACAAAAACTTCTTCCTTGATAAAACTGTTTAGAAAAGCACTTTTCACATCCATTTAGAAAAGTTTAAAGTTTTAAAAATTTGCAAATGCACAAAGCATCCGAATGGATTCTAGTCGGGCAACACGAGCATACGTCTCATCATAATCGATGCCCTTCTCTTGATTGTATCCTTGGGCTACGAGACGAGCTTTGTTGCGAGTGACTGAACCGTCCTCGTTTACTTTGTTATAAAAACCCATTTAGTACCAATTATTGAGTGGCCAGTAGGTTTCGGAACAAGTTCCCAAACTTGGCTTCTCTCAAATTGGTTGAGTTCTTCTTGCATCGCGAAAATCCAAAATTCATCATTAAAAGCTTCTAAAATATTTTTCGGTTCTATTTGAGAAATGAATGCAGTGCTAGCTATAGTGTCTCTTACAGAGGATCGAGTAGTTACCCTTTTGATATTTCACCTATTACCAAGTCCTTTGGATGAGGGGAGTAAATTGGAACTTCTTTGGTAATTCCTTTGGAGAGCTGGTTTCAGACGTTGCATTTATTGATGTCGAAGTAGTTGGTTCATCATCGTCGTTGGGAATAATAGCTGTACTATTGTCCTCATCAAAAGTTATATTAGTAGACTCTTCAACAATTATGTAGCGCTTGTTGAACACTCTATATCCCTTACTCTTGGCCGCATAGCCAAGAAGAATACCTTCGTCAGCTTTGGCATCAAATTTGTCTAAGTTGTCTTTGGTATTCAGGATAAAACAGCGACAACCGAATACTCTAAAATAAGAAACATTAGGAGTCCTACCAAACCAAAGCTCATAGGGTGTCTTCTTCGAAATGGGTCGAATCAACACCCTATTTAAAACATGGCACGCTGTGCTGACAGCTTCTGCCCAAAAATATTTCGGAAGAGAGAATTGATTTAGCATAACTCTAGCCATATCGCCAAGAGTTCTATTCTTCTGCTCCACAACACCATTTTGTGAGGAGTTCTAGGACACGAAAATTTATGACTAAAATCATTTGAATCACAAAATTTTTTAAAATCAGAATTTTCGAATTCGCCACCATAATCACTTGATACGAGTAATCATGTAGCCTTTTTCGGTTTGGACCTTTTTAGCAAATACTTTGAAAACAGAAATTGTATCACTTTTGTTTGTAAGAAAGAAAACCTGTAAATCTTGAAAAATCATCTACAATAACAAAAGCGTAGAGTTTTCTGCCAAGACTGGCTACTCTACTAGGACCAAATAAGTCCATATGAAGTAATTGCAAAGGTCGGGTAGTACTTACAGTGTTTATGGATTTAAATGAAGATTTGGTAGCCTTATTCTTTTTCACATTTGGCACATATCGTGTCTTTCTTAAATGATATCAGGCAGTCCTCTGACTAGCTTCTTGGTGGATAGTCTGGATATAGTATCATGTTGGCATGACCAAGACGCTGATGCCATATGAGTTTTTCGTCTTTGTGAGCGTAAAGATATCTTCCTGCACTGTTAGTATCACTAGATAGATAAAAATATAAATGTTATCTTCCCTTATTCCCTCAAAAGCGTATCTCCAGTTGATCGATCATAGATAAAGCATTTAGTTTTCCCGAAGTTAATATCATAACCGTGATAAGCAAGATGACTAATGCTGAGCAAGTTATGCTTTAACTCGGTCACTAAACAGACATCGTTAATGATAGGAGAGGAAGGATAACCAATTGTACCGTTACCTATGATGTTGCCTTTAAGATTATTGCCGAAGGAAACGTATTCTTCCTTTTTTATCGATAGTGTTGCGAATAAATTTGCATTTCCAGTCATATGCCGAGCATCCACAATCGAGAATCCACTTGCTTCTAGGTGAGGAGGGAAGGTCCACCTACACCACGAGTAGATGTGACCTTTGGTACCCAGATTCTTTTGGGTCCTGAGAGGTTAGACTTTGGTACCCATGCATATATTTCTATCAACTAAACTCCTAATCCTACATTGTGGAGAAATGTGTCCATGTAGATTATAATATGTACATCTAGCATGCATGTTTATACTAGGAGCATGTTGATAGTGATGTCTATAAGTAGGGTGATGATAGGTACGTACACAGTAGTGTGAGTATGGTGACTGTGTGCAGCCGCAGGGTAACTATAATATTATAGTGACTGTGTGCAATAGCAGGGTAACTATAATATTATAGTGACTGTGTGCAGCGGCATGATGATGATAATGATTATGTGTATATGTCTTACGTGCTGCATGTGAATAGGTGTACATGAAAGCATGCTTTTGTTTAGCACATGGATGAGTGTTCTTGTGGTGACGTGCCTTTTTGTGTTGAGTTGGTACGTGTTTGTACGTGTTGTGACTATGAGACTGAACTTGCGGTTGAATAACCTGCTTGCCCAGTTTAATCTCTAATTTCTTAGAGACAACATTCAACTCATCACATTTAGCAGTAGACCGTGTATTCTAGTAGCAATTTTGAACTTATTTTTCTCTTCAACAAGTTCTTTGTTTAAAGTCGTGATTTCAAATGTTTGTTTCTCAATGATTGATTCGGCATCGTGTAAGCTTAATTTAAGCTTGGATGCCTTCAGTATTTTCCGTGGTGTAGTGTTTCTATCATCTTCTAGTAAACATGAAAGTCTATGGATCTCGGTTTCGTAGTCCTTGATCTTATCCTTCGCATGTTTATGTTTATTGATTACCTTTTTGTGATCTTCAAGTAGATCACCAAAAGATCACCTAGTTCATCAAATAAAAAATCATAAAAGGATCTTTTACCTTTTTTGAAGTCGCCATTAGATAGACGTTGGTCGTGTTTTGTGGAGAGTCTTCTTCCTCATCTGAATCACTAGCCTCGCTTTCATGCCAGATGCTAGTGTTGGCATACTTCCTTGTAGTTGGCTTCTTGTACGGCTTCTCATATCTGCTTCCCTTCTTTGCTAAGGGACAATCTTTCCTGACATGTTCCGTCTTTTTGCATCCGAAGCAGGTGGGTTCTTCCTCATCGTCTCTTTGTTCTCTTTTTTTTGAAAGCTAGAAACTTTTTAAAGTTTTGAACTAAGAGAGCTTGATCGTCACCTTCGGAGTCGTCATCATCGATATCTTCTGAGCTAGTTCTTTGGCGATGAGCTCTCAAAGCAATCTTCTTCTCTTTTGGAATTGTTTCTTCGAAGTCTTTTAGATCAAGCTCATGCGTCATCAACTTGCCCATCAATGTTTCTAGTGACATTGCCGTGAGATCATTACCTTCGATGATCGTCGTGACTTTGGGTTTCCAAACCTTCGGCAATCCTCGTAGCACTTTGCGTATCTTCTCATTGTTGGAATAATCTTTTCCAAGAGAAGATAGCGGGTTGACGATATCGAGGAATCTGGTGAAATTTGAGTGATCGTCTCATTAGGCTTCACCTTGAAAGCCTCGTACTCCTGTGTCAGACGGCTGACTTTTGATTCTTTGACTTGCGTGGTCCCTTCATGAGTCACCTCCAAAAGCTTCCATACTTCATGCGAGGTGGTGCATATGGAGACCCTGTTGAATTTAGTCCTATCTATGGCACAAAAAGAGCATTAATAGCCCTAGCGTCTAGACTTGCCTATTTCTTCTCCTGCTCAGTATACTTGTCGTGGGGTTTCTCGACGAGACTTCCCTCGAGTTATTCTGGAGGTTTCTTGTAGCCATCAGTGACTACAGTCCACAGGTCAAAGTCTAGAGACTTAAGATAAAAACTCATTCTAGTCTTCCAATATGTGTAGTTGGTCCCATCAAATAGGGGTGGCCTATTTGTGGATTGACCCTCACCATAGTTGGTAGAGATGGGTTGTGTGGTTGCCATGGATCAACTCTAGGATGTAAATCCTGTATCAAGAGAACAGGGCTCTGATACCAATTGAAGTACGTGTAGGCAACTCTAGAAGGGGGGGGTGAATAGAGTACTTGTGACAATAATAACAATTAAAAAAATCAACTATATTCAATCCCAATTAATAAATAATTAATCAGAGTATAATTATGGAATTTAAATAGAGATCAGAAAGCATACGCAGACACAATTTTTTTAACCTGGTTTCCCTCGTGGAGGACTAGTCCAGGCTTGAGAACTCTAGCTCAGGATTGAAATCCATTATTTGTGAAATAGCTTTACAACCATGTGCCTTTACACAGAAGAGCACGCCAACTTCTTGAAAAGATCGTTGAAGCAAACTTGGAATTTTCCAAGTGACTTCTTGAAGACTCTTGCACAAAACTTCTAATTGACTCGCACCGAGCACCTTGTAGGCTTAGGAAGTTTTGTGGCTAGTAGAAGAGAAGAGTATGGCTCTTTGGGATGTATAGGCTATAAGAGAGAAGAGATGATAAGATTGGATGATTTAAAATAGGAGAAAAGGTGCCTATATACTAGTCCTGGAAGGCAGAGTTCGGCCAGAACTCTGTCCAAAATTTAAAAATTATGGCCGTTGGACAATTGCAATGAACAATCCCTAAAAATTAGCTCCTAGAAATTAGGAGACAGAGTTCGGCCCGAACTCTGTGTGCGGGCAGAGTTTGGCCCGAACTCTGTCTCTAGGAGACAGAATGCTCAATGGGCTAAATGGGCTTTGGTAGTTTGGCTTTTTTGTGTGGAGCTTTTTGGTTATCTAGTCTGTGGTTGAGGTACTCAGTGCGACTCAACGTACAATAGCCTAGACTCAAATAAAATATAAAAATACAGACTTCCGATGACAAGTTCCAGCAGTATTCAACAGTCGTCGATGATGATTGTCTGACTTGATATGAGTCAGTCATCTGATTTGTAGCTTTGATGACGATTTATGTGTCGAGTTGGAACATGTCAAATATCGATTTGTTAATTATCAAGATTAGGTTGACTGCGATCCAGTTTGGGTCAACAAATTACACAGAATTCATTCGTTTTTTTGATATTACTAATCATTTGCAATCTCTTTGTAAGGATTACAGTAATCACGAGAAGATCAAAAAGTGCTACGGGCTCTAACCAAGAACTGGAATCCAAAAAACTGCAATCATTGAAGGAAACGATCTCACCACAATAACTCTGAAACACTTATGGGCAAGCTAATGACCCATGAGCTGGGCCTACAAGAGTTTGAATAAGCAATCCCTAAAGAAAAATCTATCGCATTCAAAGCTCAAGCCAGAAATCAACATGCAAAGATTCTGATGAAGAATCATCCAGTGGTGATGAACAAGCCCTGCTAGTGAAAAACTTCTGAAAATTCTTAAAGTTTGAAAAATCAAACAGAAAGAAGAAAGATGTTCATAAAGCAATAAAGAAGAAACAATATGCTTTGGATACAAGAAGTCAGGGCATATAAAAAGGACTGTCCAACTCCAAAGAAAAGCAGTCCATATGATAGATCAAGATCAAGCCAAAAAACAACAACTGGTCGGAAGTATGCAAATACAAGTATCTGGCATGAAAGTGATGCTAGTGAATCAGAGGAAGAAGATAGACCCTGCAGCACTGCAAATGTCTGTCTTATGGCTTTTGATAAGGTATCCTTAAATCCTCTATATGATGATTTTACTTTCGATGAGCTAGAAAATTCCTTCAGCGAATTATTTGAAGAACACAGAAATGTGCTTAACAAGTATAAGCAATTTCTAAAAGAGGTCAAGACATGCACAACCGAAGTAGCTATACTGTCAAATATCATTGAAGATATTAGAGAGACATCTACTACTGGTAACACGGATGAGATAGCCAAGCTTAAAGTAGACTATCATGAGGCTATCCTCAAAGTTGAAAAGAAAGAAAGAGACTATGTCAAGATACAAGAGTTATATGTCATAGAAAAGAAGAAGCACTTAGTCACAGAGCAAAGACTCATTGATATAACTGCTAAATATGAAGAGTCTTATGCGGTTTCTAAAAAGTTAGAAATCAAGTTAGGCAAACAGGCTATATCTGTGACACAGCCTAAAATTAGTCCTAATGCTAAGCATACACCTAAGATGACTAAAACACAGAAAGCATGTAAGAACATGAATATCACCATGCTTTCACATATAGGTTTTCAAAGAAACCACATATGCATGTCAACACAAAATTAACTAACACATTTTCAAAACTTACTTGTACGTATTGTGGTACTCATGGGCACATATCACAAGAAATCTTATTGACAATCACACACTGATTTGGAGACCTAAGACTAATCAAAATGGACCCTTCAGTAAATGAGTACCAAAGGATTCATCTACTTATTTTGTAGGTGGACCCTCAACCCTCTCATGCTAAAAGCAAGTAGATCCTCGATAGCGGATGTTCGCGGCACATGAATGTTGATGCATCTTTGTTCGCCATGCTATCGATGAAGAAAGAAGGATATGTCTCCTTCGAAAACAACCTGAGAGGTGATATCATTGGAAATGGCATTGTTGGTATATCTCCTTATCTGTAATAAAAGATATTTATCTAGTTACAGAATTGAAACATAACCTACTGAGCATAAGTCACTTGGTAGATAATGGTTATGGCATCAATTTTGTAAAACATAAATGTACAATATATGATATGTTATCAGGTAATCCCGTATATAAGGGATTAGAAGACAATATTTATGTTTTCTTTCTAGAGAGTACTAATAATGCAGGAAGATGCTTAGTAGCAAACTTAGATAAAAGCTGGCTGTGGCATATGAGGCTAGGACATGCTAATATGGACACTATCTCACGGCTAAGCACTAAAAAGTTGGTAAAAGACTCCCTGAGATATCATTCAAGAGAGATATGGTATGTGATTGTGAAAAGAACAAAGCACATAGATCTACAATTAAATCCATCAATGCTGTAAGCACTTCTAGACCTTTGTAGTTGATACATATGGATTTATTTAGTCCTAGTAGAGTCGCTAGTCTTGGCGGTAAGCTCTACACCTTTGTTATTGATGATGATTTCTCTCGTTTTACTTGGGTTTACTTTTTATCAAACAAAAGTGATACAATTTTTGAATTTCAGATATTTTGTAAAAAGATATAAAATGAAAAAGGCTTCATGATTACTCGTATCCGAAGTGATCATGGTGGCGAATTCGTAAATACTGATTTCAAAAAGTTTTGTGATGATAGTAGATATTACCACGAATTTTCCTGTCCTAGAACTCCTCAACAGAATGGTGTTGTGGAGCGGAAGAACCGTACGCTAAGCGAGATGGCTAGAGTCATGCTGAATCAGCACAATCTTCCTAATACTTTGGGCAGAAGCTGTAAGTACAGCCTGTCATGTGTTAAATAAGGTGTTAATTCGACCTATCTCGAATAAAAAACCTTATGAACTTTGGTTTGGAAGAATTCCAAATATTTCATATTTTAAAGTTTTTGGATGTCGCTGTTTTATCCTGAACACCAAGGACAACTTGGAAAAGTTTGACTCTAAAGCAGATGAAGGGATATTTCTCAGATATGCTGCTAAGAGTAAGGATATAGAATTTTCAATAAAAGATCTATGATTGTTGAAGAATCCATTAACGTTACTTTTGATGAGCTCAATAGTCACAGATCTAGCGACAGTGATGAAAATGTACAAGCCAGAACAGATAAAAGTCCTGTGAAGATCTGACTCATAGATTTGAATCATTGAAGTTCTAGATCATCCAGAGACGCTCATTATAGGTGATATATCAAAAGGTGTAAGTACACGCTCTTCTTATAGAGATACTGAAATAGCAGCTAATGTAGCTTTTATTTCACAAGTAAAACCTAAGAATATAGCAGATGCTTTTAATGATGATTTTTGGATTGATGCCATGCAAGAGGAACTTAATCAATTTAGAGAAACCAAGTTTGGGAACTCGTTCCTAAACTATTGGTCAATCAATAATTGGTACTAAATGGGTGTTCCAAATAAATTAAGTGAAGATGGACAAGTTTACGCAACAAAGAACGTCTAGTGGCACAAGGTTATAATCAAGAAGAAGGTATTGATTATGATGAGACATATGCTCCTGTTGCTAGACTAGAAGCTATCCGCATGTTTTGTATATATGCATGTTTTAATAATTTTAAATTATTTCAAATGGACGTAAAAGTGCATTTTGTGCATTTTTAAACAGATTTTTGAAAGAAGAAGTTTTTGTGAAACAACCCCCTGGTTTTGAAGATTTTCAAAAATCTGATCACGTCTTCAAACTTAAGAAAGCACTCTATGGACTCAAACAGGCACCTCGTGCTTTTATGAACGCCTAAGTGCCTTCTTACTTGAAAATAGTTTTTCAAAAGGAAGAGTTGATACTACTTTATTTATCAAGTCTTTAGATGATGATATTCTTCTTGTGCATATATATGTTGATGACATCATATTCGGATCTACCAATGAAAAACTTTGTCAAGAGTTTGCTAAGTGTATGCAGAGTGAATTTGAGATGAGTATGATGGGAGAGCTGAACTTCTTCCTAGGACTTCAGATCAAATACACTCAAAAGGAACATTCATCAATCAAGCTAAATATACAAAGGACATACTAAAAAAAATACGACTTCGACAATGTAAAGCCAATCGGAACTCCAATGGCTACATCAACAAAGCTTGACACAGATAAAAGTGGTAAACCTGTTGACCAGCGTAAGTATCAAGGTATGATTGGTAGTTTATTATATTTAACTGCTAGTCGCCCTGATATTATGTTTAGTGTCTACATTATTGCATAATATCAGGCAAATCCTAAGGAATCACACTTATGTACCATTAAGCGTATCTTCCGATACCTTAAGGGAACTTCAATAGTCGGCTTATGGGTATCCTAAAACCAAATCCTTTAACCTGATAGGTTACTCGGATGCGGATTTTGTAGGATGCAAAGTAGACCGTAAAAGTACCAGCGGTACGTGTTATTTCTAGTAAAAGCCTTAGTCTCATGGTTTAATAAGAAACAAAATTCTGTAGCACTACCAACTACTGAGGCTGAGTATATCGCCATAGGACGATGTTGTGCTCAAATTTTATGGATGAAGCAAACCTTAGAAGACTACAATCTGCACTACACTAAGATTCCTATTTATTGTGACAACACTAGCACTATTAACCTGACTAAGAATCCTATATGTCATTCACGCAAAAAGCACATAGAGATTCATCATCACTTTTTACGTGATCACCAACAACACGAGGACATTTGCTTAGAATTTGTTGACACAGATCATCAACTAGCAGATATTTTACAAAACCACTAGAGAAGACCGCTTTAACAGTCTGCGTCGAGAGCTCGGCATACTTGAATTTTCAGATTCATAATGTAGTATGATTAGTAAATCAATTTATAACTCAAAACTTTGACCTTTATTAATGGACGTTATTTTGGGTACAAGCCGAAAGGGTCCTTCTGTCATACATGCATAAATAACCTGAAGCGACACGGTGTACTAGTCTTCGGACTACCGCTAGCTGGGATCCGGCCCCTACAGCTAACCCAAAGTAATATAAATTATTAAATGAAGAAGTATGAATGTTATACATTGAAGTTTATCAATTATACAACATTATGACATTGGAAATACAAGTAGTCGAACTCGGACGAGTTCGGATGGAGCCGGTGCAAATTTCCAGAACACCAGCAGCCGGCCCTAGCCTATATATATATATCTCTTTTTACCCATCTTTTTTACCATCCTTCAATCCAGAACCTCCTCAAAGTTACTTTCACTACTTCCTAGTCTTCCTCCTCCCTACTTCGCGGATCTTCGAAGCTCGGAAGCAGTCTCCTCCTTCCTCTCTTAATCTCTTTGAGGTATCTTCTTTCTTTTACAATTCTATTCCTATGGCACCCAAACTTCACCACAAAAGAAAAAAATTAGCTTCCAAGAGTGGCTCTCATGTTGGATCCTCCTCCGCTGAGTATGAACAGTTAGCATATTTAGTCCCGCTCGTCCTACCGACGACGATGACTATGCTGGACTTTTCCCATCTGCAGACTTTTCTATTGCCTGGTTTGATAACTTTTCTTATAGAGATATTTGTCCCAGTCGTTATGTCAACTTCACTATATTCTCTGAGTATGTCACTAAATTTGAAAATTATCTCTTCGTGACTTTTTTGAAACTGCCGACAATAATATGATAATGCCGTTCGTATGTTTTAATGTAACTTACAAGTTGTTGAGAGCGATATTTATTCATGTGTTGGAGGTAGAGAAATTGAATTCAACTCTACAGATGTCAGAATTTTTTTTATATGCCTGACATAGGTGAAGCCCTAGTTGACATCAATCATGTCCAATTTCCTGAGGATATGACTCTTGATTCTTTCAAGGTCACCATGTGTCATCCTCGTCCTGTTCCTAGAAACGGCAGGGTATACTCATAGCACCTTAATCAAAAATTTTATGAGTTACATCGTTTCATGTTCTCTGCTTTGCTTCCCAAGACGGGATCTTCAGACAGATCACGTTTTATATGTCTGCTATGTATCACCTGTACTATGGTGTCACTTTCTCTATCCCCAAGACTTTCATTGCTTGGATAGTTAGCTGTAGGAGGATGGGACGCAACCTCTTGTACCCCATGCACTTGACTAAGATCTTTAGACATCTTGGAGTTGATCTCTCTCAGTGTCCTTTCTCTTCTACTGCTTCTGAGCAAAGTAGATCTAGGACT
Organism: Iris pallida; assembly: GCA_029216955.1. Classification (NCBI taxonomy): domain Eukaryota; kingdom Viridiplantae; phylum Streptophyta; class Magnoliopsida; order Asparagales; family Iridaceae; genus Iris; species Iris pallida. Next base: position 19,943,457 of record JANAVB010008400.1, on the reverse strand, counting down.
TATCCCAACCACCTCCTCCACCTGGTGCTGAACATGCTGTTCCAGTTTATGCTGATGATCCTCAGGCTCCTGCCCTGCGCTGCTCCAGCCCCTGCTCCTAGTTTTTGACCAGGCTTCTATCAGTGCTTTGATGACTTTGTTGCTCTCTCAGCTCAACATCATCAGAGTTACATTGACGCTGAGTTCCGCACATCACCCAGGCACAGGTATTGCAAACAGCATAGTTGATATACACTGGAGTCTATCTCATGATCCCACTCATCCTGTTCCGATGATCCATCACCCCAGATTCACTGGTCCTAGGTTCGATGATGAGGCTACCTTTACTCATTTCGATCCTACTATAGCTTACTTTCCACCGGATGCTCCTGGAGGTGATGACACACCGCTGTGATATGGAACTTCAGTTGGTTTCATGAATGCTGATACTAGATGATGATCGTAGTATTTTTTTATGTACTGGTGTAAACTGGTGAGTTAGACTTTTGGACTTATTTTGACAGTCATTTACTGTTGAGTTATGACTGATGATGATTATGTTAGTTGTATTTTGGTTGGTTTTCTACTATCAGATTTCATTTTTTTACTGCTTCTCTTAGTTTACTCCTTCATGTGATTTGTTATATGTGAAAATTACTCTGTCTTTGTCTTTTGGTGAACATTGTTGGCTTCACACATTACGGGAGCCAAATATTTTGAACATGACAAAGGGGGAGTAAGAGCAATACCAAACAAATTTGTTTCAAAAGCTTCACAGAACAAATCAGTATTTTATTTCAATCAAATATTTTAGATATATTTTGGTATAGACTCAAGTTTATCATTTATCAAAATGGGGGTGATTGTTGGCACATTACTAAATGGTCACACCCATTTTGATAAATCAACAATGACTTAAGTCAATACATAAAATATACAAACTGCTGCTAACATTTCAGGTCAAGTGAAATCAATATCAAAAGTGTACTAAAACATTTACAAGCATGTCAATCATCATTTTGAAGCGTTCTTGTATTGAAATTTGTCTGAATCATTTTACAATTTATTATGTATTTTTATCTTTGTTAAGTCTAGGATACAAATTGTAAAATTGATTGGGTATTACTGGCTTAGGTTATCTACAATCCACTTATCTAAAAAGCCTACCCATCCATCAAAATTTCATTTACCAAAAGTTTCACTTATCCTATGCAAACAAAATGGACCAAACATTCTTCTAAGTACTGGATGAACTTAGACAGAACTCTGGCCGAGTTCGGTCCGAGTTCGGACCGAGTTTGGACCGAGTTCGGTCATTTCAAATTCAAATGTTTGTTGCCTCCAAATCTGCATACAACGTTCATTTGCGGGATTCTTGCATCCGAACTCTGCCCAAACTCTGTCTGAGTTGGTTCTCAAAAACACCTAAATAGAAAAGAATTTCTCATTTCAAATCATTCATCTTCTCTCTCTCTATCGATATCTAATAGTGTTGTCATTGATCTAAAGCTTTCACACTCCACCTATACATCTCTTAGCCAAAGCCAGTAACATCTATTTGATTTAGAGTCTTTGGTTGTCAGAGTTGTAAAGAGGTTGTTCAAGTTCAGAACATATTTCTGTTTTCGGAGCCAGTCGTGAGCTCGTTGCCAAGCACGGTGTTGTGAAGTCGGTCGTGCACTTGTCACCAAGCACGGTGTTGTAAAGAGACTGCAAGCTCTCAATTAGCTTGTAATAGTAGATTAATAGTAGGCAAGAGTACCTGTGACTGGATTAGTCCTCTAAGAAGGAAACTAGTATATATCGTGGTGTCCACTGAGTTTGATTTCTGATCTCTTGCTACATTTATTTATGTCTCTTTATTCACTGCCATTGTTATCTGCTTTTAATTTTTAATTGGTAATTATTTTTGCTAAACTTGCACTCAATCTATTCACCCCCTCTAGAGGTGTTCAACGGTCCTACAGGGGTGAAAAGCTAGATACGGATGAATGGTACCTCTTACGACCCTCAGTTCTGGATGTGGTCCTCCTAGCTATATGCTCACGCTCTCGTACTGCCTCTACAGTAGGCCGAGCTTGATATGCTGACTGTCTGGATGACTATTACTGTCTGCTCCAATCTACACTTCCTCTGGATGCAAGTTCTCGGCTTAAATTTGTCGGATATTCCTTGTTCACTTCGGTCTATCAATATCTGGATACTCTGTAGGAGAAGATCTCGTCTTTGTTGACTCTATCATTTCCTTGATAATCCTTATGAGTACAGGTACATCGGGCTGATCTGGAACTACCTTCGCTTGGATGTTGACTGTACGGGCACAGTGGGATGATCGAATAGACTGACATCTCCGCCTTCGAGTTAACTCTCGAATCTGCACCTGAAAGTTAAAGGACACAAGGATCAAATCGAAGGAACAGAAGATGTCACTACCATATTTTAGCTGAGGGTATTTTAGTCATTTTGTGAATTTTGGAATTTATTTTAATTATTGAAGTGATGATTGTTATTTTTGACTTTTTCTACTTGAGACTTTGGAGACTAACCTAGATGTTGACTCTAGCTATGGTGACTTGATTAGCATGGTGGGACCCTAGTCTAACTTAAGTCAACCCAAGTTAAGTCATTTAGAATCAAGTTTCAAATAGGAGAATAAAAGATTAGGTTCAAGGACTTTTGACTTAAGAGTGATTTCCATTACCAATGAAACTTGGCCCAAGCTCACTAGCCAAAACCCTAACCCTAATTCCACCTTTATTAGGCCGGCCACATTGGGATTCCCCCCACTATAAAGTCCCTCTTTCATTGTTCTTGCCTCTTTTGTAACATTATAACTTTTTGAAAGGAGAGGTAATTTACATTCTTCCCCAATTCATAACTCTCTCATTTTAATTCCTTTTTTATTCAAATCTTTTGCAATCGAATCTAATCAGCCTCTACTTGATGTTCATGGAGAGGAATTTCAGTTTAGGAACAATTTGGAGCTTTTGGCTAACAAGGAGGAACCCCCTCTATTGAAGTTTTTCTTGAGATTGATACTTTTGGGTAAACCACTCAAACTCATCATTCTTCCTGATTTCTTTGCATGATAGCCTAGATCTAGGTGTCCCCTAGCTGTGGTGTATGATTTGTGTAAGTTTGCATTGATTTGTGTCCGTATCGGACACGTATCATAACCTAGTTCTAGGTGTTTGTGAAAATGCCTCAATGGATTTTACTTTACTGTTTTTGAAAAGTGTTGAATGTAAATGTTGATTTATATGTGCATATTAATTTCCCATGACTGAGTCAATTTTGAGCCGTGTCCGTGTCCAAACAGGACACGAACATGCCCATTGCATATGCACGGGCTGTGTCCTGCTGCCCTGTAGTGCACTTCGCACAGGACACATGGAAATAGGAAATTTAGGGAGTGTTGGGGCAATATCTGTCATCACCCTCCCAAAATTTGGATCATATGGTGCACTACACGAGGAGCAATCTGACCCGCACTGTACAAGTGCTGTGCGCACACTATCATTGACACGCACTGACACGCGTCTCGTGTCCGCACAGGATACCACGGGACACGTCGTGGTGTGTGCAGTAAGTAGCCCTAGTGTTGGGCTACACGTGGACGTGACCACGTGGACACACGTGTCGTGTGTCGTATCCACGAATGCAGGGAACACGTGCACGAGACAGTGCACTGTATTATGTGGCTCGTGTGTTGGAATGGTCTTGGACACGTTTGTGTCCAGTTTTTGGACACTAGGACACACCTATGACACACTCACATGTGACACTCCAATTACCAACCAATTAATTTGATTATTAGTTGAATTTTGAATTCGAATTTAGGATTCCCCTAAATTTCTGATTCCTAGGACTGTTAGTTGATTTTTTTGAGTTTAAATTGGGTTTACTGATTTTTGTTGATGATAGTATTGCAATGTTGTTTCCCTATATACATCTGAGTTAAGTTGCATGATAGGATTAATGTTAGCTAGGTGCATTGGGTTTTTGAATTGCATGATCACTGGATTTCGAAATGCTTTGGGCTGTTTTCCTGAGAACTGTCATGTGTGCACTGAGTTCTTCACACACACACAATGTAAACCTGAGAACCTATGTTGATTTCCCTACACAAACACCATTGACATCTATACACCACACTCACACATTGATTTCTCACATACACATTCACACAAGCTGAGAACACCACTGATATCTGTCACTCACACACTCATACACATCTACACACATTACACAAATATGAGAACACATTGATATCACTCAACTCAACTGAAATCGTTTTCATGGTTAAACCTGGAAACTGGGCTGTTACTATTTCTAATGTGCACACACACACACACACACACACACACACACACACACACACACACACACACACACACTACTGCTACACCTCAAAACTGAGAACACATATTGTAAACCACATGCACACATCACCCTACCAATACACTCACTCACACATGCTACACACACATATGTACACTAACCTAAGACCCTATGTTGTACTGTTAACACACTACACTCATACACACACACACACACACATAGGAACCTATATACATGTACACACACAGGACACACACATATATGCACTCACATGTCACCCTATCTCTCTCTCTATACATGTATTTTATATATATATATATATATATATATTATATATATATATATATATATATTATATATTATATATATATATATACACAGATTTTATATATATATATATATATATATATATATATATATATATATATATATATATATATATATACAGATTTATATATATATATATATATATATATATATATATATATATATATATATATATATATATAAGCTAAATATATATATATATATATATATATATATATATATATATATATATATATATATATATATATATATATATATATAATGCTACTCGAATATCCTCATTTCATATAGGGACTTGGATAGTATTCTACTCGTATACCTTCGTCTTGTTGCAAAGCTTGGGTGGTTATATACTATATTTTGTTTGCCCTTGTTCCCATGGCACGGTGCCTTAAGGCAATAGCCTGCTGAGGAGCTTGTGAGCCTCAGTGGCTAATCCTGATATCTGGAATATGTTCTCACGTGCATATCACGTAGCTTGTTAGGGTAGTACTCTTTAGTTCATGTATTTTCATTTACTATTTCATTGGCATATATATTATGTACCATGCTATGTCTCTTGAAGACCTTGTGATCTCTCTAGGTAGTCGATCATGCAGGAGTGTTCAATGATCATGGTGGGATTGTTGCATCCAAATTAAGTTTTTTATCGTGCTTTCCTATTTTATTTGTTATTTACACTATGCTATTTAGTTTTGTTCTATAGACCTATATTGTTCTTCAGATCTAATCAAACATATGTTATTGGGCTACAAACCATAACATATACTGTTCCTTCTTGATATTACTTACCATGTGAATTAAGATAGATATGTGATAGTAAATGATAAATATAATTAGAACACCAAGACAGCTTATACGTATTCGAGCTGGGCTGGAGTCCTCTCGATACGTAGCTGGCATGTATATGTTCTTTAGTCCTACATATTTTGGGACTAGGGCGTTACATATATATATGAATAATATATGTATAATAATTCTATTAGAAATGGGCTTAGAGCCCTATATTTATTTGGACTTTAAAATTGGGCTTCTAGCACTACATTACTTATGTTCAATTCAAAATGGGCTATTAGCCCTACATTATTAGTTAAATTACCAAACTGGGCTATTATTCCTGAAGTATCTAGTTAATTATTGTAATTAGGCTTTTAGCCCTATATTATTTATATCCAAAATAGGCCTTGAGCCCTACTTGTCTAGTTATTTTCTAAATTTGACCTTTAGCCCTAAAATTACGATTTATATTAGCTAATGGGCTTTCAGCCATAAATGTGTATTCCAATTTATTTACAGGTCTTGGCCCTAAATTAAATAGTCAAATGGTCTAACTAATTAGCCAAAAGGCTATTAATAAATTCTTCTTTATAAATTTAGCCATGGGCTTTAGGCCCTAGATTATATTTGGTCAATTTATAGCTTGGACTTGTAGATGCTATTAGAAAATTCTAAATACTTTCTAAATAGTATTTTTTGACTAAAATAATACTAAGTATAAGTGTATGATTAATTCCTTATCAATTCTCTTTTGATCAATCTTGATCACGACTTTACATGTATCCTATTCTTGAAATACGAACTTCTATCCTTATCAATCTTTGTACTCAACGATAATATTGGATGTTCATATAGTCGGGTAATCTTGGAATCTCTTCACTATTGGTCATCTCAAAATATTTGGGACGTTATGACCCTCGGCATAATCAATTACCCTTTGTGATTATTTATGGCTCTTAGCTTCTAATATTTTTCGTGTCGATACGATCATGTCATTCATGTCGACAACAACCTTTTAAGGTAAGTACTCTACACCTATGCTATCCATTTTTAAATATTTGCTATAAATGCTTGTGTGTAGTTAGCATATCATCTTTTGCGACACTTTTAGCTTACATATAGTACTCATTATACATATGACATGATTTCGTGACTTATGATCTTTATGATCGTACTTTATGACTTATGATCATGACAAGTAATTTTATGATCATTTTGTGCCATGATTTGTTTATGAGTACTAGTTACGAGGGGGTAATACCTTACTATACATGTGGGCTACCCAGAACTATCTCATTGGTCTTACGTGCCGAATAGCAAGCGCACATCACACGTGCGTTGTGACATATTTAGCCCCTATCCTCCCACATATGAAAAATGGTATTTCAATTACTTGGATTAAATTCTTTTCATACATGCCTTGATTAGCTATGCTTCAGCCTTGATTAGCGTGATTAGCTATTTATTATATTGTCATTATTTCTTATTTAGCTCCTTGGTTACTTGCATGTTCCTTACTTTGTTATGTCTCATTTAATGGCTATTACATGTATCATAGTTGATATTTGGTTATGACTAACATATGCGTAAGTGGTATTTGCTCCAATTCTGACTGGATCAGTTGACATTTTAGGAGATATCGATGATTTTGTCCCAATCTTTTTGGATCACCCGATGAGGTCGTAGAAGACTTGGCCATGACCATTTCTGGAGACAACAAAACCATCCCAGAAAGGATTTGACTTCTTAGTTTGTATTCCTAGTACTTTACTTTAAAAGTTTGATTTCCATTAGTTGCTACCGGATTTGTTTCGAAAAACTATTTCAATTGTTGTAATAACTTTTGTAGTCAAACCCTTGGATTCATGGTTATCTGCTTATAAAGTTTTGGCTATCTTTTTATGTCATCTTTCTTTAGTTATGTGAATTAGTTAGACTAGAACACTTGGGAATTGACGATGAAACTATATGGTTCATGATTGAGGTTTATTAACAGCACGCTACCGTCGATATTGCAGCGTAGGTTGGGAGTGCTTCGCAAAATCGTGCCCGATCATACGGGCGCGGGTCGTGATCCTAATATATTTTTATGGTGGCCCATGCAGGTCAGACTTCGCAAATAGTGCGATGTCGTGCTAGTACCTAGGTTTAGTCGTACTGTTACGAGCCTGCAAGATATCTAAGAGATTCTAGAAATAGAAAACTCATTCATAATATAGGATTTTCGATCATTTAATCATCTTCATAAACTATACCATAAATTCCTTTGATTTTTTTTCCTGAATTGATTATATCCACTCTTAACCTTTGATTTCATGGATTGACCACTTAAGTTTGGTTCCAAACTAGGATGACTTTTTGATGACATGTCACAACTAAAAATAGGAAGTGATTATTGATATAAATTTGATCATTATATCTTTCCTTAGTAGTTATTAAGTAGATTTTAGGATTAATTTGACCCTTTGTAACTTAGTATTAGATTGGAAATGACTAGGATAGTCAAGATAGAGTTATGACTTACCATTGCTTCTATAAACTAGAGGATGCCTATGATGATGAAATAAACTTCATGGAATAAAGTTGTCGTTAGCTCTACAAAGGACAATTATTTTTATAAACTCGAGGATATATTGTGAAGATATCCAATTTGTTGATAGAGATGTTATTAATTCTACACAAAGGTTGTATAAATGGTTTTAAAATATTTTTATGGAAAATTTGATCCTTAAGGATTTTTGATTAATTTTGGATAAAAGATTTCAAGATGGCCAAGACATTCTTTAGGGAAAAGAAAAATATGTTAAGATTGGATTTTGAAGTAAAATAATGTATAAAGAAATATAGGTTAAATTTGAGGGATGTGATTTTGATTCCACGGGATGATTAACTACTAGCAACTAGTCAAAAATATATGGATGGATACCTAGTAATAGAGAATTAGAGTAAATCAGCTGGTCGATGGAATTAAGCATGTTTATTTGAGCTTAAAATATTACATGGTTTTGAATGATCTTTAGGTAACACATAAAGTTCGGGATATACAAGACGAAAAAAAATTATCTTTATAAAAGCATTTGGAGAATAAAGATCTTTTAAAGGTCAAAATCGATTAGAGCATTACGATAAAATAACTATGAAAAGGATTTGATGATGAGTAATAAAGATATTAAAGATCGATTTCAAAAAATAATGAGAACATTATATGATAAAGTGAATTATTGGATTTGATAAGAGAATCCTGTAGGACTGAGCACTTCAAGATTGTAAATTTTGAAGAAAAATGATAAAGATATTAAGGATTGATTTTTGGAAATGATGAAATAAAATTGATTAGTAAAGTCTGCGTACTTCGAGATTATAATTATGGAAAGAAATAATGGATGCACTAAGATACTATATAAGAATTTCTACCTAATCATGCATAGTGGTGTTTCTAGCCAGTTATATGCATGCCCATATCTCTTTATTTCCAATTTTTTCTTTTGTATTTCCAATTCTTCTTTTATACCTAATCATACTCCTAGTACTTCTCCAGACTGCCTAAATTTTTAGAACTGTCGACTTTGACCCAGTCCAAACTACTATAATGGTGCAAGTGATAAGATCTATATGAAAGAAGCTCCAAGGGACACTGTAGAAGCATGGAAAAGAATAGTAAAACCCTATGCGGCCCAGAAACTCCATGCGACTCAAAACTGGGGGGGGGTCTCATGCGGCTCAAAATCCCTCAGAGCTTCATGTGCTCAGACAGTTTTATGCGGCTCAGGAACGGCCACGTGGCCTTATGCGGTTCGAAATAGGCCTAATACAGCTGGCCATCATTACTCTGTGCAGCAGGCCATTAATGCTCTGACACAAAGTGACAGCTCTGACATGGCTCTGACATGATGGCTCTGACATAAAGGAGAGGTGCAACATAGAAAGAAGAGAAATCTTTTAGCTGACACAATTCACAAATCCTAATAAAGTTCTTTATGCGGATAGCCTGAGTGACCCTCATGCGGCTCGATCATGAGGCCACCCTCATGCGGCTTGGATGTGAGGCCACCCTCATGCGGCTCAGTTGTGAGGCCACCCTCATGCGGCTCGGATGTGAGGCCACCCTCATGCAGCTCGGTTGAGGCCATCCTCATGCGGCTCGGTTATGAGGCCACCCTTATGCGGCTCGGTTATGAGGCCACCCTCATGCAGCTCGGTCCTTAGGACACCCTCATGCGGCTCGGTTGTGAGGTCACCCTCATGCGGCTCGGTTGTGAGGCCACCCTCATGCGGCTCAGACAGGAGAACAGTTCTTCATGCGGCTCGTAACCCAGTGGCAGTTGGGACACGTGGCATAAGTTGACTAAGTCTTAACAACTCAGATCATAGCAGTTCAGATTTATTTCAACTAACATAACAGCCCAGATTTATTGCAACAAATAGATCAAGATTAATCTTAACCAATCCCCAACTGCACACTTCTCAAGGCACAGTTATAAGGAAGTGGCCACGTGGCTGTACACCTCCACTCATCACAAATTCCTATAAATAGCAAGGTGTTATTCCCTTGTATACACACACACAGAGCAGCAAGAGATATAGAGAGCATTTCTTCGTCGGAGCCGAGGTTGCGTTCGATCGTCCAAGGAGTAAGGCAGAATTGATAACACTTTCCCGAGCCTCTACCGTCACCCCCCGGAATCCAAATTAAACAATTGTACTTAGATTGCTTTTCCTAGTTTTGTTCCTAGGCTCTCTTTGTACGAGCGAGTTTGTAATTGTGAATTAAAGTTCAGTCCTCCCATAAAACTGTTCTGTTCTTTGATAATCAATGACAAACGATACATTGCCCCCGACACAGGACCTGGAGGGACCAAAGGAGAACGAAACTTGGGTTATTGAAATTTTGAAAGAATGGACGAATGTTCACAAGGAGCAAGGGAAAATACTACAACAATTGATAAACAATTCAGCACCAAAAGGAGAACCTAGACCCAAGATGGCAATAGATAGCATCCACCCTAAACCCTTGAGCATTCCAATGTCTATCACATGACCTTGCCACAACCATATCAACCTTTGGGACATCAAAGACAAGCCCAAAAGATTGATATTTGTACATACACAAAAAGCTAAGACACAAGTAAAGAGTATAGAAAAAGGATGAAGTAATGTTTTTATTGTGGGTCAAAGAGTATAATGTTAAGAACTGCCCACCGAGCACAAGTCAAGGACAAGTCCATCCAGGAGTATAAGTTGACCTGGATCTGCAACCCGAGAGGGATCAAGGAAGGGATCCTAATCCTGATCCATTGAAGCACCACCATGGTTAATAGGAGATTTTCAGGATCATGTCCCAACGCAGCAGTTGTAGATGTTTCAAGAGACAGCTCACAAGCAGAACCAGAATTAGGATACTTGTAATTTCTGCAATAAATTGGGACACAAGTAGAAGAATTGCATGATGAGATTGGGACAATATCTCCATTGTGGATCAGGTGATCATAAAGTTGGGGACTGCAAAGAGGAATCTAGAGTCTAGAAGAGTTTTCATAGGTGATGGATTCATGATTTTGTTAGTGGCATTTATGGATTTATAAATAGAAGTATGATTGAGGAACGATGACTAGTTAAACCTGTAGTATTTGTAGTAGTATGGGATGATTACTTAGTATTTTTTTTTTTTTGCACGTATCCTATCTTGTAATCATCATTTGATTTTCCTATAATAGAGATTTTATTTTTCTATCCTTGTAATCATCCTTTGATAAATCATAAATAATTTCGAGGTTATGAATTTAGAATTTTATTGATAGAAAGAATTCGATTAAGACACTTAAGGAATAATAATAGGTAGATTATCTTGATAAAGCATAAATATTCTCGAGGTGACAAAATTAAAAGTTTATGGAGAAAATAAAGAATTTGATCAAAATATTGATATTGAAAATTTTAAACTTGTAAATGGTAATAACTACATGATTTGAGGACAAGAAAAGAAACTTAAAATTGAATAATTATAAAGCCTTGGTGTCAATGGACGTATGATACATTTAAATGAAAATTTTAAGAATTTATGAAAATTACATAAGGGATTAAGGAAAGATTGATGACTATTCTAGAGGATTCATGATCAATTAAGCAAAGATATAATCGATATTTTTAGGCCAGTTTTTTCAACCAGCTATTCCTTTCTCCTCCATTCTTGTATTGATCCATGATAAGTCAATTTTAGCAGTTACCTTATTGTCATCTACCTAAATTTTAATTATGCCTAGATGACTTTGCATAACTAGATGACTTTTTATTATATTCTTTATCGTGCCAAAATTTTATTCTTGATCATGCTGAATGAATTTAATTCTAATCATGCTCATGCTTAGATTTCGATTAGATGCTTAATCATATCTAGATTTTAATTTTCATGACTAGATCTATTCTTGACCGTGACTAAGTTTTAATCTTGGTCATACTGAGATAACTTTGTATGACTAAATGACTTAGATTTTATTGATCATAATTGTATCCTTAATCATGCTTGACTTTTGATTTTCGATCGTGCCTATATGACTTTGATTCTGATTTTGATTGATTATATTTATCTATTGTTCTATGCTAAGATTTGATCCTATCGTGACTTGATTTTGTCCTGATCATAACCAAATGATTTTAGTCGTGACTAGATCATGCCTAAATGATTTAGATTTTATTCTTAAATTGTGCCCAAATGACTTTGACAATATTTTAATTTTATTCTTGATTGCGCCAAAATGATTTAATCGTGCGTGAATGATTTTGATGATGCTTAGATTTGATTATCCTTAGTCATGCCAAATAAAACCATTTTTTATTATTGTTCATGCCTAAGTGAATTTAACCATATTCTTGACCATATTTTGATTCTAGTTATGATCATGCCAATCTTAAATTTCGAGGATAAAATTTCTTTAAGGTGGGTAGATTTGTAACACATTGTAATCGATTTCTTAATTTTCTGGAATTTATATAAACTTTTCTTTAATATTTAGAATACAAATTACTTAGTCATTAGTTTTCTTTTCAAAGTTTTAATTTTATTCTTAATTGATCGGTATTAGTTAGTACTAATTATTTGTTATCTAATTAATCATGGTTAGTGGTTAGCCATGGCTAGCTAAGCCCGAGATCATCCTAAACATCCAACCTTCCCTAATATTTCCTTCTATGTTCCTTTTCTTTTACAAATTACAAGGAGTGCCCATGGTACATGCTTGGCTCCTAAGCAACATAACCCTATAAAATGCGGCATTCTCCATAAAAATTATTACATAAAATTCTAAATACACACACCTCCCCAATTCCTAGCCATTCCAATTCCCATCCT
>JANAVB010008400.1:19818199-19930675 GCA_029216955.1 Iris pallida | reverse complement strand
ATATTATATATATATATTATATATATATATATATGTATGTAATATATAATATTACATAAAAAAAAAATATATATATATTACATAATCTCCATAAAACCAATTAAATCCCATTAACATTTGTTCCTAGTGTAGGGCCTAACTATAGAAATATGAACATATAATAACATTTATTGATAACGAAATAATATAACCAATAATAGTAAATAATTTTATATAATAATAACCTCAATAATAGTGATAATAAAAAAAATAATAACAAACTTAATAAAGCATAATGTGTATATACCATTATGTACAGTCTAATATCCCAAAATATACAAAGACCTATTTATACAAATGTCATTGAATATCAACTAATAATGATATTTATAATATTTAATTTACGAATACTTAGAAAATACTCATTAGATTATTAAAATGGAATACAACACAAACTAAATTACGTCAACACGAATGTCAATAGACGTACCGCATGACTACATGGGCTTGGGCTTGTTTTGGGTCCTATCTGGACTAGTTTTGTGTTACAACCGGGTTCCCTAAAACTCAATATAAATAAATAATAAATAAATAAATCTTCGGTAAGGGTTAAGTCACAACTTGGCCTGGTTTTCTAGTTTGGACATCACTATGTATATATATTTAAAATAAATAAATAAATAAATAAATAATAAATAATAAATAAATAAATAAATATATAATATATATAATAGAGATATATATATATATATTATATATATATATAATATTATATATATATATATATATATTATATATATATATTTACATAATCTCCATAAAACCAATTAAATCCCAATAACATTTGTTCCTAATGTAGGGCCTAACTATATAAATATGAACATATATAATAACATTTATTTGATAACGAAATAAATATAACCAATAATAGTAAATAATTTTATATAATAATAACCTCAATAATAGTGATAAAAAAAAAAATAATAATAATAACAAAACTCAATAAAGCAATAATGGTGTATATACCATTATGTACAGTCTAATAATCCCAAAATATACAAAGACCTATTTTATACAAATGTCATTGAATATCAACTAATAATGATATTTATAATATTTAATTTACGAATACTTAGAAAATACTCATTAGATTATTAAAATGGAATACAACACACTCATACTAAATTACGTCAACACGAATGTCAATGAACGTACCGCATGACTACATGGACTTGGACTTGTTTTGGGTCATATCTGGACTAGTTCGGTACAACCGGGTTCCCTAAAACTCAATAATATAGATAATAAATAAATAAATCTTCGGTAAGGGTTAAGTCACAACTTGGACCTGGTTTTCCTAGTTTGGACATCACTATGGCTCGGCCTTCCCTACCAGGGCTAATACTACTAGCCAAAGCACGCCATTGCACTATCCGTGCCACGATTTCTAGTCGCCGTGTACTCCAAAACTCCATCATGGCTAAAATTATCTACCGAAATAATTAACTAAATAATTATTTATAAAATCTAAAAATCACCATTCAAATAAAATAAATAATAATAAAAATATTCCAAATTTTCGGGAAGGGCAGCTACAAATCTACCCACCTTAAAATAATTTCGTCCTCGAAATTCTAATTCATAACTATTCCTTACAATTCAAAAAGGAAACCTACTATTACCTTAATCTCCTTAAATTTTAATTCCTCGAAAATAGTTTATATCCTCCTCCTAGCTATTTCGTAACTACGAAACCCCGAGGACTTCTACCCAACTTTGGTCACACTACTCCCTCAATTCTCATGTCGCTAAAACTTTATAATCTTCCAACTAATTGCTAAAATTTCTACCAATAGCCATCTACTGTATATGGCATCTATAATCCTCTCTTATCTATCAAGCAACCCAAAATTTAACAAGCAATAAATTTACACAAGTAGTTAAGAAATATTGATAAATTCTAATAAGCATGACCCTTCGTCGATCCGAAATAGAAGGACCGGAAGATAAGGAAGAACAATCGAGAGTAAATATGAAGTTTCAAGAGCGGTAGAGAGTATCCAATGATGCAGATAGAAAGAAAGTTTATGAACCATTGACTTATTTGCTAAATTGGGCTATTCTAGTCCAGTCACTTGCTAAATCGAAGAACCCTTCATTTCTTATAGGAGCTTGCAATCCGTGCAATACAGAAGTTCCATTTTCGAAATTCTAAACAAGGTTCCATAATAGAACATAATTTGAGAAATCAAGATTGTGATCTTTTCCGTGGTTATTTAAACACACGAGCAAGGGATATAAATGCAATACAAGATCGTATCGCGACTTTCCAGTAGAGGGGATAAGGGTTACGGATGACCTCACATTCTAAGAGGTGGGGACTACATAATAGGTATAGAAACCTATTTCAAATAGTTCGGTTTGTATAGTCCAAATATGGTGGTATGTATTGATGGGTTTTACTGGGTCTTAATGGGTTCCCTGATTGGACATCAATCGCTGGTTGGATGAACCTTGGATTTCAATCTATATTGACTGGACAAGATCCTAATGATAAAACTATTTCTACTAGATTAGGGTAACCTAGAATAGTTTTCCACCCAAGTGGTTGATCTAGTAGAGCAGTCGGACTGGTTAAATAGGTTCTGTAAGCCTTGAAGATGCGCCTTCCGTGACTTTTGTGTTTAAGTAGCACGAGAAGACACAATTGAGTGGCACACTAGTGACATGTGCGTAGTGGGCTTCGAGTAGATCACAACCATATATTGAGTAGGATGAATTGAATCAAGGTTGCGGCTCTAGTGAAAGTCGGGAAGTATACCAGTATTATGGTAAGGGTTATAGCTAGTCCTTTCGACCTGAAAGTCGTACCACAAAAATGGAGTACAAGGGGGCGTGTTTGAGTGGGACATGATATACCTAGATGAAGGTGGACTCGTCTAGATCTTGTATGTAAATTTTGTTGGAAGGTAACAGCTGGTCTCGTGCTCCGAATATTAATGACACGGCTGGGGACACGAAATGATCTAAATGGAAAGTGGGAGTCCATGGGGCACTAATTACCATCATAATGGAAATTATTCTAATTAATTGGTAATCCTCGTATACCCCAAAAATTCTAAAAGGCTTACAGTCTACTCACCTTAGAAGCTAGGACATGGTTTTAGGAATAATGAGGTTAGAAGAATTTCAAAGTCCGAGTATTGTACCTCGACTCTTGTTAATAATGAATAAGGCACGACGTAACGGGATACGGTAGATATAAGTCAAGTTAAGGATCGTTCCTCAATAATTGGAAAACGAGTGTGTACAATGACACATAGTCGATAAAATAGAATGATCTACTCGTCCACAGTATACAAGAGTTATCGATGGGGTAACCAACTCTAAGGCGCATCATATGGAAAGATTTCTAACAACTGAGTCGTAAAATTCTATTTGGGTCAAGCCTGCCAGACTATTGTCACAAGGGTTCTAGCGGTATGGGCTGTAGTGATCATGTATTGCTGTTGATAACTGGTAGATCATAATATGACAGGATATTAAGCTATGATATTGGCTAAGCTAGTAACTGTGGTGTTCTAATACTAGTTAGGTCTTAATAATAAAATTTACATAACTAGGATAATATTTGTTGGAAACCAATCTTGGGATGAGAGTCTACCATAGTCATGGTAAATGATTATCCTTACCTTTGTCTATTCATCTCATGTCTAAACTGTGGGCTTTGGTCGAGGAAAGGTTGGGTTAAGGCTTGAGGGTTGCTAGTTAAAGCAAGCTTCAAGCAATAAATTAGAGACTCACACAAATTGGTTTCTTGAGAAGAGATAGTCTCCTAGGTTGGCATTTTGACTAAGGTAAAACCCTAATCATTCTCAAATTCAGATGGCTAGAAGGTCCCAATAGCAGTTTGGGGGTCGAGAGAAGAACGAGTATCTCAAAGCAAGGTTCTAGTCACATGGCTGGTCGATGGTAGCTACACTTATGTATACAACTATCATAGCCTTGGGGATACTCTGTATCTCTTTACCAATTATGAGCTTTCGTCTTTCCAAATCAGTGAAAGACAAAAACAATAAAGAGTTCAAAGGATATGTCACTGAAAACAATTTCGTGATTCAAAGGCGAATGTATAATTCAAGAGGAATTGCCAATGCAGTCGCGGATGAGATCCTAGAGACATCTACATCTCAATCCACGTAGGTTAATCAGAGGGAGAGCGAACCGATTGCACTACGGTTGATCAGACCGTAATACATCGATTCTGATTAGACAATATGTTAGTAGGCGTCCCCAATAAACATATGTCTTGAATCAAGCTCGATAAAAGAGTAAGCTTTCAAAACTAGGCTGTACTAGCAGCGTTGGTCAAGATAGTCAAAATACGAGTATACAAGGTTTTTGGGAGGAGTCACAAGTAGTTCGAGTTTTGTGAGAATCAAAACCTTACCCGGTGTTCTTGCTTATACGGTCATCCTACTACCTTCTTATCCATAAGGCCTTGGTCGACTAATGGGTTATGAACCTCTAAATTCTATATTCTAGGTAAACCTATTAGTGTCAGTCAATTATCTCGTCAACAGGTCACAAGGACCATGGAATGCTAGGTTGGGAGACATGCTACCCAACTTACAGAACTTTTACTAGTATTGGGTTTGGATCTTAGGGGATATACATGGCATTTTCCTATCCTCTATAGTATCCTAAACTTGTAATCATGTCTGAAGTCATTTCATCGAGAATTATGCCTCGTCCGTATACTCTGGCTGTGGTAAACTCTTGGTTCGTAACTCAAATATGATACATACTCGACCATTTCTTAACTCTATCCAAAATTAACTCAAGGGTAACTACGATCAAAAGAGTACCACTAGCCATAGTTTTAGCAATATTCTATAACCTATATTTTCTTAAACTAATTTCAACTCTAGGGGTCGTGCCTCGCCAGTGCGCTGCTGGTTGCAGTGAATCCATAGTCTCCATAATTTAAATAAATGGCGACAGTGCGCTGCTGTCCTGCCATTATGAGTTACTAACATTCCTTTAACTATGTCTATAAAAATTCATGAGCTTCTAGAGATTCAAACAAGTTGACTATGAAATAAAGCGTAAGTATTTGTCCTATCAGTCACAACCCTTAAAATAAAAGATTGAACATGGAGGAAATAACTGAAGACAAAAGAAATACAAACTTTCTAGTATCTATTTCATGTGTATTCAAACCATGGAGGAAAAACTTTGAATCGAAACTAACTCGAGGTTCGTATATGGATAACATAATCAGAAAATAATAATTCTTAGGGCGAAATAGGAACTAAATAGGCAATTCGGACTAAGATATGAGGATGATATCTAAAAGGGCAAAGAGGAGGAATTGAACAATTTATCAAGGTTAGATCATTAATTCTATGAAGCTCTGTCTCACCAAGTGAATAGTCTATCCATATTGGACCATATCGTCATATCAAGAGGTAATAGTGTACCTAGGGGGATTTGACAAACTATCAAAATTAATAACTCCTCATCTAAATTGCATGGCCTAGACTACCCATAGGTAAATTTGTATAAGGGACTCCTAGTCCTAGTCTTTCTCTTAAATTAAATTAACCCTAACTCGTGAATGAGCATTTCCTAGTCGCAGGCTCGCAATAGTACGACTAACTTAAGTACTATCACGAGTTCACATGATTTGCAAAACAGACCTGCATGGGCCACCAAAAAAACTTGTCACGACCCGTACCCGCTTTCCGGGATACGAATGCGCGTCCAAGCCAGCCTACGCCGCAGTGTCGATGGTAGAACGTTGTATAGCCATAATGCTCAAAATCATAAATAATTCTCATTCACAAAATTAATTTAATTTACAATATTCACAAGTTTTACATTTGCAGAAAAATATAAACTCTTACAAATATTGAAATATTTACAACTTATCTATCTAGCTAATCTCTAGGTTTCGTCTACAAGTACACCCGTAACTCCCAATGCTAAGTGATGCCACAGCTAACCTGAAAAAATATTGGTTTCCAGTCAGGAATGGAATGAGTACAATTCACTGAATGCAGTTTCAATAATTGAAAATGACTATACAACAGAGGTTAGCCTTTAAATATATGATTTAAAAAATAAACAAAGAAAGACAAAATAAAACTAAACAAAGGGAAACAGTAAATAAACACAAAGATAATACTCACCGACTGACCGACTGAAGTACCTTTGATATGTGACCGGTCTCGGGACAATTACACGACACTGTCTACAATATCTACACTGTATAAAGTTACACGGTCTACACTGTATAATGTACACGGTCTACACTGTATAATGTACACGGTCTATACTGTATAAAGCAATAATGAAACACTATCTACACTGTATAAAGCAATAATAAAACACTGTCTATACGGTATAATACAATAATAAATCACGGTCTACACTGTATACACTATATAAGGTCAGATCACACATCCTTGGTACTTCACCTCCCTGACACGACAAAATGTAACAAACATAAAAACGGAAATCACATATCTATTGACTAACAGTGAGGTATAGTAAAGATTAATATCGAAAACAAACAATAAACTGTACTCGTCTGTGGTCCTTTGCTGGTAAAACCGATAATCCGAACCACTCAGTGTGCCACAATAGTCAAACTCGTACAACAGTCTCCGGATGCTGAAATAAATATTACCAATGTGCTTAAAATAGTCAAATTAGCTAGAATTGTCTGTCCTTAAGTCTAATTTTGGACACAGGGGCAAAACGATAATTTTGGGTCAAAACGATGTCCGCCGTTGGACCCGCTTTGCACCGAAAAGCATGTCAGAGTCAATGGTCTCTAAAGTCGTCAAACTATATGTCTACGGATTCGTTTTAATGATACGAACCCAACCGTATGTCCAGAGTTGGATTCCAGCAAGCCGTGCACAAAATCACCCGTTGAGTCGGATCGTGGGGCCCGCGAAACGGCGATCCGGTCAACTGTCTCAGAATCGGACCAAACTTGGCATACAGGACCAGAAAAATGATATGGTCTTGATGGCCCAAGTTTTGTCTCGATCTGATGAACGTGCACAAAATAATTAGGAAATTTGCACAGAGGCCGATATGGTAAATTTTGACGGATATGCATTAAATTCGTCGCGTACACGCAACCAATTTGAATTCCGTCAAAGCCCACACGTCCACGAAGCCGATACGCACCTTTCGATGCTTTCGGTTCACGACTATGTCGCCTGGATTGGCGGGACGCATGTCGTATCGAGGGTTTTTGTGTTTTCGGAAAGCAGTTTTTTCGTCAATTTGGGAAAGCGATTTCTCGATGCTCGGTTGACGAAATTGGATTCCGTAAAAGAGTTGTGAAGCCCTACAGGTTGTCTAGGATTGTCATGAATTATATTTTTGAAATTGCTACTACTCTGTTCATAAACTTCCTGTAAACATGGGGTTTGGGACTGTTATTAAACTGTTCTCGAAACAGTTTTTCATCGGTTTTTTGGAAGATTTAGCAGGCTATTCTCTACGAGTTAAATCTAACTAATTACTAGGGTCTGTAGATGGTAGGGTTGTTATCGAATCCATGAAAACGGTTTACGAATTCGTCGAGAGACGAGGGAAAAATCGTACCTCGAACGGGGGTGGTGGCTACTGAAGCTGCTGTCGTGCTCTGTTCTGTCCACTGCTGCCGCGGCGGCTTCGGATGGCCGGCGATGGCTCTCGGCACCGCGCGCGAGCGTGGGGGTGCGCCCAGGTGTAGGGGTCGACGGGACGTAGGTTTGAGGTGGTTAGGGTTTGCTCTTTCCGATCTCTCCATACATATATATGTACGCTGGAAAACCTCTCGGGTTGCTCTCGGGTTGGGGCTTGGGAGCTTATGCGCGGTTTGGGGCTGTTTGTGTGACTCACGAGATATTGGTGGTCTAATATCTCATGGCATGTTGTTTTTTTTCTTTTTCTTTATTAATATTACTATACACACACAACATATATATATATATATATATATATATATATATATATATATATATATATATATATATATATATATAAATATATATAGAATCTCCATAAAACTAATTAAATCCCAATAACATTAGTTCCTAGTGTAGGGCCTAAATATATAAATATGAACATATATAATAACATTTATTTGATAACAAAATAAATAGGCTTAATTGCTACTTGATACCCTCAACTATTACCGTTTTTCAACTTGGTACCCTAAACTTTTTTTGTAACAACTTGATACCCGGATATTATTTTGGACAAAAATGCCCCTACCCCTAACCCCCCCTGCTAGCTTCGCGCCCCCCTCTGCTAGCTCCGGCCGCAGCTCTCCCCCCACCCCCCTGCTCGCTTCAGGCCATACCCCCCCTCTCGCTCCGGCCGTCCGCCCGCTCCCGCCTCTCCCCTAGGGCTCGGCAGCGGGAGGAGGGGGGCTGGGAAGGGGGTGCGGGGCGGGAGGCGGGGCAGGGGTTGGCCGGAAGCGAGGAGGGGGGGGCGGTTGGCCGAAAGCGAGGAGGGGGGGTTCGGCCGGAGCTAGCAGGGGGGGTGGCTGGAGTGGGGGAGGGGGTGGAGGGAGGGAGGGAAGGGATAAGGACATTTTGGGGTTTTTTAAAATATTAGGTACTAAGTTGAAAAAAAAAATAGTTGAGGTATCAAGTTGTTACAAAAAAAAGTTTAGGGTACCAAGTTGAAAAAGGGTAATAGTTGAGGGTATCAAGTAGCAATTAAGCCAAATAAATATAACCAATAATAGTAAATAATTTTATATAATAATAACCTCAATAATAGTGATAATAAAATAATAATAACAAAACTCAATAAAGTAATAATGGTGTATATACCATTATGTATAGTCTAATAATCCCAAAATATACAAAGACCTATTTTATACAAATGTCATTGAATATCAACTAATAATGATATTTATAATATTTAATTTACGAATACTTAAAAAATACTCATTAGATCATTAAAATGGAATACAACACACTCATACTAAATTATGTCAACACGAATGTCAATGGAAGTACCGCATGACTACATGGGCTAGGGCTTGTTTTGGGTCCTATCTGGACTAGTTCGGTACAACCGGGTTCCCTAAAACTCAATAATATAAATAATAAATAAATAAATCTTCGGTAAGGGTTAAGTCACAACTTGGCCTGGTTTTTCTAGCTAGGACATCACTATGGCTCGGCCTTCCCTACCAGGGCTAATACACTAGCCAAAGCATGTCATTGCACTATCCGTGCCACGATTTCTAGTCACCGTGTACTCCAAAACTCTATCACGGCTAAAATCATCTACCGTAATAATTAACTAAATAATTATTTATAAAATCTAAAAATCACCATTCAAATAAAATAAATAATAATAAAAATATTCCAAATTTTCCGGGAAGGGCAGCTACACATACAATAGTAAAGTGTCCCAAACCATTTATACATGGATGATCATGAAGCTAGTCATACCAAAATAGAGAACTAGCAAGAGTAATAGTCATACATGATAAGCTCTAGCTATAGTCTAGAATAAGCATATCATATTTTGGCCCATAGGCTAAATATCAAGAACCAAAACACGAGCAAAACACGTGCTCGGAGGCTAAACTCCGCAAAAGAATAATGTACATATCAAGTGGGAGAATGAAACAAGAAACCCACTCAGGTACTCTGGTGTTCCAGGTAGTCACCATCGAGTAGATGGTACGGAAGATCCTTCGGGCTCCTCTATCAGATCTGACGAAACAAAACCAGTGGGGTCAGACCCCAAATAACAAGTACCACAAAGGAAGCCAAACTATGGACTAAAACCAATAATAACTAATATATCAACAGTTAGGGAAAGCAGTAAGTAGATGTAATCGAGACCCGTGCACTACTAATGCACTTATCCCGAGAATAGAAAAGATAATAAGTAAGGCATCATGTGATGTAAGTAACTAACATGTGACATAATATACAATGTAGTCATGTTAAGTAAATGGAAGCTTGAGAATATGTAAAATCAATTGATCCTATAAGCATGTGAGCCAGCCGGGTCATGAGAGCATGTTGACTTAGCATGGGGATTACGTAAAGCTTGTGAGATAACTGAACATGTGAGCAAGTGAGAACCAGATAGAATGACAATAATAGGATGACTTAGGAAGTATCCCGAAAGTCAAGTTATAACCCGTAAACCAAACAAGGACTGGGGTTGTAACCCTTCTCCTGAACAGAACTTAATCTCCAATCAATGTTTAGCATAAGATTATGTAGAACATATGAGTACTGAATAGGACGACAAATGATAAGATGACTTAGGAGCTATTCCGGAAGCCAAGTTACAACCTGTAAACCAAACAAGGATCGGGGTTGTAACCCTTCTCCTGAACAGAACTTAGCCTCCGATCGTTCATCGACAAAAGTAAAGCATAAACAATAATGTACTGAAATAAACATACGGACACTGCCTAGACAAACTAAAATAGACTAGACTATATCCATCAATCACGGCCAAGCAATGAGAACGGCTTAATACTTTAACTAACTAGGGTTATCACAAGCCTAATTACTACAAGATGCAATGAGATGTTCCAACAGTCACACGCCCTGCAGACTATCCGAGTTATCCTTCCGCAGGTTGAGAGAATTGTATTAGGTGACTTGGGGGTGCAACATATGACAGCGTGCTGGAAATGCACCCTACTCGTCGGCAGGCTACAAGTCCAATTTAAGCGCCCCGATAACAGAATTACATGTGACTGGAAAATCTCTTTATGAACTATTTGATCAATCTAGTCGTTATCCTAGTCAGATTCCGTATGAATTCCTGATCATAGTAATCAAGAATCCATATCCTAGACATAATGCAAGACGAGACATGTAGCTTGTGCACGCATACACAAAGAACTTAACCACGGTGTCCGAAAGAGTTACATTAGCAAGGGAGAAATAGCCGTCGCAACATCATCTTGATTAAGCATGTCATGCTTAGGTTTACTTGTCATGTAAAGAGTACTTGTCAAGAGTGCACCTCTACGGGCCACTATCATGTAAGCAAGGAAAGACATGTTCAAGAGTGTACCATGACGGGTCACTATTATGTAAGCAAAGAAAGACATGTAACATGAGTGCGCCACGACGGGCCACTATCGAAGAATAAGCAAGGAAAAGACTAAACCATGAGTATACCCCGACGGGCCACTATCTAAGAATAAGCAAACATGATAATAAGGATCGCATGTAGAAAGAGTTAGATAAAAGACATCATGGCATGGGAGAAGGAATAAATAAAAGTAACTACTTGGTATAAAACAACAATTGAATCTGTGCTAGTGTTAAGAATATAAGAGGGTACAATTATTCTCTAACTGTACAAAATCATCTAATCATGTTAAGAAAATTTATTGCAGCCGAAGAAAACCTCAAAACGTCAAGTACAGAAAACATGCCAAAAGGTCAAAACTATGATTTAAGTTATCAATTGCATATGAACTCCAATAAGGTGAACTGAGAAAATTTTGAAGCCAAGACAAATGTCTACAAGCTTCGTGTCCGATTGTTTTTCAATACTAACAGCTGAATAGCTCAAATGGGCAAAACAGTCAAAATAGTCATTCGTGCTAGGGCCAGCCAACACGGGCCAATGTGGCGCCATGGCCAAGAAGGGTGCCAAGGTCAGAATGGGGTGTCATAGATAGCATGCGCCCAAGGTCAACATGGTCCAAGGAGAGCATGCGCCTAAGGTGACATACACAGGAAATGGCATACGCCCAAGTAGGGAGCATGCACCCAAAACTAT
Source organism: Iris pallida (assembly GCA_029216955.1). Classification (NCBI taxonomy): domain Eukaryota; kingdom Viridiplantae; phylum Streptophyta; class Magnoliopsida; order Asparagales; family Iridaceae; genus Iris; species Iris pallida. Next base: position 19,918,903 of record JANAVB010008400.1, on the reverse strand, counting down.
GTGCCTAGGGTTATGCGCCTATGGCTAGTCGTTTCATGGAGAGTCAAGTGTTTAGGGAAGGTATGCGCCAAGAGCTATGCGCCCATATGCATGCGCCTACATGCATGCGCCCACAGGGTGGCGACATGGTGCATTGGAAGATAAGTCCGAAGACTATCTTTCATGGCAAGTGGGCACATAAGGAAAACTATGCGCCCAAGCAGGGAACACAGGGTACAATCGGCCGCATATAAAGGCTATGCACCTAGGCAGGGGAGTCCTTGGGCGCATATAGGGCTATACGCCCAATCAGGGAGCATGGGGCATTGGGCGCATACAAATGGCTATGCGCCCAAAGGAAAGCAGCCGTGGATGCATACAAATGCTGTGCGCCCAGCACTGTTCTTCTTCCCCAATCCGAGAACATGTGTTCATGGAACCCATGAACTCCCTAAGTTCATAAATCACTCAAAACAAATCAAAATCCGGGTTTTCAAAGGTCTATTTTGAGTAAAATTAAATTCTCTACAACATGGAATAATCGAAACTTGAAAATAATAAAGTTTGGTAGATCATAACCCAAGAAAACCAAGATTTGAGTAAACTTAGATATACAAGAAATCATCCACCAAAATCAAAAAAATGCTAAGTATTAAAGAGGCTTATAATTATGTAAGGAAGAGTTTAGAACAAACAAAATAACATTTGTCCAATATTTGGCAAGATGTACTTGCCTTTGGTTGGAGGAAAAATGAAAAGGAAAAAGATGAAGAGAATGAAATAATGGAGGAGAGGGAAGTTTGGGTTTTATACAAAACCATCTCATCTCAAACCAACTAAACCAAATTAAACCAAGTCAAAATTAAACCAAAGCAAGGTTAAGAAAGACAAGTCAAAACACGGGTCACCTGACAAAGGCCAGAATTTTGTATACGTACACTGAAAATATGTATAGCAAAAAATGATAGTGACAGGCATGCCGTCGGCATACAATGGTACACTGGCGATATGTCGATCAAGGAGAAAATCTATAAGTTGGGAAAAATTTAAAATAATTCAAAAACCAATAAAATACGAAATACAGTACAAAAGTATGTATCAGTATATAAATATCGATAATGTGAGACGAGTCTCACAACTCTTCCATCCTTAGAAAAATTTCGTCCTCGAAATTTCCTAAAGCTAGTCGAGCATGATAACCAAAACAAAAGTTTAAGAAAATACAACTATCTCAATCAAACAAGGCATGTCATATTAGTAAATGAAGGCAACAGTAATATAAATAAATGCGTATGCAATAACACAACCACAATCAAGAAGGGCTGGAGGCATATGAATAGATATGTCTCCTGAGTCAGTAGTGTAGGGACCAATGTCCTCGCTGGCCTACGCTGACTCCAAAAATGGATAAAGGTCAAGTCTCTAAGTAAGTCGGTACCAATAACTTAGTCCAAGACATGACTCTATCCATGACGTATCTTCATAGTCGAGACATGTGATAAATATCATGTATCTGAAGATACGAAGATAAAAGAGTGGGACGAGAAACTCGCATTCACTCATCGAATAAGTCAAGCCGACCATTGTACTCCATATATAGATATAATACCAAGTCATCGACAAGAACCCAAGATATACTGCCACTACCTGGCCTGCTACTGAAAGACAGATCCAAAGGTCATAACTGAAAGAAGACCAAGAAGATGGTACCTGAGACTCCCAAGGTATTATCTTCATGCTGATACTACAGTTGCTCCTGGTACTGTGCTTTGAATCGCGCTCTGAGCTGCCTGACCCTCTGAGCTCATGATGGTGGTAGGTATTGTGCCAATGGTTGAACATCTAGTATTGGCCCCAACTGCTCGTCCACTGTTTGAGGTGATGACTGAGGAGACTGAAAGGACTGCAGTGGTACATCTGGTGTAGCTGGTCGTCTTCGAGATGTCGGATTGGGGCAAGTACTAACTGAATGGTCCTCTGCTCCACAGTGGAAGCATCGTCTATTGGCCGTCCAACAAACTGATCTGTGATGCCCCAACTTCCCATAATAGGTGCATCCTACTTGTTCTGCCTGATACTGCCGCTGGTTCCTCTGCCTCTGAGCTTGGGTTTGTTCATACTGCTGAGGTCCCTACTGCTGGAATGTATTGGACTGCGTCAGTAAAGGCCTATGAGCCTGCTGCTGCTGAACCGGTGCTGGTGCATGCTGGTTGGAAGGCTGGAAGGATGACGATTCAGCCGTAATCCTCCAGGGACAAACTTCGATCATGTCGTCTAGTGATCCGCACGCTAAACATAGAAGGTTAGCCCTCCGACAAGTAAGATGAGTGTGCCCTTCCCTTCCACAGAAGGAACATACGGTTAGTAAATCCTGGTGCTGGTATGGACGTTGGTCTGCTGGTACTTGTGATGGACGTCGGGGTTGTTGGCCTATTACTAAATGGTCATACCGATTTTGATAAATCAATAATGACTTAAGTCAATACACAAAATATACAAACTGCTGCTAATATTTCAGGTCAAGTGAAATCAATATCACAAGTGTACTACAATATTTGCAAGCATGTCAATCATCATTTTGAAGCGTTCATGTATTAGAATTTGTTTGAATCATTTTACAATTTATTATGTATTTTTATCTTTATTGAGTCTAGGATACAAATTGTAAAATCGACTGGGTATTACTGGCTTAGGTTATCCACCGTCCACTTATCTAAAAAGCCTACCTATCTATCAAAATTTTATGTACCAAAAGTTTTACTTATCCTATGCAAACAAAATTGGACCAAACATTCTTCTAAGTACTGGATGAACTTAGACAGAACTCTGGCCGAGTTCGGCCCTAGTTCGGCCCGAGTTTGGACCGAGTTCGGTCAGTTCAAATTCAAATGTTTGTTGCCTCCAAATCTGCATGCAACGTTCGTTTGTGAGATTCTTGCATCCGAACTCTGCCCGAACTCTGTCCGAGTTCGGTTCTCAAAAACACCTATAAATAGAAGAGAATTTCTCATTTCAAATCATTCATCTTCTCTTCTGTCTATCTATATCCAATAGTGTTTTCATTGATCTAAAGCTTTCACACTCCACCTATACACCTCTTAGCCAAAGCCAGTAACATCTATTTGATTTAGAGTCTTTGGTTGTCAGAGTTGTAAAGAGATTGTTCAAGTTCAGAACACATTTCTGTTTTCGGAGCCAATCGTGTGCTCGTCGCCAAGCACGATATTGTGAAGTCGGTCGTGCACTTGTCACCAAGCACAGTATTGTAAAGAGACTGCAAACTCGTAATTAGCTTGTGAATAGTGGATTAACAGCAGGCAAGAGTACCTGCGACTAGATTAGTCCTCCAAGAGGGAAACTAGTATATATCGCGGTGTCTACTGAGTTTGATTCTTTGATCTCTTGCTACATTTATTTACTGTCTCTTTATTCACTGCCATTGTTATCTGCTTTTAATTTTTAATTGGTGATTATTTTCTGCTGCACTCGTACTCACTCTATTCACCCCCTCTCTAGAGGTGCTCAACGGTCCGACAATTGGTATCAGAGCAGGTTATATTCTAATATAACAACCTCAGAGAGTATATACGACAGCCGTGAAGTCAATATTCAACGGTGAAGGGCAATCCACAAATAGACCCCTACTATTTGATGGAACATACTATACATACTGGAAAACACGTATGACATTCTTCTTAAAGTCTTTTGATTTTGATCTTTGATCTATAGTTATTGACGGTTATAAGAAACCGACACCTACAGTAGTTGATGGCATACTTACAGAAAAGCCTCATGATAAATATACAGAGGCAGAAAAAGTGAAGGCTAGTCTAGATGCACGTGCCATCAACGTACTTTTCTGTACAATTGACAAGACAGAGTTCAATCGAGTTTCAACCTGTAAGACGTCTCATGAGATTTGGAAACTTTTTGAGGTAACTCATGAAGGTACTTTCCAAGTGAAGGAATCCAAAATCAGCAGACTAACACAGGAATATGAATCTTTTAAAATGAAACCCGATGAGTCAATTATGAAGTACATGTAGGCAACTCTAGAGGGGGGAGGGGTTGAATAGAGTACTTGTGACAATAATGAACAATTAAAAAAATAACTCTATTCAATCCCAACTAATAAATAATTAATCAGAGTATAATTGCAGAATTTAAATAGAGATCAGAAAGCATATGCAGACACAACAATTTTTAACCTGGTTTCCCTCGTAGAGGACTAGTCCAGGCCTGAGAACTCTAGCTCAGGATTGAAATCCATTATTTGTGAAATAGATTTACAACCACGTGCCTTTACACAGAAGAGCACGCCAGCTTCTTGAAAAGATCGTTGAGGCAAAACTTGGAATTTTCCAAGTGACTTCTTGAAGCCTCTTACACAAAACTTCTAATTGACTCGTACCGAGCACCTTGTAGGCTTAGAAAGTTTTATGGCTAGTAGATGAGAAGAGTATGGCTCTTTGGAATATATAGGCTATAAAAGAGAAGAGATGAGAAGATTGGATGATTTGAAATGGGAGAAAAGGGTGCCTATATATACTAGTCCTGGGAGGCAAAGTTCGGCCGGAACTCTGTCCAAAATTCAAAAATTATGGCCGTTGGACAACTTGCAATGAGCAATCCCTAAAAATTAGCTCCTGGAAATTAGGAGACAGAGTTCGGTCCAAACTCTGTGTGGGGGTAGAGTTCGGCCCGAACTCTGTGTGGGGGCAGAGTTCGGCCCGAACTCTGCCTCCTAGGAGACAGATTGCTCAATGGGCTAAATGGGCTTTGGCAGTTTGGCTTTTTGTTTGTGGGGCTTTTTGGTTATCTAGTCTATGGTTGAGGTACTCAGTGCGACTCAACCTACAATAGCCTAGACTCAAATAAAATATAAAAATACAGACTTCCGATGACAAGTTCCAGCAGTATTCGTCGAGCAGTCGTCGATGATGATTGTCTGACTTGATATGAGTTAGTCGTCTGATTTGTAGCTTTGATGATGATTTATGTGGCGAGTTGGATCATGTCAAATATCGATTTGTTAATTATCAAGATTAGGTTGACTGCGATCCAGTTTGGGTCAACAATCTCCTCCATTTTGATAATTGATAAAATTACGATATTTGTATGTCGCAACATTCATACATGGACACATATATTGCTCCCCCGTAGATGGACAATTTGGCTCTCCCGTAAATGGAGAAGTCCTGATACAAGTACTAGTCCAAACAATATAGCACAAGTGTAGCACAATATAGCACAAGTATTTATCCAAAAATGGTTAAGCAAATATCACAGATTCCTCCCCTTTGACATTTAGCAAAATGAAATAGAAGCTCCCCCATAAAAACATAACCATGGTAAAAATATGCAATCACACAACCAAGCTTAAGTCCAACGTAAAAGATAACTAGAAATCAATCCAAATAAAAGCCATAAAGCATAAAGTAGTACAAAGCATAGTTTTCAACTACATAATCCCTGAATGAAAATAACAAAGTGCATAAACAAAAGACATCCTAAGTATCAGCAACATCATAGAATGGACCACAGCCATTACGGAGCACGGAAAGGTCCAGCAGAGTCGAATAGGTCGCTGGCAGAGCGACGAGGATCAACAAACGCCGCATCTAGATCCAAATACCTCCTGACCCAGGTGTCATCGATACGGTAACCTTCGCGAGAAGGGTCCCGTACCATAGGATAAGATACCGTAGGATGAGTAGCCAGGGAGTACTGGATATCATGCAGGGTGTTGCTGATAGCTGACATCTGTAAGGTGGTGCGATAGTCCATCTGAGTCTAGCGATTGTCCTCCAAACAAAAACGATCACGTAGCATGGTCTGAATGGACTCGAGAGAAGCAGGTGGCTCGGGCGCAGGTTGGCTAAGAGCAGGAGGATCAGCATGAGCATCAGACTCGGAATGCTCTGACTCAGCAGGAGACTCAACAGCTGCTAGAAGCCTCCGTGCCTTAGAAAGATAGGCAGGGACATGAAGGAACTGGCACTCATCAAGAGGAACATGGAACGCACGAAAAATTATTGGCAAATATAGGGCGTAGACCAATGATCGAGGTCTCTTTCGTGCACTAATCATCCAGTCCATCGTAGTGCACAGAAAGTTAAAAGGGACATGGAAGTGGAGATGATAAAGTACAGAGATCTTAATATAAGATACTTCATCGGTCGATCCAGCTTTGGGCAAGATCGTGGAGAAAATGATATGATGAAGTTCATAGAAATACGGGTTAAGAAATTTAGCCCGTAGCTTGCGTAGACGAGTGTTGGGAGTACACAAATCATCCTTGAAACTCTCAAGGGACGATCCATCGGGAAATTGAAACTTGCGTGCATCGACAAGTTTCTCCCAAGAATTGGGTTCCGGGATCTTGAGATATTCTGCAAGCTCAAAATCATCAAAAATAATATCGATACCGGTAACACGAGAATAGATTCGTGTGTCATCAAAGGTTAGATTATAGTAAAACATTTGGATAGAATTCAAATAGATAAGAGATGATGTAGAAACTAACTCATCTAGACAAAGATCATGGAACAATGTGTCATAAGCCAAAAATATAGTAAAATTGATAGGATAACCCCCATACACACTCCTTGAATGAAAGTCATTAAACCATTCATTAGAAGCCTCCAATGATACAAAAATTTGTTCATTGAATGTGTTGGAGTCATGAGGTGGTGGTAGATTAAAAAGTGGATATATTAGAGGAGCAAGAGAAGGAGGATTGGAGGATGAAGCACCTTCACTCCGTCTTTTCTTGCCTCTTCCAAAAAGTCTAGGAGCCATAGAAAATTTGAAACAAAATTGAAAGGAAATAGAGAGGAATATGAAATTATACCTCACAAAGATGAGAAAAGATGGAAGAGATCTCCCCAAAAGCTTAAAATCTTGAGTTTGAGAAGAAAGAGAGCCCTAAAAGTAGAGTTAGGGTTTGAGAAATTTGTGTTTGGAGGAAGGTAGAAGAAGAATAAAGTGAAGAGAGAGGGTTTTTTCTCGGGTTTAAGGAGTTTAGGAGTAGCCAAGCGGGTTAAATCTGGACCGTCGAATCAAATCTATGGGTGGCTGAGCATCAGGGAAGGTTCTGTAAACAGGGACACAGAGTTCAGCCCGAACCCTTTGTGGGGGCAGAGTACGGCCCGAACTCTGTCTCCATGGGCACAGAACACAGGAAAGTTAAAAAAAATGGCTAAGTGTTGGTTCAAAAATGAATGAAATTTTGAAAGTTTTGAAAAGTGGCAAATTTTTTTTGATGAAAAAGAATAGAATTTAGAAAATTTGAATTAACTAAGTTATAAATAAAATTAAACCATATAATAAACAAGGATTTATGACAACGACCATTACGATGAAACCACCATGGGGTAGCTGTAGGTGCCGGATCCCTGCTAGCGGTAGTCCGAAGACTAGTGCATCGTGTCGCTTAGGCTTTTATGCCTTGTTGTCAGAAGGATCCTTTCGGCATGTACCCATAGCAAGGTCACCATAAAGATATTTTTCATAATCGTTATTTATGCAGGCCAATTTATTTAATCACCGTTTCATCCAAAATTCCTAATTTACGACAAAGAAAATTGAAGCGCTCTTCGGCCAGTGGTTTGGTAAAGAAGTCTGCTAGCTGATGTTCATTGTCTATGAATTCTAAATTAATCGTGCCTTGTTATTGATGATCACGCAAAAAATGATGTCTAATCTCTATGTGTTTAGTGCATGAGTGACAAACAGGGTTCTTGGTCAGATTAATGGCACTAGTATTATCGCAGAAAATAGGTATATGCTTGCAACATAAGTTGTAGTCTTCAAGGGTTTGCCGTATCCACAGAATCTGTGCACAACAACGACCAGCTACGATGTATTCAGCTTCTTTTGTGGATAGTACGACAGAGTTCTGCTTCTTGCTAAACCATGAGACTGGCGCCTTTTCTAGCAAATGACACGTGCCGCTGGTACTCTTACGGTCGACTTTGCATCCCACAAAATCAGTATCGGAATATTCGATTAAATCGAAGGAAGTGGTTTTGGGATACCACAAGCCTACCGTAATAGTTCCTTTAAGGTATCTAAAGATACGCTTAACTATGGTCATGTGTGATTCCTTAGGATTGGCTTGTATCTAGCACATAAACAAATACTGAACATAATATCGGGGCGACTAGCAGTTAAATATAATATACTACCAATCATACCTCGATACTTACGTTGATCGACCGGTTTACCGCTTTCATCAGGTTCCAGCTTTGTGGTAGTAGCCATATGGGTGCTAATAGGTTTGATGATGTCAAGCTCAAACTTCTTCAGCATGTCCTTGACATATTTCGATTGACTGATGAAGACGCCTTGTGAGAGTTGTTTGATTTGCAATCCAAGAAAGTAGTTGAGCTCCCCCATCATGCTCATCTCGAACTCATCCTGCATACACTTGGCAAATTCCTTGCATAGACCCTCATTAGTAGACCCAAAAATAATGTCATCAATATATATTTGAACTAAAAGAATTGTGTCATCAAGAGATTTTATAAATAGTGTAGTGTCCACTTTCCCTTTTGAAAAACCTTTATCTAGTAAGAAAGTACTCAGACGATTATACCAAGCTTGAGGATCTTGTTTGAGGCCATAGAGAGCTTTCCTAAGTTTAAAAATATGGTCGAGAAATTTATGATTTTCGAAACCAGGTGGTTGTTTGACAAAAACTTCTTCCTTGATAAAACTGTTTAGAAAAGCACTTTTCACATCCATTTAGAAAAGTTTAAAGTTTTAAAAATTTGCAAATGCACAAAGCATCCGAATGAATTCTAGTCGGGCAACACGAGCATACGTCTCATCATAATCGATGCCCTTCTCTTGATTGTATCCTTGGGCTACGAGACGAGCTTTGTTGCGAGTGACTGAACCGTCCTCGTTTACTTTGTTATAAAAAACCCATTTAGTACCAATTATTGAGTGGCCAGTAGGTTTTGGAACAAGTTCCCAAACTTGGCTTCTCTCAAATTGGTTGAGTTCTTCTTGCATCGCGAAAATCCAAAATTCATCATTAAAAGCTTCTAAAATATTTTTTGGTTCTATTTGAGAAATGAATGCAGTGCTAGCTATAGTGTCTCTTACAGAGGATCGAGTAGTTACCCTTTTTGATATTTCACCTATTACCAAGTCCTTTGGATGAGAGGGAGTAAATTGGAACTTCTTTGGTAATTCCTTTGGAGAGCTGGTTTCAGACGTTGCATTTATTGATGTCGAAGTAGTTGGTTCATCATCGTCGTTGGGAATAATAGCTGTACTATTGTCCTCATCAAAAGTTATATTAGTAGACTCTTCAACAATTATGTAGCGCTTGTTGAACACTCTATATCCCTTACTCTTGGCCGTATAGCCAAGAAGAATACCTTCGTCAGCTTTGGCATCAAATTTGTCTAAGTTGTCTTTGGTATTCAGAATAAAACAGCGACAACCGAATACTCTAAAATAAGAAACATTAGGAGTCCTACCAAACCAAAGCTCATAGGGTGTCTTCTTCGAAATGGGTCGAATCAACACCCTATTTAAAATATGGCACGCTGTGCTGACAGCTTCTGTCCAAAAATATTTTGGAAGAGAGAATTGATTTAGCATAACTCTAGCCATATCGCCAAGAGTTCTATTCTTCTGCTCCACAACACCATTTTGTTGAGGAGTTCTAAGACACGAAAATTTATGACTAAAATCATTTAAATCACAAAATTTTTTAAAATCAGAATTTTCGAATTCGCCACCATAATCACTTCAGATACGAGTAATCATGTAGCCTTTTTCGATTTGGACCTTTTTAGCAAATACTTTGAAAATAGAAATTGTATCACTTTTGTTTGTAAGAAAGAAAACCCTGTAAATCTTGAAAAATCATCTACAATAACAAAAGCGTAGAGTTTTCTGCCAAGACTGGCTACTCTACTAGGACCAAATAAGTCCATATGAAGTAATTGCAAAGGTCGGGTAGTACTTACAGTGTTTATGGATTTAAATGAAGATTTGGTAGCCTTATTCTTTTTCACATTTGGCACATATCGTGTCTTTCTTAAATATGATATCAGGCAGTCCTCTGACTAGCTTCTTGGTGGATAGTCTGGATATAGTTTTCATGTTGGCATGACCAAGACGCTGATGCCATATGAGTTTTTCGTCTTTGTGAGCGTAAAGATATCTTCCTGCACTGTTAGTATCACTAGATAGATAGAAAATATAAATATTATCTTCCCTTATTCCCTCAAAAGCGGTATCTCCAGTTGATCGATCATAGATAAAGCATTTAGTTTTCCCGAAGTTAATATCATAACCATGATAAGCAAGATGACTAATGCTGAGCAAGTTATGCTTTAACTCGGTCACTAAACAGACATCGTTAATGATAGGAGAGGAAGGATAACCAATTGTACCGTTACCTATGATGTTGCCTTTAAGATTATTGCCGAAGGAAACGTATTCTTCCTTTTTTATCGATAGTGTTGCGAATAAATTTGCATTTCCAGTCATATATCGCGAGCATCCACAATTGAGAATCCACTTGCTTCTAGGTGAGGAGGGAAGGTCCACCTACACCACGAGTAGATGTGACCTTTGGTACCCAGATTCTTTTGGGTCCTGAGAGGTTAGACTTTGGTACCCATGCATATATATTTCTATCAACTAAACTCCTAATCCTACATTATGGAGAAATGTGTCCATGTAGATTATAATATGTACATCTAGCATGCATGTTTATACTAGGAGCATGTTGATAGTGATGTCTATAAGTAGGGTGATGATAGGTACGTACAACAGTAGTATGAGTATGGTGACTGTGTGCAGCCGCAGGGTAACTATAATGATTATAGTGACTGTGTGCAGTAGCAGGGTAACTATAATGATTATAGTGACTGTGTGCAGCGGCATGATGATGATAATGATTATGTGTATGTATCTTACGTGCTGCATGTAAATAGGTGTACATGAAAGCATGCTTTTGTTTAGCACATGGATGAGTGTTCTTGTGGTGACGTGCCTTTTTGTGTTGAGTTGGTACGTGTTTGTACGTGTTGTGACTATGAGACTGAACTTGCGGTTGAATAACCTGCTTGCCCAGTTTAATCTCTAATTTCTTAGAGACAACATTCAACTCATCACATTTAGCAGTAAGACAGCAATTTTGAACTTATTTTTCTCTTCAACAAGTTCTCTGTTTAAAGTCGTGATTTCAAATGTTTGTTTCTCAATGATTGATTCGGCATCGTGTATGCTTAATTTAAGCTTGGATGCCTCTTCAGTATTTTCCGTAGGTGTAGTATTTCTATCATCTTCTAGTAAACATGAAAGTCTATGGATCTCGGTTTCGTAGTCCTTGATCTTATCCTTCGCATGTTTATGTTTATTGATTACCTTTTTGTGATCTTCAAGTAGATCACCAAAAGCATCACCTAGTTCATCAAATAAAAAATCATCAAAAGGATCTTTTACCTTTTTTGAAGTTGCCATTAGATAGACGTTGGTCGTGTTTTGTGGAGAGTCTTCTTCCTCATCTGAATCACTAGCCTCGCTTTCATGCCAGATGCTAGTGTTGGCATACTTCCTTGTAGTTGGCTTCTTGTATGGCTTCTCATATCTGCTTCCCTTCTTTGCTAAGGGATAATCTTTCCTGACATGTTCCGTCTTTTTGCATCCGAAGCAGGTGGGTTCTTCCTCATCGTCTCTTTGTTCTCTTTTTTGAAACTTTTTAAAGTTTTGAACTAAGAGAGCTTGATCGTCACCTTCGGAGTCGTCGTCATCGATATCTTCTGAGCTAGTTCTTTGGCGATGAGCTCTCAAAGCAATCTTCTTCTCTTTTGGAGTTGTTTCTTCGAAGTCTTTTAGATCAAGCTCATGCGTCATCAACTTGCCCATCAATGTTTCTAGTAACATTGCCGTGAGATCATTACCTTCGATGATCGTCGTGACTTTGGGTTTCCAAACCTTCGGCAATCCTCGTAGCACTTTGCATATCTTCTCATTGTTGGAATAATCTTTTCCAAGAGAAGATAGCGGGTTGACGATATCGAGGAATCTGGTGAACATTTGAGTGATCGTCTCATTAGGCTTCACCTTGAAAGCCTCGTACTCCTGTGTCAGACGGCTGACTTTTGATTCTTTGACTTGCGTGGTCCCTTCATGAGTCACCTCCAAAAGCTTCCATACTTCATGCGAGGTGGTGCATATGGAGACCCTGTTGAATTTAGTCCTATCTATGGCACAAAAAAGAGCATTAATAGCCCTAGCATCTAGACTTGCCTATTTCTTCTCCTGCTCAGTATACTTGTCGTGGGGTTTCTCGATGAGACTTCCCTCGATAGTTATTCTGGAAGGTTTCTTGTAGCCATCAGTGACTACAGTCCACAGGTCAAAGTCTAGAGACTTAAGATAAAAACTCATTCTAGTCTTCCAATATGTGTAGTTGGTCCCATCAAATAGGGGTGGCCTATTTGTGGATTGACCCTCACCATAGTTGGTAGAGATGGGTTGTGTGGTTGCCATGGATCAACTCTAGGATGTAAATCCTGTATCAAGAGAACAGGGCTCTGATACCAATTGAAGTATGTGTAGGCAACTCTAGAAGGGGGGAGGTGAATAGAGTACTTGTGACAATAATGAACAATTAAAAAAATCAACTATATTCAATCCCAATTAATAAATAATTAATCAGAGTATAATTATGGAATTTAAATAGAGATCAGAAAGCATACGCAGACACAATTTTTTTAACCTGGTTTCCCTCGTGGAGGACTAGTCCAGGCTTGAGAACTCTAGCTCAGGATTGAAATCCATTATTTGTGAAATAGCTTTACAACCATGTGCCTTTACACAGAAGAGCACGCCAACTTCTTGAAAAGATCGTTGAAGCAAAACTTGGAATTTTCCAAGTGACTTCTTGAAGACTCTTGCACAAAACTTCTAATTGACTCGCACCGAGCACCTTGTAGGCTTAGGAAGTTTTGTGGCTAGTCGAAGAGAAGAGTATGGCTTTTTGGGATGTATAGGCTATAAGAGAGAAGAGATGATAAGATTGGATGATTTAAAATAGGAGAAAATGGTGCCTATATATACTAGTCCTGGAAGGCAGAGTTCGGCCAGAACTCTGTCCAAAATTTAAAAATTATGGCCGTTGGACAACTTGCAATGAACAATCCCTAAAAATTAGCTCCTAGAAATTAGGAGACAGAGTTCGGCCCGAACTCTGTGTGCGGGCAGAGTTTGGCCCGAACTCTGTCTCCTAGGAGACAGAATGCTCAATGGGCTAAATGGGCTTTGGTAGTTTGGCTTTTTTGTGCGGAGCTTTTTGGTTATCTAGTCTGTGGTTGAGGTACTCAGTGCGACTCAACGTACAATAGCCTAGACTCAAATAAAATATAAAAATACAGACTTCCGATGACAAGTTCCAGCAGTATTCAATGAGCAGTCGTCGATGATGATTGTCTGACTTGATATGAGTCAGTCGTATGATTTGTAGCTTTGATGACGATTTATGTGTCGAGTTGGAACATGTCAAATATCGATTTATTAATTATCAAGATTAGGTTGACTGCGATCCAGTTTGGGTCAACAAATTACACAGAATTCATTCGTTTTTTTGATATTACTAATCATTTGCAATCTCTTTGTAAGGATTACAGTAATCACGAGAAGATCAAAAAAGTGCTACGGGCTCTAACCAAGAACTGGAATCCAAAAAAAAACTGCAATCATTGAAGGAAACGATCTCACCACAATAACTCTGGAAACACTTATGGGCAAGCTAATGACCCATGAGCTGGGCCTACAAGAGTTTGAATAAGCAATCCCTAAAGAAAAATCTATCGCATTCAAAGCTCAAGCCAGAAAATCAACATGCAAAGATTCTGATGAAGAATCATCCAGTGGTGATGAACAAGCCCTGCTAGTGAAAAACTTCTGAAAATTCTTAAAGTTTGAAAAATCAAACAGAAAGAAGAAAGATGTTCATGAAAGCAATAAAGAAGAAACAATATGCTTTGGATACAAGAAGTCAGGGCATATAAAGAAGGACTGTCCAACTCCAAAGAAAAGCAGTCCATATGATAGATCAAGATCAAGCCAAAAAACAACAACTGGTCGGAAGTATGCAAATACAAGTATCTGGCATGAAAGTGATGCTAGTGAATCAGAGGAAGAAGATAGACCCTGCAGCACTGCAAATGTCTGTCTTATGGCTTTTGATAAGGTATCCTTAAATCCTCTATATGATGATTTTACTTTCGATGAGCTAGAAAATTCCTTCAGCGAATTATTTGAAGAACACAGAAATGTGCTTAACAAGTATAAGCAATTTCTAAAAGAGGTCAAGACATGCACAACCGAAGTAGCTATACTGTCAAATATCATTGAAGATATTAGAGAGACATCTACTACTGGTAACACGGATGAGATAGCCAAGCTTAAAGTAGACTATCATGAGGCTATCCTCAAAGTTGAAAAGAAAGAAAGAGACTATGTCAAGATACAAGAGTTATATGTCATAGAGAAGAAGAAGCACTTAGTCACAGAGCAAAGACTCATTGATATAACTGCTAAATATGAAGAGTCTTATGCGGTTTCTAAAAAGTTAGAAATCAAGTTAGGCAAACAGGCTATATCTGTGACACAGCCTAAAATTAGTCCTAATGCTAAGCATACACCTAAGATGACTAAAACACAGAAAGCATGTAAGAACATGAATATCACCATGCTTTCATATATAGGTTTTCAAAGAAACCACATATGCATGTCAACACAAAATTAACTAACACATTTTCAAAACTTACTTGTACGTATTGTGGTACTCATGGGCACATATCACAAGAAATCTTGTTGACAATCACACACTGATTTGGAGACCTAAGACTAATCAAAATGGACCCTTCAGTAAATGAGTACCAAAGGATTCATCTACTTATTTTGTAGGTGGACCCTCAACCCTCTCATGCTAAAAGCAAGTAGATCCTCGATAGCGGATGTTCGCGGCACATGAATGTTGATGCATCTTTGTTCGCCATGCTATCGATGAAGAAAGAAGGATATGTCTCCTTCGAAAACAACCTGAGAGGTGATATCATTGGAAATGGCATTGTTGGTATATCTCCTTATCTTGTAATAAAAGATATTTATCTAGTTACAGAATTGAAACATAACCTACTGAGCATAAGTCACTTGGTAGATAATGGTTATGGCATCAATTTTGTAAAACATAAATGTACAATATATGATATGTTATCAGGTAATCCCGTATATGAAGGGATTAAAGAAGACAATATTTATGTTTTCTTTCTAGAGAGTACTAATAATGCAGGAAGATGCTTAGTAGCAAACTTAGATAAAAGCTGGCTGTGGCATATGAGGCTAGGACATGCTAATATGGACACTATCTCACGGCTAAGCACTAAAAAGTTGGTAAAAGAACTCCCTGAGATATCATTCAAGAGAGATATGGTATGTGTAGATTGTGAAAAGAACAAAGCACATAGATCTACAATTAAATCCATCAATGCTGTAAGCACTTCTAGACCTTTGTAGTTGATACATATGGATTTATTTAGTCCTAGTAGAGTCGCTAGTCTTGGCGGTAAGCTCTACACCTTTGTTATTGATGATGATTTCTCTCGTTTTACTTGGGTTTACTTTTTATCAAACAAAAGTGATACAATTTTTGAATTTCAGATATTTTGTAAAAAGATACAAAATGAAAAAGGCTTCATGATTACTCGTATCCGAAGAGATCATGGTGGCGAATTCGTAAATACTGATTTCAAAAAGTTTTGTGATGATAGTAGATATTACCACGAATTTTCCTGTCCTAGAACTCCTCAACAGAATGGTGTTGTGGAGCGGAAGAACCGTACGCTAAGCGAGATGGCTAGAGTCATGCTGAATCAGCACAATCTTCCTAATTACTTTGGGCAGAAGCTATAAGTACAGCCTGTCATGTGTTAAATAAGGTGTTAATTCGACCTATCTCGAATAAAAAACCTTATGAACTTTGGTTTGGAAGAATTCCAAATATTTCATATTTTAAAGTTTTTGGATGTCGCTATTTTATCCTGAACACCAAGGACAACTTGGAAAAGTTTGACTCTAAAGCAGATGAAGGGATATTTCTCAGATATGCTGCTAAGAGTAAAGGATATAGAATTTTCAATAAAAGATCTATGATTGTTGAAGAATCCATTAACGTTACTTTTGATGAGCTCAATAGTCACAGATCTAGCGACAGTGATGATGAAAATGTACAAGCCAGAACAGATAAAAGTCCTGTGAAAGATCTGACTCATAGATTTGAATCATTGAAGTTCTTACCAGATCATCCAGAGACGCTCATTATAGGTGATATATCAAAAGGTGTAAGTACACGCTCTTCTTATAGAGATACTGAAATAGCAGCTAATGTAGCTTTTATTTCACAAGTAAAACCTAAGAATATAGCAGATGCTTTTAATGATGATTTTTGGATTGATGCCATGCAAGAGGAACTTAATCAATTTAAGAGAAACCAAGTTTGGGAACTCGTTCCTAAACCTATTGGTCAATCAATAATTGGTACTAAATGGGTGTTCCGAAATAAATTAAGTGAAGATGGACAAGTTCTACGCAACAAAGAACGTCTAGTGGCACAAGGTTATAATCAAGAAGAAGGTATTGATTATGATGAGACATATGCTCCTGTTGCTAGACTAGAAGCTATCCGCATGTTTTGTATATATGCATGTTTTAATAATTTTAAATTATTTCAAATGGACGTAAAAAGTGCATTTTGTGCATTTTTAAACAGATTTTTGAAAGAAGAAGTTTTTGTGAAACAACCCCCTGGTTTTGAAGATTTTCAAAAATCTGATCACGTCTTCAAACTTAAGAAAGCACTCTATGGACTCAAACAGGCACCTCGTGCTTTGTATGAACGCCTAAGTGCCTTCTTACTTGAAAATAGTTTTTCAAAAGGAAGAGTTGATACTACTTTATTTATCAAGTCTTTAGATGATGATATTCTTCTTGTGCATATATATGTTGATGACATCATATTCGGATCTACCAATGAAAAACTTTGTCAAGAGTTTGCTAAGTGTATGCAGAGTGAATTTGAGATGAGTATGATGGGAGAGCTGAACTTCTTCCTAGGACTTCAGATCAAATAACACTCAAAAGGAACATTCATCAATCAAGCTAAATATACAAAGGACATACTAAAAAAAATACGACTTCGACAATGTAAAGCCAATCGGAACTCCAATGGCTACATCAACAAAGCTTGACACAGATAAAAGTGGTAAACCTGTTGACCAGCGTAAGTATCAAGGTATGATTGGTAGTTTATTATATTTAACTGCTAGTCGCCCTGATATTATGTTTAGTGTCTACATTATTACATAATATCAGGCAAATCCTAAGGAATCACACTTATGTACCATTAAGCGTATCTTCCGATACCTTAAGGGAACTTCAATAGTCGGCTTATGGGTATCCTAAAACCAAATCCTTTAACCTGATAGGTTACTCGGATGCGGATTTTGTAGGATGCAAAGTAGACCGTAAAAGTACCAGCGGTACGTGTTATTTTCTAGTAAAAGCCTTAGTCTCATGGTTTAATAAGAAACAAAATTCTGTAGCACTACCAACTACTGAGGCTGAGTATATCGCCATAGGACGATGTTGTGCTCAAATTTTATGGATGAAGCAAACCTTAGAAGACTACAATCTGCACTACACTAAGATTCCTATTTATTGTGACAACACTAGCACTATTAACCTGACTAAGAATCCTATATGTCATTCACGAACAAAAGCACATAGAGATTCATCATCACTTTTTACGTGATCACCAACAACACGAGGACATTTGCTTAGAATTTGTTGACACAGATCATCAACTAGCAGATATTTTCACAAAACCACTAGTAGAAGACCGCTTTAACAGTCTGCGTCGAGAGCTCGGCATACTTGAATTTTCAGATTCATAATGTAGTATGATTAGTAAATCAATTTATAACTCAAAACTTTGACCTTTATTAATGGACGTTATTTTGGGTACAAGCCGAAAGGGTCCTTCTGTCATACATGCATAAATAACCTGAAGCGACACGGTGTACTAGTCTTCGGACTACCGCTAGCTGGGATCCGGCCCCTACAGCTAACCCAAAGTAATATAAATTATTAAATGAAGAAGTATGAATGTTATACATTGAAGTTTATCAATTATACAACATTATTGACATTGGAAATACAAGTAGTCGAACTCGGATCGAGTTCGGATGGAGCCGGTGCAAATTTCCAGAACACCAGCAGCCGGCCCTAGCCTATATATATATCTCTTTTTACCCATCTTTTTTTTACCATCCTTCAATCCGAGAACCTCCTCAAAGTTACTTTCACTACTTCCTAGTCTTCCTCCTCCCTACTTCGCGGATCTTCGAAGCTCGGAAGCAGTCTCCTCCTTCCTCTCTTAATCTCTTTGAGGTATCTTCTTTCTTTTACAATTCTATTCCTATGGCACCTAAACTTCACCACAAAAGAAAAAAATTAGCTTCCAAGAGTGGCTCTCATGTTGGATCCTCCTCCGCTGAGTATGAAACAGTTAGCATATTTAGTCCCGCTCGTCCTACCGACGACGATGACTATGATGCTGGACTTTTCCCATCTGCAGACTTTTCTATTGCCTGGTTTGATAACTTTTCTTATAGAGATATTTGTCCCAGTCGTTATGTCAACTTCACTATATTCTCTGAGTATGTCACTAAATTTGAAAATTATCTCTTCGTGACTTTTTTGAAACTGCCGACAATATATATGATAATGCCGTTCGTATGTTTTAATGTAACTTACAAGTTGTTGAGAGCGATATTTATTCATGTGTTGGAGGTAGAGAAATTGAATTCAACTCTACAGATGTCAGTGAATTTTTTTTATATGCCTGACATAGGTGAAGCCCTAGTTGACATCAATCATGTCCAATTTCCTGAGGATATGACTCTTGATTCTTTCAAGGTCACCATGTGTCATCCTCGTCCTGTTCCTAGAAACGGCAGGGTATACTCATAGCACCTTAATCAAAAATTTTATGAGTTACATCGTTTCATGTTCTCTGCTTTGCTTCCCAAGACGGGATCTTCAGACGAGATCACGTTTTTCGATATGTCTGCTATGTATCACCTGTACTATGGTGTCACTTTCTCTATCCCCAAGACTTTCATTGCTTGGATAGTTAGCTGTAGGAGGATGGGACGCAACCTCTTGTACCCCATGCACTTGACTAAGATCTTTAGACATCTTGGAGTTGATCTCTCTCAGTGTCCTTTCTCTTCTACTGCTTCTGAGCAAAGTAGATCTAGGACTTATCCCAACCACCTCCTCCACCTGGTGCTGAACCTGCTGTTCCAGTTCATGCTGATGATCCTCAGGCTCCTGCCCCTGCTGCTCCAGCCCCTGCTCCTAGTTTTTGACCCAGGCTTCTATCAGTGCTTTGATGACTTTGTTGCTCTCTCAGCTCAACATCATCAGAGTTACATTGACGCTGAGTTCTGCCACATCACCCAGGCATAGGTATTGCAAAACAGCATAGTTGATATACACTGGAGTCTATCTCATGATCCCACTCATCCTGTTCTGATGATCCATCACCCCAGATTCACTGGTCCTAGGTTCGATGATGAGGCTACCTTTACTCATTTCGATCCTACTATAGCTTACTTTCCACCGGATGCTCCTGGAGGTGATGACACACCGCTGTGATGTGGAACTTCAGTTGGTTTCATGAATGCTGATACTAGATGATGATCGTAGTATTTTTTTTATGTACTGGTGTAAACTGGTGAGTTAGACTTTTGGACTTATTTTGACAGTCATTTACTGTTGAGTTATGACTGATGATGATTATGTTAGTTGTATTTTGGTTGGTTTTCTACTATCAGATTTCATTTTTTTTACTGCTTCTCTTAGTTTACTCCTTCATGTGATTTGTTATATGTGAAAATTACTCTGTCTTTGTCTTTTGGTGAACATTGTTGGCTTCACACATTACGGGGGAGCCGAAATATTTTGAACATGACAAAGGGGGAGTAAGAGCAATACCAAACAAAATTTGTTTCAAAAGCTTCACAGAACAAATCAGGTATTTTATTTCAATCAAATATTTTAGATATATTTTGGTATAGACTCAAGTTTATCATTTATCAAAATGGGGGTGATTGTTGGCATATTACTAAATGGTCACACCCAATTTTGATAAATCAACAATGACTTAAGTCAATACATAAAATATACAAACTGCTGCTAACATTTCAGGTCAAGTGAAATCAATATCAAAAGTGTACTAAAACATTTACAAGCATGTCAATCATCATTTTGAAGCGTTCTTGTATTGAAATTTGTCTGAATCATTTTACAATTTATTATGTATTTTTTATCTTTGTTAAGTCTAGGATACAAATTGTAAAATTGATTGGGTATTACTGGCTTAGGTTATCTACAATCCACTTATCTAAAAAGCCTACCCATCCATCAAAATTTCATTTACCAAAAGTTTCACTTATCCTATGCAAACAAAACTGGACCAAACATTCTTCTAAGTACTGGATGAACTTAGACAGAACTCTGGCCGAGTTCGGTCCGAGTTCGGACCGAGTTTGGACCGAGTTCGGTCATTTCAAATTCAAATGTTTGTTGCCTCCAAATCTGCATGCAACGTTCATTTGCGGGATTCTTGCATCCGAACTCTGCCCAAACTCTGTCTGAGTTTGGTTCTCAAAAACACCTATAAATAGAAAAGAATTTCTCATTTCAAATCATTCATCTTCTCGTCTCTCTATCGATATCTAATAGTGTTGTCATTGATCTAAAGCTTTCACACTCCACCTGTACATCTCTTAGCCAAAGCCAGTAACATCTATTTGATTTAGAGTCTTTGGTTGTCAGAGTTGTAAAGAGGTTGTTCAAGTTCAGAACATATTTCTGTTTTCGGAGCCAGTCGTGAGCTCGTTGCCAAGCACGGTGTTGTGAAGTCGGTCGTGCACTTGTCACCAAGCACGGTGTTGTAAAGAGACTGCAAGCTCTCAATTAGCTTGTGAATAGTAGATTAATAGTAGGCAAGAGTACCTGTGACTGGATTAGTCCTCTAAGAAGGAAACTAGTATATATCGTGGTGTCCACTGAGTTTGATTTTCTGATCTCTTGCTACATTTATTTATTGTCTCTTTATTCACTGCCATTGTTATCTGCTTTTAATTTTTAATTGGTAATTATTTTTCGCTAAACTTGCACTCAATCTATTCACCCCCTCTAGAGGTGTTCAACGGTCCTACAGGGGTGAAAAGCTAGATACGGATGAATGGTACCTCTTACGACCCTCAGTTCTGGATGTGGTCCTCCTAGCTATATGCTCACGCTCTCGTACTGCCTCTACAGTAGGCCGAGCTTGATATGCTGACTGTCTGGATGACTATTACTGTCTGGCTCCAATCTACACTTCCTCTGGATGCAAGTTCTCGGCTTAAAATTTGTCGGGTATTCCTTGTTCACTTCGGTCTATCAATATCTGGATACTCTGTAGGAGAATGAGATCTCGTCTTTGTCATGACTCTATCATTTCCTTGATAATCCCTATGAGTACAGGTACATCGGGCTGATCTGGAACTACCTTCGCTTGGATTGTTGACTGTACGGGCACAATGGGATGATCGGAATAGACTGACATCTCCGCCTTCGAGTTAACTCTCGAATCTGCACCTGAAAGTTAAAGGACACAAGGATCAAATCGAAGGAACAGAAGATGTCACTACCATATTTTAGCTTGAGGGTATTTTAGTCATTTTGTGAATTTTGGAATTTATTTTAAATTATTGAAGTGATGATTGTTATTTTTGACTTTTTCTACTTGAGACTTTGGAGACTAACCTAGATGTTGACTCTAGCTATGGTGACTTGATTAGCATGGTGGGACCCTAGTCTAACTTAAGTCAACCCAAGTTAAGTCATTTAGAATCAAGTTTCAAATAGGAGAATAAAAGATTAGGTTCAAGGACTTTTGACTTAAAGAGTGATTTCCATTACCAATGAAACTTGGCCCAAGCTCACTAGCCAAAACCCTAACCCTAATTCCACCTTTATTAGGCCGGCCACATTGGGATTCCCCCCACTATAAAGTCCCTCTTTCATTGTTCTTGCCTCTTTTGTAACATTGTAACTTTTTGAAAGGAGAGGTAATTTACATTCTTCCCCAATTCATAACTCTCTCATTTTAATTCCTTTTTGATTCAAATCTTTTGCAATCGAATCTAATCAGCCTCTACTTGATGTTCATGGAGAGGAATTTCAGTTTAGGAACAATTTGGAGCTTTTGGCTAACAAGGAGGAACCCCCTCTATTGAAGCTTTTTCTTGAGATTGACACTCTTTGGGTAAACCACTCAAACTCATCATTCTTCCTGATTTCTTTGCATGATAGCCTAGATCTAGGTGTCCCCTAGCTGTGGTGTATGATTTGTGTAAGTTTGCATTGATTTTGTGTCCGTATCGGACACGTATCATAACCTAGTTCTAGGTGTTTGTGAAAATGCCTCAATGGATTTTACTTTACTGTTTTTGAAAAGTGTTGAATGTAAATGTTGATTTATATGTGCATATTAATTTCCCCCATGACTGAGTCAATTTTGAGCCGTGTCCGTGTCCAAACAGGACACGAACATGCCCATTGCACATGCACGGGCTGTGTCCTGCTGTCCGACTGTAGTGCACTTCGCACAGGACACATGGAAATAGGAAATTTAGGGAGTGTTGGGGCAATATCTGTCATCACCCTCCCAAAATTTAGGATCATATGGTGCACTACACGAGGAGTAATCTGACCCGCACTGTACAAGTGCTGTGCGCACACTATCATTGACACGCACTGACACGCGTCTCGTGTCCGCACAGGATACCACAGGGACACGTCGTGGTGTGTGCAGTAAGTAGCCCTAGTGTTGGGCTACACGTGGACGTGACCACGTGGACACACGTGTCATGTGTCGTATCCACGAATGCAGGGGACACGTGCACGAGACAGTGCACTGTATTATGTGGCTCGTGTGTTGGAATGGTCTTGGATACGTTTGTGTCCAGTTTTTGGACACTAGGACACACCTATGACACACTCACATGTGACACTCCAATTACCAACCAATTAATTTGATTATTAGTTGAATTTTGAATTCGAATTTAGGATTCCCCTAAATTTCTGATTCCTAGGACTGTTAGTTGATTTTTTTGAGTTTAAATTGGGTTTACTGATTTTTGTTGATGATAGTATTGCAATGTTGTTTCCCTATATACATCTGAGTTAAGTTGCATGATAGGATTAATGTTAGCTAGGTGCATTGGGTTTTTGAATTGCATGATCACTGGATTTCGAAATGCTTTGGGCTGTTTTCCTGAGAACTGTCATGTGTGCACTGAGTTCTTCACACACACACACATGTAAACCTGAGAACCTATGTTGATTTCCCTACACAAACACCATTGACATCTATACACACACACTCACATATTGATTTCTCATATACACATTCACACAAGCTGAGAACACCACTGATATCTGTCACTCACACACTCATACACATCTACACACATTACACAAATATGAGAACACATTGATATCACTCAACTCAACTGAAATCGTTTTCATGGTTAAACCTGGAAACTGGGCTGTTACACTGATTTCTAATGTGCACACAAACACACACACACACACACACACACACACACACACACACACACACACACACACACACACACTACTGCTACACCTCAAAACTGAGAACACATATTGTAAACCACATGCACACATCACCCTACCAATAGTACACTCACTCACACATGCTACACACACATATGTACACTAACCTAAGACCCTATGTTGTACTGTTAACACACTACACTCATACACACACACACACATAGGAACCTATATACATGTACACACACAGGACACACACACATATATGCACTCACATGTCACCCTATCTCTCTCTCTATACATGTATATATATATATATATATATATATATATATATAGCATTATATATATATATATATATATATATATAGCATTATATATATATATATATATATATATATATATATATATATATATATATATATATATATATATAATGCTATATATATATATATATATATATATATATAATATATATATATATATATATATATATATATATATATATATATATATATATATATATATATATATATATATATATATATATAGCATTATATATATATAATGCTACTCGAATATCCTCATTTCATATAGGGACTTGGATAGTATTCTACTCGTATACCTTCGTCTCTGTTGCAAAGCTTGGGTGGTTATATACTATATTTTGTTTGCCCTTGTTCCCATGGCACGGTGCCTTAAGGCAGTAGCCTGCTGAGGAGCTTGTGAGCCTCAGTGGCTAATCCTGATATCTGGAATATGTTCTCACGTGCATATCACGTAGCTTGTTAGGGTAGTACTCTTTAGTTCATGTATTTTCATTTACTATTTCATTGGCATATATATTATGTACCATGCTATGTCTCTTGAAGACCTTGTGATCTCTCTAGGTAGTCGATCATGCAGGAGTGTTCAATGATCATGGTGGGATTGTTGCATCCAAATTAAGTTTTTTATCGTGCTTTCCTATTTTATTTTTTATTTATACTCTGCTATTTAGTTTTGTTCTATAGACCTATATTGTTCTTCAGATCTAATCAAACATATATGTTATTGGGCTACAAACCATAACATATACTGTTCCTTCTTGATATTACTTACCATGTGAATTAAGATAGATATGTGATAGTAAATGATAAATATAATTAGAACACCAAGACAGCTTATACGTATTCGAGCTGGGCTGGAGTCCTCTCGATACGTAGCTGGCATGTATATGTTCTTTTAGTCCTACGTATTTTGGGACTAGGGCGTTACATATATATATGAATAAATATATGTATAATAATTCTATTAGAAATGGGCTTGGAGCCCTACATTTATTTGGACTTTAAAATTGGGCTTCTAGCACTACATTACTTATGTTCAATTCAAAATGGGCTATTAGCCCTACATTATTAGTTAAATTACCAAACTGGGCTATTATTCCTGAAGTATCTAGTTAATTATTGTAATTAGGCTTTTAGCCCTATATTATTTATTAGATCCAAAATAGGCCTTGAGCCCTACTTGTCTAGTTATTTTCTAAATTTGACCTTTAGCCCTAAAATTACGATTTATATTAGCTAATGGGCTTTCAGCCATAAATGTGTATTCCAATTTATTTACAGGTCTTGGCCCTAAATTAAATAGTCAAATGGTCTAACTAATTAGCCAAAAGGCTATTAATAAATTCTTCTTTGTAAATTTAGCCATGGGCTTTAGGCCCTAGATTATATTTGGTCAATTTATAGCTTGGACTTGTAGATGCTATTAGAAAATTCTAAATACTTTCTAAATAGTATTTTTTGACTAAAATAATACTAAGTATATAAGTGTATGATTAATTCCTTATTCAATTCTCTTTTGATCAATCTTGATCACGACTTTACATGTATCCTATTCTTGAAATACGAACTTCTATCCTTATCAATCTTTGTACTCAACGATAATATTGGATGTTCATATAGTCGGGCAATCTTGGAATCTCTTCACTATTGGTCATCTCAAAATATTTGGGACGTTATGATCCTCGGCATAATCAATTACCCTTTGTGATTATTTATGGCTCTTAGCTTCTAATATTTTTCGTGTCGATACGATCATGTCATTCATGTCGACAACAACCTTTTAAGGTAAGTACTCTACACCTATGCTATCCATTTTTTAAATATTTGCTATAAATGCTTGTGTGTAGTTAGCATATCATCTTTTGCGACACTTTTAGCTTACATATAGTACTCATTATACATATGACATGATTTCGTGACTTCATGATCTTTATGATCGTACTTTATGACTTATGATCATGACAAGTAATTTTATGATCATTTTGTGCCATGATTTGTTTATGAGTACTAGTTACGAGGGGGTAATACCTTACTATACATGTGGGCTACCCAGAACTATCTCATTGGTCTTACGTGCCGAATAGCAAGCGCACATCACACGTGCGTTGTGACATATTTAGCCCCTAGCCTCCCACATATGAAAAATGGTATTTCAATTACTTGGATTAAATTCTTTTCATACATGCCTTGATTAGCTATGCTTCAGTCTTGATTAGCGTGATTAGCCATTTATTACATTGTCATTATTTCTTATTTAGCTCCTTGGTTACTTGCATGTTCCTTACTTTGTTATGTCTCATTTAATGGCTATTACATGTATCATAGTTGATATTTGGTTATGACTAACATATGCGTAAGTGGTATTTGCTCCAATTCTGACTGGATCAGTTGACATTTTAGGAGATATCGATGATTTTGTCCCAATCTTTTTGGATCACCCGATGAGGTCGTAGAAGACTTGGCCATGACCATTTCTGGAGACAACAAAACCATCCCAGAAAGGATTTGACTTCTTAGTTTGTATTCCTAGTACTTTACTTTAAAAGTTTGATTTCCATTAGTTGCTACCGGATTTGTTTCGAAAAACTATTTCAATTGTTGTAATAACTTTTGTAGTCAAACCCTTGGATTCATGGTTATCTGCTTATAAAGTTTTGGCTATCTTTTTATGTCATCTTTCTTTAGTTATGTGAATTAGTTAGACTAGAACACTTGGGAATTGACGATGAAACTATATGGTTCATGATTGAGGTTTATTAACAGCACGCTACCGTCGATATTGCAGCGTAGGTTGGGAGTGCTTCGCAAAATCGTGCCCGATCATACGGGCGCGGGTCGTGATCCTAATATATTTTTATGGTGGCCCATGCAGGTCAGACTTCGCAAATAGTATGATGTCGTGTAAGTACCTAGGTTTAGTCGTACTGTTACGAGCCTGCAAGATATCTAAGAGATTCTAGAAATAGAAAACTCATTCATAATATAGGATTTTCGATCATTTAATCATCTTCATAAACTATACCATAAATTCCTTTGATTTTATTTTCCTGAATTGATTATATCCACTCTTAATCTTTGATTTCATGGATTGACCACTTAAGTTTGGTTCCAAACTAGGATGACTTTTTGATGACATGTCACAACTAAAAATAGGAAGTGATTTTTGATATAAATTTGATCATTATATCTTTCCTTAGTAGTTATTAAGTAGATTTTAGGATTAATTTGACCCTTTGTAACTTAGTATTAGATTGGAAATGACTAGGATAGTCAAGATAGAGTTATGACTTACCATTGCTTCTATAAACTAGAGGATGCCTATGATGATGAAATAAACTTCATGGAATAAAGTTGTCGTTAGCTCTACAAAGGACAATTACTTTTATAAACTCGAGGATATATATTGTGAAGATATCCAATTTGTTGATAGAGATGTTATTAATTCTACACAAAGGTTGTATAAATGGTTTTAAAATATTTTTATGGAAAATATTTGATCCTTAAGGATTTTTGATTAATTTTGGATAAAAGATTTCAAGATGGCCAAGACATTCTTTAGGGAAAAGAAAAATATGTTAAGATTGGATTTTGAAGTAAAATAATGTATAAAGAAATATAGGTTAAATTTGAGGGATGTGATTTTGATTCCACGGGATGATTAACTACTAGCAACTAGTCAAAAATATATGGATGGATACCTAGTAATAGAGAATTAGAGTAAATCAGTTGGTCGATGGAATTAAGCATGTTTATTTGAGCTTAAAATATTACATGGTTTTGAATGATCTTTAGGTAACACATAAAGTTGGGGATATACAAGACGAAAAAAATTATCTTTATAAAAGCATTTGGAGAATAAAGATCTTTTAAAGGTCAAAATCGATTAGAGCATTACGATAAAATGAACTGTGAAAAGGATTTGATGATGAGTAATAAAGATATTAAAGATCGATTTCAAAAAATAATGAGAACATTATATGATAAAGTGAATTATTGGATTTGATAATAGAATCCTGTAGGACTGAGCACTTCAAGATTGTAAATTTTGAAGAAAAATGATAAAGATATTAAGGATTGATTTTTGGAAATGATAAAATAAAATTGATTAGTAAAGTCTGCGTACTTCGAGATTATAAATTATGGAAAGAAATAATGGATGCACTAAGACTACTATATAAGAATTTCTACCTAATCATGCATAGTGGTGTTTCTAGCCAGTTATATGCATGCCCATATCTCTTTATTTCCAATTTTTTCTTTTGTATTTCCAATTCTTCTTTTATACCTAATCATACTCCTAGTACTTCTCCAGACTGCCTAAATTTTTAGAACTGTCGACTTTGACCCAGTCCAAACTACTATAAGATGGTGCAAGTGATAAGATCTATATGAAAGAAGCTCCAAGGGACACTGTAGAAGCATGGAAAAGAATAGTAAAACCCTATGCGGCCCAGAAACTCCATGCGACTCAAAACTGGGGGGGGGTCTCATGCGGCTCAGAAATCCCTCAGAGCTTCATGTGCTCAGACAGTTTTATGCGGCTCAGGAACGACCACGTGGCCTTATGCGGTTCGAAATAGGCCTAATACAGCTGGCCATCATTACTCTGTGCAGCAGGCCATTAATGCTCTGACACAAAGTGACAGCTCTGACATGGCTCTGACATGATGGCTCTGACATAAAGGAGAGGTACAACATAGAAAGAAGAGAAATCTTTTAGCTGACACAATTCACAAATCCTAATAAAGTTCTTTATGCGGATAGCCTGAGTGACCCTCATGCGGCTCGATCATGAGGCCACCCTCATGCGGCTTGGATGTGAGGCCACCCTCATGCGGCTCAGTTGTGAGGCCACCCTCATGCGGCTCGGATGTGAGGCCACCCTCATGCAGTTCGGTTATGAGGCCATCCTCATGCGGCTCGGTTATGAGGCCACCCTTATGCGGCTCGGTTATGAGGCCACCCTCATGCAGCTCGGTCCTGAGGACACCCTCATGCGGCTCGGTTGTGAGGTCACCCTCATGCGGCTCGGTTGTGAGGCCACCCTCATGCGGCTCAGACAGGGGAACAGTTCGTCATGCGGCTCGTAACCCAGTGGCAGTTGGGACACGTGGCATAAGTTGACTAAGTCTTAACAACTCAGATCATAGCAGTTCAGATTTATTTCAAACAACATAACAGCCCAGATTTATTACAACAAATAGATCAAGATTAATCTTAACCAATCCCCAACTGCACACTTCTCAAGGCGCAGTTATAAGGAAGTGGCCACGTGGCTGTACACCTCCACTCATCACAAATTCCTATAAATAGCAAGGTGTTATTCCCTTGTATACACACACACAGAGCAGCAGAGAGATAAAGAGAGCATTTCTTCGTCGGAGCCGAGGTTGCGTTCGATCGTCCAAGGAGTAAGGCAGAATTGATAACACTTTCCCGAGCCTCTACCGTCACCTCCCGGAATCCAAATTAAACAATTGTACTTAGATTGTTTTTCCTAGATTTTGTTCCTAGGCTCTCTTTGTACGAGCGAGTTTGTAATTGTGAATTAAAGTTCAGTCCTCCCATAAAACTGTTCTGTTCTTTGATAATCAATGGCAAACAGATACATTGCCCCCGACACAGGACCTGGAGGGACCAAAGGAGAACGAAACTTGGGTTATTGAAATTTTGAAAGAATGGACGAATGTTCACAAGGAGCAAGGGAAAATACTACAACAATTGATGGAAACAATTCAGCACCAAAAAGGAGAACCTAGACCCAAGATGGCAATAGATAGCATCCACCCTAAACCCTTGAGCATTCCAATGTCTATCATATGACCTTGCCACAACCATATCAACCTTTGGGACATCAAAGACAAGCCCAAAAGATTGATATTTGTACATACACAAAAAGCTAAGACACAAGTGGAAAGAGTATAGGAAAAGGATGAAGTAATGTTTTTATTGTGGGTCAAAAGAGTATAATGTTAAGAACTGCCCACCGAGCACAAGTCAAGGACAAGTCCATCCAGGAGTATAAGTTGACCTGGATCTGCAACCCGAGAGGGATCAAGGAAGGGATCCTAATCCTGATCCATTGAAGCACCACCATGGTTAATAGGAGATTTTCAGGATCATGTCCCAACGCAGCAGTTGTAGATGTTTCAAGAGACAGCTCACAAGCAGAACCAGAATTAGGACACTTGTAATTTCTGCAATAAATTGGGACACAAGTAGAAGAATTGCATGATGAGATTGGGACAATATCTCCATTGTGGATCAGGTGATCATAAAGTTGGGGACTGCATATAAAGAGGAATCTAGAGTCTAGAAGAGTTTTTATAGGTGATGGATTCATGATTTTGGTAGTGGCATTTATGGATTTATAAATAGAAGTATGATTGAGGAACGATGACTAGTTAAACCGTGTAGTATTTGTAGTAGTATGGGATGATTACTTAGTATTTTTTTTCTTTTTGCACGTATCCTATCTTGTAATCATCATTTGATTTTCCTATAATAGAGATTTTATTTTTCTATCCTTGTAATCATCCTTTGATAAATCATAAATAATTTCGAGGTTATGAATTTAGAATTTTATTGATAGAAAGAATTCGATTAAGACACTTAAGGAATAATAATAGGTAGATTATCTTGATAAAGCATAAATATTCTCGAGGTGACGAAATTAAAAGTTTATGGAGAAAATAAAGAATTTGATCAAAATATTGATATTGAAAATTTTAAACTTGTAAATGGTAATAACTACATGATTTGAGGACAAGAAAAGAAACTTAAAATTGAATAATTATAAAGCCTTGGTGTCAAAGGACGTATGATACATTTAAATGAAAATTTTAAGAATTTATGAAAATTACATTAAGGGATTGAGGAAAGATTGATGACTATTCTAGAGGATTCATGATCAATTAAGCAAAGATATAATCGATATTTTTAGGCCAGTTTTTTCAACCAGCTATTCCTTTCTCCTCCATTCTTGTATTGATCCATGATAAGTCAATTTTAGCAGTTACCTTATTGTTATCTACCTAAATTTTAATTATGCCTAGATGACTTTGCATAACTAGATGACTTTTTATTATATTCTTTATCGTGCCAAAATTTTATTCTTGATCATGCTGAATGAATTTAATTCTAATCATGCTCATGCTTAGATTTCGATTAGATGCTTAATCATATCTAGATTTTAATTTTCATGACTAGATCTATTCTTGACCGTGACTAAGTTTTAATCTTGGTCATACTGAGATAACTTTGTATGACTAAATGACTTAGATTTTATTGATCATAATTGTATCCTTAATCATGCTTGACTTTTGATTTTCGATCGTGCCTATATGACTTTGATTCTGATTTTGATTGATTATATTTATCTATTGTTCTATGCTAAGATTTTGATCCTATCGTGACTTGATTTTGTCCTGATCATAACCAAATGATTTTAGTCGTGACTAGATCATGCCTAAATGATTTAGATTTTATTCTTAAATTGTGCCCAAATGACTTTGACAATATTTTAATTTTATTCTTGATTGCGCCAAAATGATTTAATCGTGCGTGAATGATTTTGATGATGCTTAGATTTGATTATCCTTAGTCATGCCAAATAAAACCATTTTTTATTATTGTTCATGCCTAAGTGAATTTAACCATATTCTTGACCATATTTTGATTCTAGTTATGATCATGCCAATCTTAAATTTCGAGGATAAAATTTCTTTAAGGTGGGTAGATTTGTAACACATTGTAATCGATTTCTTAATTTTCTGGAATTTATATAAACTTTTCTTTAATATTTTAGAATACAAATTACTTAGTCATTAGTTTTCTTTTCAAAGTTTTAATTTTATTCTTAATTGATCGGTATTAGTTAGTACTAATTATTTGTTATCTAATTAATCATGGTTAGTGGTTAGCCATGGCTAGCTAAGCCCGAGATCATCCTAAAACATCCAACCTTCCCCAATATTTCCTTCTATGTTCTTTTTCTTTTACAAATTACAAGGAGTGCCCATGGTACATGCTTGGCTCCCAAGCAACATAACCCTATAAAATGCGGCATTCTCCATCACAAATTATTACATAATAATTCTAAATACACACACCTCCCCAATTCCTAGCCATTCCAATTCCCATCCTAGCCCCAACTCCATCCAGCCATCTGCCAAGCTCTGGCCTCATCCCCCGATCATCAACTATGGCCACCACCATCATTCGACTACTTTCCCTATCCACGCCATATCCTCCACCTCCGGAACACCTACGCTACAATCCTTATGTCACCATCACCACCGACCATCCCCACCATTGCCACTCTCACTAGTTTACCACACAACACCACCATTGACATCACCACCACGGTCACCCGAACTCGCCGGATCAACCCAGACCACAACCACCCATACTTCTACCACCTGACACACAACTACCGCACGCCAAGCCCAGTCATGACCATACATCAGCACGAACACCAACACTGCCGCCCAAAATCACCACCACCCACACCACCAACACTATAACCAAAACCACCACCACCATCTTCCCTCGGCCATGACAACGCCAGATCTGCCGCCTATTCACCAAATCTGAGCCTGTCGAGCCGCTATCTTCTCTGAACAGCCGCACCGGCTCCACCGTGCAGCCGCCAATACACTCCAGCGCCAGATCCGCTCCCATCGAGCTAGCACCCCTGACCGCATCCAGATCTCGTCATCGTCAAGCTATGCCGCTTCTTGTGCCGACCGACGACCCACACAGCCTAGTGGTGAGCTACCAGAGCACCACCCCTCTCGAACCCCTCTTCGATCTTCTCCCTCTTCCTTGATCCCTTTTTTTCTTAATCCCTCTTGCTTTTCTCAAATGGTCTAATTAATTGGCCAAAAGGCTATTAATAAATTCTTCTTTTTAAATTTAGCCATGGGCTTTGGGCCCTAGATTATATTTGGACAATTTGTATCTTGGACTTGTATTATTATCCTTAGCCTTTAAAATAATATTAGGAAATTCTAAATACTTTATAAATAGTATTTTGCTAAAATATTACTAGTTATATAAGTTTATGACAATTTCTTAATCAATTCTCTTTTGATTAATCTTGATCACGAGTAATTGCATGATTCCTATCTTGAAATACGGACTTTTATCCTTGTCAATCTTCGTACTCAACGACAATATTAGACGTTTATATCTTTGGCAATATTGGAATCTCTTTGCTATTGGTCATATCGAAATATTTGGGACATTATGATCCTCAGCATAATCAATTACTCTTTGGTATTATTTATGGTCATTAACTTCTAATATTTTTGTCTCGACACGTTCGTGTCATTCACATCGACAACAACCTTTTAAGGCAAGTGCTCTACACCTATGTTATCCATTTCTTAATATTTGCTATAAATGCTTGTGTGTAGTTAGCATATTATGTTTTGTAACACTTTTAGCTTATACATAGTACTCATTATACATATGGGCTACCCAAAACCATCTCATTAGTCTTATGTGCCGAATAGCAGGCGCACGTCACACGTGCGTTGTGCCGTATTTAGCCCCTAGCCGCCCATATGTGAAAAAAGGTATTTCAATCACTTGATTAGATTCTTTTCATACATGCCATGATTAGCTATGCTTTAGTCTTGATTAGCATGATTAGCTATTTATTATATTGTCATTATTTCTTATTTAGCTCCTGGGTTACTTGCATGTTCCTTACTTTGTTATGTCTTATTTCATGACTATTACATGTATCGTAATTGATATTTGGTTATGACTAACATATGTGTAAGTAGTACTTGCTCTAATTCTGACTGGATCCATTGACATTTTAGAAGATTTTGGTGATTTTATCCCACTCTTTTTGGATCACCCAACGAGGTCGTAGAAGTCTTGGCCATGGACTTTTCTGGAGAAACCGAAACCATCCCAGAAAGGATTTGACTTTCAAAGCGAATTTGTTTTCGGAAACTCTTTTAATTGTTGTAATAATTTTATGATCAAACTCTTGGATTCATGGTTATTTCCATATGAAGTTTTGGTTATCTTTTTGGTGTTTTACCTTGGTGGCTAGAAAGATAGTCCCACATTGCTCACACCAAATGGTGAGTATCTCTATATAAAACTTTGCTTGTATTGAGATGAGCAGATGAGGTATGGTGAGCATATGGGTGCCATGTGGGGATGTTTTACTTGTAGAAAGACGGCTAACTCCACAAAGAATCATTTATTCTTTTTTCATGCTCATAGGATTATTCCCTATGGAGCTAAGCCCAGAAGGGGCTTAGTGACTCAGACTCGGACTCGGGCTCGGGCTCAAGGGCGCAAAGTGGTACTTTGTTGGTGCACTTTGTACTTATCACGTCAGCATCGGCGCATGGTGCTTTGTGTGCTGTTGTTGCACTCGTGCGCTCATCTTATGCGCTAGGCGCATGGGCGAGGTGCATGGGCGAGTGCAGGCGCGGGCGCAGGCATAGGGACAGGTGCGAAGGCAGGTGCAGGTTAGGTATGGCTCTGCATGGCCACGCATGCTCGTGCTCTTCGGGCTTCCACGCGCTTGTGTTGTTGTGTTGTTGCATGCGCTGATGTGCGTCCGCACGCCTGTGCTACTGTTGGCATTGTTTGGAAGATTCGAACGGTTATGGAAAGACAAAGTCAAATTTTATATCCAATTTTTATAGGATTTGAATTTGATTCAGTTAAATCTTTTCATGATTCATTACTATCTTTTCGTAGTCAGTGTACGACCAGGATTAGAGTTAGAGTTTCAGCCCAACTCTATAAATACTCTTTTCGTGCCTTCTTAGAGGACTCACTCAAAAAAGAAAAGAGACAAAAAGAGTTGAAAGACCGCTGCCATTGGAGTCCAAGCAGGTCTGTAAGTTCAATCAGGAGGTGACAGTGAGCGTTTCATAAGTTCTTTCTTACGAACTTGCTAGTTCCTAGAAGCAGATCGCAAAAGGGCAAATCTTGCTTTGAGCAATGGTGATCTTCATCATCCCAGCAGAGTTACATCTTCTCCTTCCTCCATCTTCTACGAAGGATCTACAGGATCTTTAGAGAGGCAATTCTCTGAGGTTCTTCATATACAGAGTGTGTGACCAAATTCTTTTGGAGAATCACTCTGCCCACTCACGTTCTTCCATCTAAGATCTATTTTAGGATAACAATTTCAAAGCAAATGTAATAACCACCTAATAAAATATTGCTTTTATTGTCTATTTCTCTATATTATATTTGTTAATAAAATTTTTAAAAGTGTTATGCTCTAATTAATTTCCTAATAATAATATAAATAATAAATGATAATAATGATGAAATTTTCTTAATTAAACAAATTTATATTAAAAAAATTGCATTGAAATCTCTAAGCAAATTGAAAATTTCATAGATAAGAGAATGCCACCTCATAAGCCATGTGGCAACAAGAAGAATTAGGTGTCCTTCTCCTAGGACATGTGGCATTGGTCATGCCACATGTCTACTACCATGAAGGAAAACTCTTTCCATGTGACACATCACCCTTTCCCTCTTTTTCATTTATTCATCTTCTTCCTTTATTTCTCCATTCTTCTTCATTTTCCTTCTCCACTCTATTTTCCCCTCCTTCTTTTTGCTATTGCTACTGCTGCTACATACTGCTAATACTACTACTGCTACTGCCACTACTGCTGCTGTTACTACTGTGGATGCCGCTGTCGTCGACCGCCGGCCACGCCACTGCCGCCGACCACGCCGCCGCCGGCCACCCCTCTCCAGCACCACCTCCTCCTTCTCCTCCTCTTCCACTTCTCAAACCTTAGGTAAACCCCCCCCCATTTCCTTTTCCTTTCTCTTTCAATTTCAAATTTAGGTCAAAATTAGGTTATATATAATTCAAACTTTTGATTTGGGTTATGTTAGGAAAAGTTGGGGGAACAACTAGGTCTTCATCAACCAAGGCAAGTCCTCCTTCCCTCTTTCTCTTGAAATTTGCTTTCTAATTTTCTTGAGTTAATATAGTTTAGTTGTAATTCTAAAATTTATGCAAATTCGTCATAAATCCAACTTCATAAGAAATGTAATAAGGATTTAGGCATAAAATTTAGTAGAAATCTACTTATGGCTACAATAATGTATGTATATATGAATTGGACACAAAGTGTAGGACAAAACATGAATGGACACTTCGAATCTAAATTTTTTTGTGGATAATGTAGGACTATAACCCATGAGAAATATATATGTGTATTAACACCTACATGTATGAATACATACACATATACCTTGACATATTGTGTGGACATGAACACATGAATTTATATTACATGGACTTATAATTCTTGGATCAATTTAGGAAACTCAACTTATACATTTTAAGGCAAATCTATATGGATTTTATATTCCTAGTTTGATATGTGTATACTTGGGTTAGTGTTGAATGTAAAAAAATGAAGAGTTATCAAATTAACATATTAATTCAATTTTGTCCACATTAAAAAATATACTTAATTATCATTGTTTATCTTGTTTAACTAGTTAAATAGGTGCTTAAAGGTACTCATATGTTAGGGTTACCTCACATTATAAATTTTCCTTATTAAATCTCATTTTGCATCTCCAAGAGCCAAAATATGGTACGAAGTGAATACAAGTTGAATTGAATAATTAGATTTACTATGTGATTAATATTAAGCCATCACTACAAAGCATAGGATATTTAGAGTGTGTGATGTCGTTATTGTGATACTAATAATTTTATTTTTCTTGAAACTTGGATAAGTTTAGAAAGAGCTAAATTACAATAATTCAGGATGCTTACTAGCTTGCTTGCTTGCTAAGGTAAGGAAGTTTATCAAATTGAATATATATATATATATATATATATATATATATATATATATATATATGAATGCGTGGTTCCAGTGTTGAGAGTTACTCCACCGAAGGGGTCGACGAACTCGGGATATTATATTGCGTGGTTCCGGTGTTGAGAGTTGCTCCACCGAAGGGGTCGGAGTACCCGATTATTGATATATTTGATCTATCTTAAAATTTCAGAGTCAATAAATACAAAGGAGATTCTGCCAAAGTTTTTGAAAAATTCTAGGGCTAGCCATTTTTGGGAAGTCAAAATGGTTAAAACCTAGTTCCTAAACTTTATCAATTTTTTTAATACAATTATAATCCTGAAATCCTTGAAAGTGTTACCTTAGGCACACAAATTCTAGTTTGACATTATTTTTTGCTAAAGACGGAAATCTCCTGCTTAACTTTATTTTCATTTTATGTGTGTTTCCTATCACATTAAGAACGAAATACAATTTAAATTTAAACCATAACTTTGAGTACACTGTAGATTAGATTTGCATTGGGATGGAAGAGAAACCTTTGGATCACACCTTCGAACTCTTGCAATATTGTATTTTAAAAATTGATCAATTCCTGTTATCGACATTCGTACGACCATACGATGTCCGAGGTGAGGCTTAGCTCACTTTCCTGTTTCTTGTTTTCTATTAGATTCTGAATCCCCGAATTCGGCCCTGTAATATCCAATGTAGCCTGGTTCTGATATTCTTAAAAAATTTCAAGTCGTACGACAATTATTATAATACTTGATTTCGATAACTCAGAAAACAACTCATGTGTTATCCTAAATTTTATCAAATCATTAAGTGATTCCTGATACTAATGGAACTGATAAATCTAAGCACCGCTCATTTAGTATAAACCTGATCCCGGGTAAATGGGATTATTACCAAGATATTAGCAGTTGTGTGATCCAGAAGTGTTTTTCTAAATATTTGCATTTACATATAAGATTTGTCTGAGGTTTACATATTTATACCTAACACCTAAATTTTTTTGGGAAGAGATGCTATTACGATAAGAAATTTTTTATTAGTGAGTCTACTTTTAAAATTATCCTTTCCTCCAGCTCAATTTCGATAATTTTATCATCTTACCTTACCTTCCTTATCTAATTCCTTAATTGAGGGCTTGCTCGTCGTATTGACGACCTAGTTTTGTTTACTAGGTTTTTATGAAGGTCAGGAGGGAATACCAATATACACTGAAGAGGAGCTTAATGAATAAGACAAAGAGGAGGTCGACCTTGGGCATCAGCTAGTAGTATTTTGTCACTGGTTATGTGTTATATGTATTGGGTAGAATAGTCCATCTCAAATTTATAGTTTCAGAATATCCTTTTGAATAATGTTAATTTTATTTTGCAAGTTATGACCTAAAATAAACCTATCCTAGAACCTTACGGGCGATAATCACAAATATGGGTACTGGAGTATTCGTATGTCGCATAGCCTGGAGATGCTGTTACGTACTCGGCTCGTCGTATTCTGGAAGCGGGGCGTGACAGCAAGATTCGGATCTGATGGAGTACAACCATACAAACCTTCTCGACACAAGTTTTAACAAACTTAAGAAGTTTGATGGAGAGCATTACAACGCCTAGAAGAGAAAGGTCAGTCTTAATGTTCAACTCGTGAGCATTGACTACGTGTTGACGGATCCTAAGCTTTTAATTCCAGAAGATAAAAATGCTCGGAGGGTCGCTGAAACCATAGCTTTGTAGTCGAAGTGGAGGAGACATAACAACCTCTGTAAGTTGTTTACCTTGAACGCTGTGGAGGACTCTCTGGCAGAGTTTTACAGCAAGACGGTCAATACAAAGGACGTCTAAGAGTCTGCAAAGAACAGCTACAAG
The DNA here is from genome assembly GCA_029216955.1 of Iris pallida. NCBI lineage: Eukaryota > Viridiplantae > Streptophyta > Magnoliopsida > Asparagales > Iridaceae > Iris > Iris pallida. Next base: position 19,880,155 of record JANAVB010008400.1, on the reverse strand, counting down.
GCAGATGAAAACAAAAACAAGATCCACGTGATCGAAAAGGTTTGGAGGATGCGATTTGAGGACGAAAAGATAATGTTACCTCTAGTCAAGGAGTTCCTCAAGTTATATCAGAAACTGGCGGATGACGGCATGCCCTTGGTCGATGCCTTCATCGTCGGGAGTATTGTCGCCAAGCTTCCACCTGGGTGGATCACCTTCATCGCGGGCAAGCATCATAAAAAGATGGAGATGGATCTTGAGTGCCGCTTGCACTGGATTCATGTTGAATACTAGTTGAGGGCTTAACTCAAAGTGGATACCTTATCCAAGCAGATAGCCAAGGCCAATATGGTGCAAGGAGGAAACTCTAAAGAGAACCAGAAGGCTCCCTACCATAAGAAGAAAGACGTTCACCATATGAAGATGAAGTCGGCTTAGTTCAAGTCCAAGTCCAAAGAACCTGGGACTTGTTTCAACTCTGGCATGAAAGGCCACTAGAGGAGGGTGTAGCATCCGTTACCAAAACTTCTATTTTGATTAGATAACACTAGAAATTTTTTTATGGGAATTTGATTTCGAGATCGTAATGGTATGAACCTAAGACTATAGGTGCGATATGCCAAAATTCGGATTTATAGCCTCTATGGTACTTAAATAGCTCAAATATGTTATTTTAGTATTTTTGAATTTTTTAGAATTTTTGGTAATTTTTAGATAAATTTTAACTATAGTATTATTATTTTGAAAAGCTTTTATACTTTTGTGAGGACATCCGGGGTCATTCTAGAGGCTAAATATTTTATTTGGGCTTTAGAAGGTCAAAAATATTTTCTATAATTTTTTGATATTTTCTAGAATATTTTAGATAATTAGATATATAAAAAACCTATTTTCTAGGACTTTTAGGATTTATTGTAGAAAACCTAAGACTAAAAGTTGACCCCAAATATTTTTTTAGGGTTCAATATGTTCTTTTATATTTTCTGGAATTTTTCCAAATTTTCTTGCATATTTTTATTATTTATTATATTTTTTTAGTAAAAGAACTGATTTAAAAACTCTTTTCTGGCAATTTAAAACCTATTTCCTCTAGGCATTACCCAGTCAGCATTGTCTGGGCCCGCAGGGAAGCCACAAAGGCTGGGCAGCGGGGCCAAGCTGTCAGTCAGTAGCGCGTGGGAGACTGGGTCTCCGAGCCAGTCTCGAAATACAAGCCGAGCCAAGCTCGGGCTTTGTAACTCCTCTTCCCGGAAATTTTGAAATATTTTTATTATTATTTATTTTATTGAATGGTGATTTTTATATTTTTATAAATAATTATTTAGTTAATTACTACGGTAGATGACTTTAGCCATAGTGGAGGTTTAAAGTACAAGACGACTAGGAAACATGGCACGGATAGCATGGTTGTGTGCCTTGACTAGTGTATTAGCCATAATAGGGAAGACCTAGCCATATGTGTGTCCTATCTAGGAAAACCAGACCAAGTTGTGACTTAACCCTTACCGAAGATTTATTTATTTATTAATTATATTATTGAGTTTAGGGAACCCGGTTGTACCGAACTAGTCCAGATAGGACCCAAAATAAGCCCAAGCCCATGTAGTCATGCGGGACGTCCAATGACATTCGTGTTGATGTATTTTGGTATGATGGTGTCGTATTCCATTTTAATGATCTAATGAATATTTTCTAAGTATTCTTAATTAAATATTATAAATATCATTATTAGTTGATATTCAATGATATTTGTATAAAATAGGTCCTTGTACACTTTTGGGATTATTAGACTATACATAATGGTATATACACCATTATTAGTTTATTGAATTTCGTTATTATTATTATTATTATTTTATTGAGGTTATTATTATATAATAATAATATTATTATTGGTTATATTATTTTTGTCAAATAAATGTTATAATATATATTCATATTTATATAAATAGGTCCTACACTAGAAAAATGGGTATTTAAGAATTTAGGATTTTATTAGAATATTTATGTATGCATAGATATGTGTATATAGATATATATGTAGATATATGCACATAGATGCATAAATACCTTTAACAAGAAAAAGAAAAAAAAAAGAAAGGAAACAAAGAAAAAAAAAGCAGCAGCATTCCAAACCCAGAACCCAGCCGAGCGGGCCAACTGACCCGAGCCCGACCCCTGTACACCGCACAGCCGCGATATATATATATATATAAACAGATAGAGAGACGAGTAGGGCGAAAACCTAAACCTTGACACAGCTCCACCGACACCTACCTCTGCGCGTACACCCCGGCCACCGCAGCGCCGCCGCGTACGGCCGGAGTCGGCCAAGAATTCGCGTGCGCGCGACAGCAGCAGCAGCAGTATACAGCGTTCGGGCTGTCTTTGCGGCGACTTTTCATTGTGTATACGCGTTCGTTTCACGAGCCACTTCCTCAGGTAAAATCCCGAACTAACCCTTTTGGATACTCGTCAATTAGTTTGAGTAGGATTGAAATCGATTGGACAGGAAATCGACTCAAATTCGATAGAAAATCCTATCCTGAAACAGGGTATAGAGCAGTCCCTGAACCCATGTTGTAAGATCAATTTCGATCGATCCAGCGACCGATTTGGTAAACCCTCTGAACAATGTTGTAGACAACCTGTAGGATATAGAAACCCCATCATTAGTTTTGTTTATACAGTAAAATAATTCAGTTTGAAAACCAAGAAAAAGATAGGAAAACTGTTTTGAAAAACATAAAATTCTTCCGATACGACGTACGTCCCACCAAACCAGGTGACGTGGTCACAAACCGAAAGCATCAAAAGGTGTGTAATGGCTTCGCGGATGTGTAGGCTTTGACAAAATTCAAATTGGTCGCGTGTACGCGACGAATTTGATGCGTATCCGTCGAAATTCACCGTATCGGCTACTTTGTAAATTTTCCAATTACTTTGTGCACATTTGTCAGATAGAGACGAAACTTACGCCAACAGGACCGTATCATTTTTCTGGTCCTGTATGCCAAGTTTGGTCCGATTCTGAGACAGTCGACCGGATCGTCGTTTTGCGGGCCCTACGATCCAACTCAACGGGCAATTTTGTGCACGGCTTGCCGGAATCCAACTTTGGACATACGGTTGGATTCGTATCATCAAAACAAATCTATAGACATGTAGTTTGACGACTTTAAAGACTATTGACTCTGGCACGCTTTTCGGTGTAAAGCGGGTCCAACGGCGGACACCATTTTGACCCAAAATTACCGTTTTACCCCTATATCCAGAATTGGACATAAGGAAAGACAATCCTAGCTAATTTGACTATTCTAAAAACATTGGTAATGTCTATATCAGCATCCGGAGACTTTTTGCATGTGTTGACTTTAGTGACTCGTCTGAGTGGTTGTATTATCGGTTTCACCAGCGAAGGACCTCAGGCAAGTACACTTTCTGATTACTTTCGATTCATAGTAGTCTTTTCATTTCATGGTTATACATATGTCTCGCTGCTTGTTGATACGCTTGTCACACGAATAATAGTATCATGGATTTATTATACTTCTTGACTGTCATTACATGATTACCATGCTTGCGACCCTATTCCATGAGTACTAGCTGGATGGAAAAATATCTTAGTAGACGTGTGAACTACCCCTTACCATGCCAAAATGTCTAATCTTAACTGATAGCAGCTGCACACGACACGTGCAGGGTACCGTATTTACCCCTTAGCCATTCACATGTCGAACAAGATATTTCAAAACACATAGATAGTTGTCTTTTATTTGTTTCCTGGTTTTCTTCACCGCTTGCCTTGACATCAGTTACTTTCTAGTTTTCATCTCACATATGTTATTTTTATGTCTTGTGAATTCTATTATGTTTTCGCATCGTCGTCGGTTTGTGTGCTTGTTCCATTCCTGACTGAAAACCAATATTTTTCAGGTTAGCTGTGGCTTCACTTAGCTTTGGGAGATACGGGTGTAATTGCAGACATAAACCTAGAAATAGATAGCAGTGGTATCATTTTCATTAATTGTGAAAATCTTGTACCTTCTTTAAAAATATAAATGTTATAAATGTTGTAATCAAATTTAGAAATGTGAATGAGCAATAAAGTTTATTTTGAGCATTTATTTCTTGCGGGCTTGACAACATTCTACCGTCGACTCTGCGGCATAGGCTGGCTTGGACACGCCTCGTATCCAAAAAGTGGGTGCGGGTCGTGACAGGCTTAGCTGAGCCACCAGCTCCCTCATCCACTAGACTGGAGGGAGCTACAGAGATGCTGCCATGTGGCGCATTTAGCCGACTCTGAGCCACAGCTAGCATATATATATATATATATATATATATATATATATATATATATATATATATATATATATATATATATATATATATAGGTATATAGTAAAGCCTATTTTATTAATCTGCTGCAATTAGAAAAAACTTCATGAGAGAGAGAGTGGGGTTTGATCTAAGTGTTCTTCAACTTCTTGAAGCGATTACCGCCAATGCAGAAGTGCTTTTCGTGCATCATTTTTTGGAAGCATATTGAGGTTAGGTTTCTGAATATCTAATTATTTTTTATAAATTTTGAACCTAAATTTTTAGAAAATTCGTGGAGTGCCAGTTGTCTAAATTTTGACATGTTTCGGTAATTTTTAGATTTCGGAAGAACCAGGAATCAGAATCATGAACCGTTTGAAGTTTTGGAAAGATAACACAGAGATCTATGAGACATAATTTTTCTAGACATTAATACGCTCATCTAGTATTTCAATTTATTCATAGAACTCAGTTTTACTGACGAATCATCGATTTGGTCACGGTTAGCCATAATGGCAATATCTTTTGACTAAATCGTAATTTTGGAACACGATCGATTCCAGTGCACTCATGGTACTGAAATCTACTTGGTTTCACACTCAAATCATTGAGTTTGTGTCGTTTGACTAGTTAGTCAACGATATATCTCGATTTGCGTGCCATAGTTCCCAAATTGGAAGCCGTGACTTTCTTGGGCCAAAAACTTATATTTAGTTTTTATTTCATAATTATATTAGATTAAATTAGGTTTTTAGATGATTTATTTTAGAGTTAAATAGAATTAGTTATGTTAACCACTAGCCACTTTCTAGGGTTTTTAGAGTGGGATTTTCATATCTAACGTATGATTATTTATATGACGGGATAGATCGGTCTACGACATCTTGAGTTGTGACTTCATCATCTAGCGGAGCAAAGCAAGTATCACTATGACCTATGTTGCCTTTATTTTATGCTGTATGATGTTCTTTTCCTTAAAACAGTTAGTCTTATATTTTATACCATTGCACGAGAGTTGTACTTGTTATCATGACCATACATGTTCACTTAATGCTTTCGTTCAATGTTTAATGTTTAAGTTTAAAGTTAATGTTAAAGTGATCATATTTAATTGTGAGGGAGTTCGGAGGGAGAATACAACTAGTATGCATGTGGTCTACGCAATGTACAAATTTTTCACAATATCAATGTTGATAGCAGTTATTGCACCTCATGTGCCGACTGCCAGATGTCCTAACCCGTCTACATACAGAATACCTGTATTCTAAAACATATAGTACAGGTGCATTGATCATTATTTCTATATTGGTTATTATTTGTCTTCCATCGAGTCTACTTCATACCGTTATCATGTCATAGTAGTATTCGTCTTATCATATCATGTCATGTCTATAGTTTATCCTCCTTATTATTATTTTTTATGCTTGTATATTATATTGTGTAATATATTTTATAGTGATCTTGCTCCAATTCTGACTATGTAATTAATTTTTAGCTTTAGACGACATGGTTTACCCCGAGGTTTATGGTGCATATCTTGGTGACACTGACATTACCAATATGTCGGTTGCTTCTTCTGATGCGGAGTAGCATATTTATTTCTTATGCTCTTTCGTATTATTCTTAGCTAGTGATCTTAGAGGACTTTAGTTCTAGTTGCTTGCATATTTATTTTTAGTCGGTTTATCCCCGAGACTATCTTGAGTTGTAGTAAACTCTTCTTTAAATTAGTTATTGAGACTTAAGTTTAATCTGTTTGTCTTGACTTAGTTGTGGATGATATATGTAGAATATGTACTTGTATGGATAATGCTTATCATAGATAGCATACTACTACCGATACTGTGGCGTAGGTTGGACTTAGACACGTACTCGTATCCTAAAAGCGGGTGCAGATCGTGACAAGTTTTTATGGTGGCCCATGCAAGTTTGGTTTCGTATAAGATTGTGAACTCATGGTTAGTACTTCAACTTAGTAGTACTAGCTGTGAGCCTGTGAATAGAATTGAAGATAGGATTTAGATTAACTTTTAGGAGAGTTATCATCCATAAATAGGATTTTCCAACCCAATGGGTCTTCTGTCATTATCTCTCTTATGCATCCTGCTTGATTCCGTCCATGATTTCTTCGATATTTCTGCGTCTATCATTCTAACCATGTCATTTTCGTCCCTTTCAGTTAGCAATAGTTGATACAAGGCGTAGTGTGATCCGTAAGGGCAAGAGGGTATGCTTAGTTGGTTAGATTTTATTGATTTAGTTTTCTTTGAATTTTTTTAGCCATTATCTCTCTTTGATTTAGCCTAAGGGTTATCGTTAGATTGCATATAAGAGTTGTATATTATATTATATTATATTATATTATATTATATTATATTATATTATATTATATTATATTATATTATATTATATTATTTGTGACATTTGATTTTTTAGGACAAAAATATTTTAATGGGTGTAGGTTGTAGCATCCGCTACAAAAACTTCTATTATGATTAGATAATACTAGGGATTTTTTATGAGAATTTGATTTCGAGATCGTAATGGGATGAACCTAAGTCTATAGGTGCGATATGCTAACATTTGGTTATATATGGCCTTTATGGTACTTAGATAGCCCAAATATGTTATTTTAGTATTTTTGAATTTTTCTGGAATTTTTGAAATTTTTTTAATAAATTTTAACTATAATATTGATATTTTGAAAAGCTTTTATATTTTTGTGAGGGCACTCGGGGTTATTCTAGAAGCCAAATATTTTATTTGGGCTCTAGGAGGTCAAAAATATTTTCTATAATTTTTTGATATTTTCTAGAATATTTTACATAATTAAATATAGGAAAAACCTATTTTCTAAGACTTCTATGATTTATTATAGAAAACATAAGACTAAAACCAAATATTTTTCTAGGGTTTAATATGTTATTTTAAATTTTCTAGATTTTTTCCAAATTTTTTTGATTATTTTTAGTATTTATTATAATTTTCTTAGTAAAAGAACTGATTTAAAAACTCTTCTCTGGCAATTAAAACCTTATTTCCTCCAGGCATTACCCAGGCAGCATTGTCTGGGCCCGCATGGTAGACACATAGGCTAGGCAGCGGGGCCCATCTGTAAGTCAGTAGTGCGTGGGAGACTTGGTCTCTGAGCCAGTCTCGGAATCCAAGCCGAGCCAAGCTCGGGGTTAGCTGAGCCGACAGCTCCCCCATCCAATGGATCTAGAGGGAGCTACAGAGATGCTGCCACGTGGCGCATTTAGCCGACTCTGAGCTGCAGCTAGCATATATATATATATATATATATATATATATATATATATATTTATATATAGTAAACCCTATTTTATTAATCTGCTGCAATTAGAAAAAAAAACTTCGGGAGGGAGAGAGAGTGGGATTTGATCTAGGTGTTCTTCAACTTCGTGAAGCGATTGCCGCCAATCCAGTTGTGCTTTTCATGCCCCATTTTATCGAGGTTAGGTTTCTGAATATCTAATTATTTTTCATAAATTCTGAACCTAAATTTCTGGAAAATTCGTGGAGTGCCAGTTGTCCAAATTTTGACATATTTCGGTGTTTTCGAGATTTCGGGAGAACCAGGAATCAGAATCATGAACCGTTTAAAGTTTTGGAAAGCTAACACAGAGATCTATGACACATTATTTTTCCTGATATTAAAACATTTATCTACTATTTTAATTTATTCATAGAACTCAGTTTTGCTGACGAATCATCGATTTGGTCACAGTTAGCCATAATGGCGATATCTTTTTACCAAATCGTGATTTTGGGACACGGTCGATTCCAGTGCACTTGTGGCACTAAAATCTACTTGGTTGCACACTCAAGTCATTGAGTTTGTGTTGTTTGACTAGTTAGTCAATGATTCATCTCGATTTGCGTGTCACGGTTCCCGAATTGGAAGTCGTGACTTTCCTGGGCCAAAAATTTGTATTTAGTTTTTATTTCAGAATTATATTAGACTAAATTAGGTTTTTAGATTATTTATTTTAGAGTTAAATAGAATTAGTTATGTTAAACCATTAGCCACTTTCTAGGGTTTTTAGAGTAGGATCTTCATATCTAACTTATGATTATTTATGTGATGGGGTAGATCGGTCTACGACGTCTTGAGTTGTGACTTCATCATCTAGCGGAGCAAGGGTAGTATCACTATAACCTATATTGCCTTTACTTTGTGCTACATGTCGTTCTTTTCCTAAAAATTGTTAGTCTTATCTTTTATACCATTGGTGCACGAGAGTTATACTTGTTATCATGACAATACATGTTCACTTAATGATTTCGTTCAATATTCAATGTTCAATATTTAAGTTTAAAGTTAATATTAAAGTGATCATATTTAATTGTGAGGGAGTTATGGGTCGTGACAGAGGGGCTAACTTTGTTAATATTAAAGTGATCAAAAAGAGCAAGGTGAGGCTAACTTTGTTATTATGATTGCGCAGGTTGACTCAACTGGTGTTGACACAGATGGATGGATAAACACTGGGAAATCATGCCATGTTTGCTCAAAGGAGTGGTTCACCACATACAAACCTGTTTCTAAGACGGTTATGGTGGCAAACCAGACACAAGCTGAAGTACTTGGAATCAGGCTGGTGGTACTACAACTGACTTCGAAAAAGTCGCTAACGCTTTAGAGTGCGAAGCATGTACCTGCTATAGCCAAGAACCTGGTCTCAGAAAGTCTGCTCTGTAATGCAGACTTGAGGATGGACAACAACGCTGGTCAGGTCGTTATGTCTTATAAAGGAACATTCTTCGAAAAGGCCTTTTGTACCTAAGGAATGTTCAAACTTCAACTTGTAACTCCAATGGAGATTATAAATGCAGTATGTTCTTCTGGTTGTTCTCTTGAGTTGCGGCATAATAGAATAGGATATTTTTATCATAAAAGAATAAATAAGATGTCTAGTCTAGGGCTTATCTCCAAGTATAGGGGTAAGAAGTTGGAGAAGTGTGAGGTCTGTGCACAGACGAAAATCCCTAAAAAGCCATTCAAATGGGTAAATCGAAGTACAGATCTTCTGGAGTTGGTACACTCAGATATTTGTAACTTCAAACAGTTCTCTACAAAGGCTAGGATGAAGTATTTCATTACTTTTATCGATAATTTCTTAAAGTACGTGTTCGTTTATCTGCTCAAGTCTATAAATAAAGCATTTGAGAAATTTAAGGACTTCAAGTCTGAAGCCGAGCGTCAAACCGGACAATAAGTCAAAAGACTTAGAAGTGATCGAGGTGGAGAGTATAGGTCTCATGAATTCACATTATTCTGTAGAGAACATGGAATTGTTAACGAGATGACTGCTCCATATTCCTCTCAATTAAATGGTGTTGCGGAAAGGAAAAACAGAACATTAACAGAGATGATGAATTCAATGTTGTTGACTACAGGTCTTCCAAATTAGTTTTGGGGTGAAGCAGCACTTACGGCTACGTTCATACTGAACATAGTGTCGCATGCAACATTCAAAGTCACTCCTCATGAACACTGGTTCAAGGTCAAACCCAACTTGAATGTCATTCGAGTGTGGGGGTGTCTGGTATATGTAAAGCTTCCGAATTTGAAAATTTAGAAGCTGGGCACAAGGACTAAGACTATATTCCTGGGTTATGCCGATAAGATTGATGCTTGGAGGTTTCTTGATATTGAATTAAATTATATCATTGAATCTCGCAATGCAGAATTCTTTGAAGATAAATTTGCAAGGCACAAGAACATTGTTCTCGCAAACATTCCGGAGAACAGTATGGGTGCACAGGAGGCTCAAGCCTTTAACGAAGATGTAGCCCAAGAAAAAGTTGTTGTTACAGAAATAATGATTGAACCAGAACTCACAGAACATGTGTCCAAGCGAGTGAGGAGACAAAGGAACTTCGGAGAGGATTTTGTCATCTATCATGTGGAAGCAGATTCGCTTACATATGATGAAATGATGAAGGCCATAAATGCTGTATTCTGGAAGAAGGCTATTAATGATGAGTATAACTCGATAACCTCCAACAACACATGTGTGTTGGTCGATCTGCCTGAAGGAGCAAAACCAATCGGATGTAAATAGATCTTCAAGAAAAAGATGAAGGCTGATGGAACTGTTGACAAGTTCAAAGCTAGTTTGGTAGCCAAGGGGTTTTCTCAGAAGTAGGGGATCGATTATTTTGACAGTAGAAAACCTGTATAAACCTGCTGTGTCTGTGTATTGCTTTTTTGCCTCTACTATTTACTGCTTTACTTGCATTTAAGTTTGTTTAATCATTTGCTTCACTTGCTTAAAATTTTTAATTGGCAATTAATTTTTGTTGCAATCTATTCACCTCCTCTAGAGGTGTCATCGATCCTATAATTGGTATCAGAGCACAGTTTATCTCTAGTCGAATTAAAACTCCTTGAGATATCGTATCCCTATATCCAAGCAATGGTGAAGGTCAATCAACAAATAGGCTACCCCTATTTGATGGTACAAACTACACGTATTGGAAGACACATATGAGCTTTTTCTTCAAGTCTCTTGATTTCGATTTATGGTCGATTGTCATGAATGGATATAAGAAACCACTACCTATTACGGTAGAGGTATTCTAGTGGAAAAACCATTCGACAGATATACCGACAATGAAAAAAAATAAGCTAGTCTTGATGCAAAAGCCATTAATACTTTATTTTGTGTTATAGACAGGCTGCTCAGGCAACGAACAGATGGCCCTCATGACAAGAAACTTCAGAAGATTCCTCATATATGAGAAGTCAAACAAGAAGAAGAAAGATTCTAGAGACGATGAAGAACCTATCTTCTTCAGCTGTAAAAGAACAGGTCATATCAAGAAAGATTGTCCTATCATAAGGAAGGAAAGCAGGCATGATCAGACAAGCAAGAGAAGGTCTTCTACTAGAAACTATGCCAACACTAGAATCTGGTGTGAAAGCGAAGCTAGTGATTCTGAAGAAGAAGAGAAGCATCGCAACATAGCAACCTATGCTTCATAGCTACTGATGCTAAGGTAATATCATACCCTCTCTATGAAGAATTTACTTTTGATGAATTGTCTGATGCTTTTACTGATATATTAGAAGATCAGAGGAAAATGATAGATATGTACAAAAGTGCTAAGAAATAGCTAAAATTTATACAATCTGAGTTTTAAAAGCAATCTAGAATGCTAGAAGATATTAAAGATTTCTTCTAGTGATACCACTAAGATTACTTCTTTGAAGTTAAGCTTACATGAAGCTCTTAAAAAGCTTGAGAAAGCGAATCAAGAAAATGTAAAACTTAATGATCTCTATGAACTGAGAGAAAGTATAACATTGCTGCTCAGAGAGTAGATACACTCACGGCCAAGTACAATGAAGCATATAACATCACTATAAAGTTAGAGATCAAACTAGAAAAATAGGTTGTTAAACCTATAGCTCAAGTGAACACAAGTCACAAGGCCAAACACAAACACAACACAACCAACACTGCTAGAACTGTCAAAAGCTATGCATATATGTATACCTTTCCACACAGTAAAAAAGCACACACAACTTCAAAAACACATATACATGATCTTCGAACCACACCTAGCTCTAACACTTTTGCTATATGTCACTATTGTGGTATAAAAGGACATGTATCACACCAGTGTAAAATTAGAAAGCTAGTAGATCTTAATGTGTATGTATGGGCTCCAAAAACAAACATATCAGGACCCTCAAGAAAGTGGCTACCAAAGATTACATCTTCAACTTGTGTTGTAGGTGGACCTTCCTCCTCCAATAGAAGCAAGTGGATACTTGACAGTGGTTGCTCCAGGCACATGACAGGTGAAAATAAATTATTTGCAACTCTATTGATAAAGAAAGAAGGCTACGTCTCCTTTGGGAATAATCTTAAAGGACATATCATTGGAATTGGCGATGTAGGTACTTCTTTCTTACCTATTATTAAAGATGTATGCTTAGTAACAGAATTAAATCATAACCTACTAAGTATTAGTCAACTGACTGATCATGGTTATAGAATTAATTTTGCTAAAAATAAATGTTATGTTTATGATAAATCTTCTGGAATAACTTTCTTTGAGGTAATAAGAGAGGACAACATATATGTACTATATTTGTCAGGGAAGACTAACAGTACAGGAAAGTGCTTGTTCACAATACAAGACGAAAGTTGGATATAGCATATGCGTCTTGGACATGCGAACATGGACACTATTACAAGGTTGCCCACCAAGAAACTGGTAAGAGGCTTACTTAAAATAACTTTCAAGAAAGACATGGTCTGTGCCGAATGTGAAAAGAACAAGACATCTAGATCATATTTCAAATCAATAAATGCTATAAGTACCTCTAGACCCTTGCAATTACTTCATATGGACTTATTTAGACCAAGTAGAGTCGCCAGTCTTGGCGGTAAGCTATATGCTTATGTGATAGTTGATGACTATTCACAATATACTTGGGTTTACTTTCTAGCAAATAAGAATGAGACCTTTTCTGAATTTGTAACTTTTTGTAAAAAGGTACAAAATGAGAAAGGATTCATGATTACTCGAATACGAAGTGATCATGGAGGAGAATTCGATAACCATCAGTTTAAATCATTTTGTGATTCAAATGGTCTATCACATGAATTCTCTTGCCCCAGAACTCCACAACAGAATGGCGTTGTGGAGAGAAAGAATGGATCTCTTGGCGATATGGCCAGAGTCATGCTTAACCAGTATAATCTTCCAAAGTATTTTTGGACAGAAGCTGTTTATACAGCATGCCATATTCTGAATAGAGTTCTGATTAGACCCATCTCTAAAAAGACTCCTTATAAATTATGGTTTAATAGAACTCCTAACATTAGCTATTTCAAGGTCTTTGGTTGCAGATGTTTTATTTTGAATAGAAAAGACAACTTGGGAAAATTTGACGAAAAAAACTGATGAGGGCATATTCTTGGGTTATGCGGCAAAAAGTAAAGAATACAGAGTATTCAACAAGAGGTCACTTATTGTTAAAGAGTCAATAAATGTCAAATTCGATGAGATGAACAATAAACGCAATGATGATATTGGCAATAAAGAAGAGAAAACTCCCACCAATAGTACATCAGATGATACACCACCAAGTGATACACCATACAAGTCCTATCTGAAAAGTCTGTCGAAACGAATGTGGTTTACGTCAGACCATCCCGAAGAACTGGTTATAGGTGATATATCAAGAGGTGTAAGTACTCGCTCAAGCACAAAAGAGTTAGTAATAGCTAATGTTGCATTTATTTCCAAAATAGAACCCAAAAATATTTTAGAAGCTTTTAATGATGTATTTTAGATTTCTGTAATGCGAGAAAAACTTAACCAATTTGAGCGAAATCAAGTTTGGAAACTTGTTCCCGGACCTATTGATCATCCGATCATTGGTACCAAGTGGGTGTTCCAAAATAAATTAGATGAAAATGGTTCAGTCACACGTAATAAAACACGTCTAGTATATCAAGGCTATAATCAAGAAGAAGGCATTGACTATGATGAGACGTATGCTCCAGTTGCTAGACTAGAGACCATTTGTATGCTTTGTGCTTTTGCAAGTTTTATGGTTTCAAACTCTTTCAAATGGATGGCAAAAGTGATTTTCTAAATAGTTCTATAAAAGAATAATTTTTTTGTAAAACAACCTCCTGGTTTCAAAGATTTCAAAAATCCTGATCACGTATTCAAGCTTTGTAAGGCTCTCTACGGTCACAAACAAGCACCTCATGCATGGTATGAGCGCCTTAGTTCTTTTTTTGCTTAAACACAGTTTTTCAAAAGGAAGGTTGATTCTACTCTTTTTATGAAATATTTGGATAAGAATATTTTATTAGTGCAAATATACGTAGATGACATAATTTTCAGATCAATAATGAGATGCTATGTAACGAGTTTGCTAAGTGTATGCAGAGTGAATTCAAAATGAGCATGATGGGAGAACTAACATTCTTTCTCGAGCTACAAATCAAGCAGAGTTCACAAGGGATATTCATCAATCAAGCAAAATATACAAAAGATTTGCTAAAGAAATTTGACATGGATAACGTCAAACCAATTGGTACACCTATGTCAACATCTACAAAGCTTGATATAGATGAAAGTGGTATACCAACTGACATACGTAAGTTTAGAGATATGATTGGTAGTTTACTGTATTTAACTGCTACTCGACCTGACATTATGTTCTCAGTATGCTTATGTGCACGGTATCAGGCTTGTCCTAAAGAATCACATATGAGCGTCGTTAAGCGTATCCTGCGATACCTTAAAGGAACTTTGACGACTGGTCTTTGGTATCCCAAAATTGATTCGTTTGACCTGATAAGTTACTTGGACGCAGATTTTGCCGGATGCAAAGTCGATCACAAAAGTACCAGTGGCATATGTCATTTTCTAGATAAGTCCTTAGTCTCCTGGGTTTCTAAGAAACAAAATTTCGTTGCATTATTAACAACTGAGGATGAATATATAGCTACAGGACGTTGTTGTGCACAAATTTTGTGTATGAAGCAAGGCTTAGAAGACTAGCAGCTATTATTTCATCACAACCCCATTTATTGCGATAACACTTGTTCCATTAATCTCACAAAGAATCCGATATGTCATTCTCGCACTGAACACATAGAAATTAGACATCATTTTCTTAGAGATCATGTTTTATAATGAGATATTAACTTAGAATTTGTTGATATTAAACATCAACTAGCTAACATCTTCACTAAGCCCTTAACTGAAGATCGTTTTAACTTTATACGAAAAGAATTAGGAATTTTGGATGTTGAATTAATATAATTAAATATTATTGGTTAATACTCATGAATTATTGGACAATATTTTGGTTATAAGCCAAAAGGGCCCTTCTGTCACACAGGTGTAAATAGCCTGAAGCGACACGGTATACTAGTCTTCGGACTACTACTAGCTGGGATCCGGCTCCTACAGGTAACCCAAAATATTCGATGACATTTATTTGTTATTAATTGATTAATATTAATTATTTATTTCAAACACAATTATTTCTAATTAATTTTGTATTTATGTTAAAAAAATATCACACTCTTTCCAATATTTGTTCTGATTTCCAAGTGACCGAACTCGGTCTGGGTGAATTCGAATAGAAGCTGGACATCCGAGCCCTCTCTTTGTTTAAACCCTCAAACACCATCTTCCTTCTCATCATAGCCTCTAAATACTACCGAAACCCTAACCCTAACTTTTTGGTTCTCCCTCCTTCAAGCCTCTCAAGCCTTCAAATCTTGGAATCGGAAGTCTCTCGAAGTTCTCTTCAACTATTTATTTTCAATTTTGGTATATTTTCACTATCTCCACTCCTTTCATATTTTCCTATGGCTCCTAAAATTCTTATTTCTTCAAAAAAAGAAAAGGAAAGTTGATGAAGGTTCACCCTCTACTCCTCATGAGGTAGCCTCATTTTCTCTTTTTACTCCATCCAAATTCGATGGAGATTTCTTTGATGAATTTATATTTGTATCTCAAGAGACATCAAATGAGTGGTTTAATAATCTTCATAAAAGAAAACTTTGTCCGGGTGCTCCTATCAATTTCATATTATTTTTTGATCACGTGAACGTTTTTGAATACCATCAGTTGCTAGATTTAATTCAATCTAGTTTTCCTATATATGCCAATGCTATTCGTATGTTTTATTGCACCTTATCGGTCACAAACGGGAAAGTAAAATCAAAAGTTTGTGGAATCGATATTGAGTTTGACGCTGATGATTTAGCTATCATACTTAACATTTCTAATGTTGTGGAAGCATTAGTTGATATCACGTCTATCTAATTTCCCAAAGGGATAACTTTTGATTCATTTTGTGACTCGTTAAGTGAACCAAATCCTCGACCGAAAGGCACTCTTCGCCCTAGGCATTTGAACAACTATTTCTATGATCTTCATAGAATGGTATTCTCCACCATCATTCCAAAATATCGCCACTGATAAGATTTCCTATTTAGAGCTTTCAGCTATCTATTATCTCCACTTTCACGTCCCCTTCAGTCTACCTAAGACTATTATTGCCGCTATGGAATGGTGTCATAAGAAATCGCGATGTCTTCTTTATGCGATGTATCTCCCGTACATATTTCGGTACTTTGAGGTCAAACTTGAAGATTGTCCTAAGGATGCTGCTCCTGCTTATCTTCATGAGCATCGTCGTTCTGCTTCTGCTCCTACTATTCAGGCTCCACCTCCTCCAATTGACCCATTAGTTGCTGACACCCATCCTACTCATCCTCCTAGTGGCGTTACCCTTGAGTCACTTCAGGCTCTTACGATTGATCAATTTCGGTCCAAGGATTTTCGTACCACCCTCCAGCTCCTGGCCATATTTAACTCTGTTTGGGATATGTCATACAGTCTTGCTCACAACCCTAGTAGTCCTATCCCTATGGTTCGTGATCCCACTAGACTTGGCTACCGCATTGATGATCCAGAGGCTTAGCGATACTTTGACCCTGCTGCTGCCCGATATGATCCGAATCGTTCTACTGAGACCGGTCCTTCTAGAGCTATTGATGATGATGATGAGGATGACGATTGAGGATGTGTTTCCTCGTGATAGTTCACCATTAGTTATATTTTTCACCTTTTTTTGTGTGATTATGTATTAGTGATAAATGCTTCTTTCAAGCACTATCAGTTTTATTATTAATGATGTATGAACTCTCTCTATTTCAATTTATGTTACTATTTCCATTTTTAGCACTATACATTCTCTTATTTATATTCTACTCTATTTTATGCTGGGTAGTACTATCAATTTGCTTAAGTCATTTTGTTTATGTGACAAAATGGGGGAGTAATATGATAGATACTTAAAATTTGCTAAAATTTGCTTTAGAATGCTACATATTGCTAAATTGTGTATAAATATTTTATGACTAAAAATCTGTTTGGAGATCTTGTTGTTTTTTAGACTTTTACAGATATTCAGTCGATATGTTTTATTACGGGGAGTAACAAGACTTGACCGTACATTATGAGGGAGCAACTATATTGTACTAATAGTGACGGCCAAAGCTACTACCGTACCCTCAGTACCATATCAAGTCTACTTCCAAATCGAGTTGAACATATTCTTAAGTATCAATCGTAGTTTTGTTAAATTATCAAAATAGGGGAGATTATTGGCCCATTAAGCCATGGTCAAACCGATTTCGATAATTGACTTAAAACTCCGAACTTGATATAAAAAGAAACTGAAGATCGCAGATTTCATCTCCACCGAATGTTTCACATTTATTCAATATTTTTTCATTTATTGAGTCTAGATTATTTTGTGAGTCGGGATTACTGGCATTTAGAAGTTCTATCCTAAACCAATCTTTGATCCATTTCCTGACCCAAAACAAACCCACATCCAAAAGCTTAAACCAAATCAAGTTGACCAGAAACCAAGGCAACCGAACTCGGCCAGAGTTTTGCCCGAACTCGGTCCCCTGGGATTTTTCCTGGTCAGCAGCTTTTCCTATTCTTTAGGATCATCAACGTTCAAAATTATGAATGATAGCCTACCGAGTTTTGCCCAAACTTTGTCTCAAAAAATTCCTATAAAAAGAGAAGAAATTCAATTTCTATTCACTCATTTAATCTTTATCTTCTCTATCTATTCCTAAGCTTTCTATTCTATTTACAAAGCATCAATCTTCAAATTTCTAAGACAACTCCGATCCTTCTAGTGCCAGTGGTTTTCGATTAGGAGTATTCGAGTTGTACAAAGCTTGGCGTATAAAAGCTTTTCTTAGAAAGGTGTTGTTGAAGTTTGATCGTGGGCTTCGGATAAAAACACGATGGTATTAAAGTTGGTGTGTTCTTCAGAGTAAAGCATGCAGTGTAATCTCTATTCAAAATAGTAGATTATAGCGAACAAGAGTTCTCGCGAACTGGACTAGTCCTCTCAGAGGAAAACCTGTATAAACCTGTTTTGTCTGCGTATTGCTTTTTTGTCTCCACTATTTACTGCTTTACTTGCATTTAAGGTTTTTTAATTATTTTCTTCACCTGCTTAGAATTTTTAGTTGGTTATTAATTTTTGCAGAACTCTATTCACCCCCCTAGAGGTGCCATCGATCATACAACTATGTTGTCACACTCTTCTACAGAATTTGAGTTTTATGTACTAGCGGCTGCAGTAGATGAAGCAGAATGGCTTCGGAAGCTCATGTAAGATCTTCCAATGGATGGTACACAGATACGGTAGTATCGATATAATGTGACAACCAGACGACTACAACGGTGGCATCGAATGACCTCTTCAATGGCAAGAAGGGGACTTTGCGTCTAAGGCACATGGTGGTCAATGGCAAGAAAAGGACAAGTAATCCCTCTCGTTCGCGTACTCTGAAGAAATCATTCAGTCGAGAAATCGATCTAGGAACTTAAATCAGAGATGAAGGAAAATTTTCCTTCATTATTCTCTTAAAGGTAGGTTCTATTCTAAAGTTTTGAGGACAAAACTTTTTCTTAGTTGGTTATGGTTTAGTGCATTGTCCCTACATTATGCCCCATTTCTATCCACGAGGTGCGCAAGAAAGGAACACTGTCGCTACCGATTCAATCGGAACCGATAGATCAGGAACGATTGAATCGGTCGAACGAGAACAATTGAATTAAGATTATTTTCTCGTTATGGAAAGGCTTCTTCGGAATTAAGTCCCATATTCAGCGGATTGTGCCTCGAGGATAGACTCTGCGTCTGAGTCAGAAGAGACCTTCCGTTGTTCTGCTTTTCATGTCGCACTTGCACTTTGGCTTTAGTTTTCGTGAATGCGTTTCCGTGAATATTTTTAATAGTTTTCATGGCTTGCATTTTCGAACTTCACATTTGTATCGAACTCCTTGAATGGCACAATGTTCTAATCAGTTGCTTGTGCGATTGCAGGTGATCGCGTAAGC
Organism: Iris pallida; assembly: GCA_029216955.1. Lineage (NCBI taxonomy): Eukaryota > Viridiplantae > Streptophyta > Magnoliopsida > Asparagales > Iridaceae > Iris > Iris pallida. Next base: position 19,860,898 of record JANAVB010008400.1, on the reverse strand, counting down.
GACGTCTAGGCACGGCCAACCAGTCCCCTGCCTCAAGTAAGACTAAGGTGAGTGGCTGACCTCCTTCTTCTCGACCCTCTGGTTTAAAATCAAACATGAAACACAAAATGTATGCTTGTATTCATAGTGTAGAATCAATAAATTGTGGCACGATTCTTCACTAACACTTGTTATAGATCTGTGTAAAACAAAGATTGAATCGACTAACGAATATTGCAACAATAAGATGGCACACATTAAAAACTGGCTAACTTTCAAATATTTCGTAGACCATGCTTGAATAATTAATTTTAGTCTAGCACGGTTATGGACAACTTGTGCATAAGGTTTCATTTTCTCGAATGGCAACCCGAGGCCACGGGACCATTTCGGCCTAGGGGGTGCAAGGTAGCTGTGCTGGATGCTAGCACGGGTCATTCGAAAATTTCAGCAGGGATAGCTACCCGCGCTGAAAGGGTCGTCGACTCGACCATGCTATACATCCAGGATGGCTTGAATTGCCAGTGACCCCTACTCGCATACTGTTTACAAGTTTTTGTTATAAATATGACAGAAGAAACATGATAAGTTACACTACAACGACACACTTTGTCGTGGGCATGATTTATCGTAGTTATGTTAAAGTGCCTATCGAATGCTTGCCTCTTAACAAGTTAACATGCAAATCGATCAGGATGGTTAGAAATATCACAAAATAGCTAACATGTTTTATAAAACTTCTTGAACAAATAAAAACTTTGGTTAAATTAGCCACTTGTCAGTACATGTGATCCTACTGACTCTCGCTCTCTACAGGTATTACGAACCAGGAAGAACGCACCAACTAGCCAAGGCGACGTTCGTATTTTGAAGTTTCGACCGCGTGTCGAAGACTCTCGATGAACAACTTTTGAAGACTCTCTGCAACTGTCTAAGAATATGTCCCGACTTTCCTCCATTCCAGGTGGCTAGAATAATTTTGTTATAAATTGAGCAGTGTATGTATGGAACAATTATCTTATCGGCGCTCCTTTTGTAATCAAGTCATGTTGTATGCCCGCGTGGCATAATTGTAATCGAGTTTTGTAAAAAGATGTCTATTATCAATCAAATGCAAGTTTCTCTGTCTCAATGTGTTGTTGAATTTCTCTGCGCACTCTCTTAGATGTTGTTTTTCGGATAACCTTATGACTGCCATCTGCGATCGCAACCTAGGTACACATGGCATCACACCCGGGGGTCGACTATCGATTCTTCGGAATCGGGGCGTGATATAATGGTATCAGAGCACGGCTTTACGTTCTTTGCCTCTAGTCACGAGTCTTAAGTCTTGAACCGTTGACCTCATGTCGATGAGATGAGTTGTTCCATATAATGAACCCATGACATTTTCTGAAACTAACGAGAGTTGCTTTTATTCTAAAAATTATGGAATCTCCAGCAGAGGGTGAGGCGAGCGCTTCCAGCGGTTCGAGTAGTTTCGAAGTCGAGCCTTCCGTCAACCCGACGGGGATGATGCCTTTCGAACCCGGGCCATCCGGCAATCCTATGGAAAGGATGCTGCATATGCTCGAAGTGTAGCAGAGGTAGGCCGCAGCATTCCAACAAGAAAGTGAGAAGTTGCGTCTGCAGTCCGAAAGGCGACCGGCCCAATTTGAAGCCCAGTTCGAAGCGCAGTTCAAGATACAGCAAGGGCAACTTGACACGATACGGCAGTTAGTGCAAACGGTCATGACCAACGGGAATTCTGTAACTCGTAATATTGAACATGTGACACGATCCACTGAAGTCGCACCCAGGGAGCCTTTGCCTCAGCTTGCACCGCCAGAGAATAACACCTTCGATATTACCAACTTTAAAAAGGTGTTTTTTACTTCCTTCTCCGGCACTGAAGACCCGTCTGTCACGATTGATTGGCTAGAAGAGATCAAAGATAATTTTGAGCTCCTCGACATCGATAAAACCAAGCATGTCGCTTGCGCTCAACTTGAACTTTGGTAGAATGCACACGACTGGTGGGCTATAAAAAAGCAAGCGATCTATCGTGATAACCCCACTGTGCCGATCTCTTGGGCTACATTCTGCAAGGCCTTCGAAGTCGAGTATCTGTCCGCAATGATCCATCAGGTGAAAGAAAATGAGTTCATGTAGCTGAAGCAGGGAAATATGACAGTACGTCAGTATACTGCAGAATTGAATAGGTTGGCCCGATTTGCTGGTGTCTATCTACCTACGACGGCGAGTCAAGCACGGAGATTCGAAGTGGGTCTGAGGCCTTCTATTTTTGCCCATGTGACTATGCTCGAATATCAAACAATGGGTGAGTCACTCAACCACGCCCTCCGTCTTGAGCCTCAGTATCATTCTGCCACTAACGACGCTGTGAACTATAATAATCATGAACGCCATTGTAATGCAGAAGGTAAAAACACACATAAGCGCCCAAACAATGGCCACCAGGATGGATACCAAGGACGGAACCCAGGCACTCGTTGTAACAAATGCAACAACTTCGGGCACCATGTCGCCGACTGCCACGTCTCTGAAGGCGGATGTTGGCACTACAGTAAGACGGAGTCATAACCTGCACCCGCTTTTCGGGATACGAGTACGTAGCCAAGTCCAGCCTATGCTGCAGCATTGGCGGTAGTACACTGTCTAGGTCTCAATGTCAATCTTAAATACAACAAAATTATATTTAACTTCTCATTCACAATAACTATTTTATTTACAAATCCAATAAAACATAAAAATAACATTTGGAATAAATCCACTAAATATTAAATACAAGAATTATATTCTATCTAAAATCTAAGGTCCCCTCCAATACCTCCATCTCCCTCATATAGTCCACAGCACAAAAGTAGGAAGCATGCCAAGTCACCTACAATGATCCAGTTAGGAAAGGAGCAAAGTACAATCCTATTGCATTTAATGCAACTTAATACAAAATAAGCTAGACCGTAGAGATGCAGTAGAAAATAAAAAATATATAGATGAACTAAAAACAATAAACATGTACAAGAAACAACTAGCAAGAACATGGATGAGCAAGACAACTAGCAATGAAAATATATAATAGACATAAAGTGTGTTTGAAATACTTTTTGATATGTGAACGGCTGGGCTAATACGGCACATTATGCGATGGCTATCATTCAGTATTGGTACGGCACAATCATACATGAGGTGTATGACTTAGCTATCATACAATAACGGTATTTTTGTTTGTTCACATACCTATCGAGTATTTTCCCTTCCGACTCATTAAACAGTCAATAAACGAGTAGTGATACAATCAAGCCTATCATGTCACAATCGTGTCCCAATATGTATACTCAATAAAACATATTAAAATATAGCCTTATAGTGTAAGAAGCACATAAAGCAATAGTATACTTGTCTTGAGTTAAGTTGTAGTTGTTGTGTGACTTGATCATGTTGGAACAAAATAAGCTAAAAGCTATAGTCATAATTAGTCTGAAGAGATAATGATGTCGAGATCCATAACATCCAATGATTCCCAGATAAGCTAAATATAGAGAAACTCCAAAGTCGTCATTATGGCTAATCGTGACCAAATCGATAAATTATCGGTCAAATCTAAGTTCAACGAATAAAATAAAATATTAAACAAATTTCTGAATTTTTGCAAAAATTATATATATATATATATATTGTAGATCTTCGTATCAGATTAATAAAACTTTAAATGGATCACAAAATGAAGTTGAGGATCTCCCGGAATCTCAAAAATAGTACGATGCATCGATTTTCGGACAACCGACACTCAAATAAATCTCCAGAAATTTGCGTAAATAATTAGAAAATAAAATATAGATTTAGAAAGATAACCTCGATATGGTTCTAACAAAAAAATGGAGGTAAATCAGAGTCCAGAGTTGGTCGCAACAGTTTCGCGAAATTGCTATAGATTCAAAAAATGAGGCTAATTTATGACGAATTTTGGCCTACTTTGGACGAAAAAGAGAGAAATTTTGGAAAATAAAATATGGGAGATGACATAGGCTCAATATCTATATATATAATGGATAGTCATTACTTAACTAGGATTAGATTGGAAGAGGTTTGGTTTTGGAAGAAGAATAAGAACTCCTTAAATAGATAGAGATTTACTTAATTTCCTAATTTTGAATAGTCAAAAATCTAATGAATAAATCTTTCCATTAAATTCAAATCAAATCAATCTTAAAACTATATTGCAAATCTCAATCAATAATTGATCATAATAATAATTGGATCTGTGGAGAAAAAACAAAGGGGGGCTTCCCTTTATACAGGAGATGGGAGATTTCCTAAATAAGGAAGGATTAGATTTAATAAATAAAATCCTTCCATGAATTAAATTAGATTCGACCCAATTCCAATCCATAATTAATCAAAATAATATTACTTTAAAATAATATCTAATATTTTGAATAATCTTTAAAATAGATTTCATAAAATCAAATATAAAAAATATTGATAAGAAAGTTTAAATTTTCTTAAATGTATATTTTTCATAAATGCAAGTCTCATCTAAAATAATATAGCAATAAATTAAGACTAAATCCAATCTTAATTTTGAATTTACTACAACTAAATTCAATAATATCAAATAAGTCAATAATATTTAAAAATAGATTTTTATAAATATAAACTTAAAGATAATTGATAATAGAAAATTAATAGGTTTAAAAGTATTATAAAAACAAAATTAAATCTAAAAAATAGTTATTGTCAAAACCTAGGCTTGGTTAAGGATAGAATCAAAATAGGATTTTCTCAACAAGAAAAGTCATTAGTCAAGATTATCTATTAACCAAAATCATTCGGACACGATTATGGAATCAAAATCTAGGAAAAGATGCAAATTGGCTTGATCGAAATATAATCAAGATAGTCTAGTCGCGATCAAAATCGTTTAAGAATGATCAAATCGAAATCGTTTCGGCATGATTCGTTGTTTAACCTAAATCATTTAGGCACAATTATCAAATCTAGATACGATTATGTATCTAGTGGAAAGAAATCAAAATATGTTTAAAAGATTACTAGGAAACCTAATAATGCTATAAAAATAAAAGATAAGAAGGAAAGGTTCAAGAAAGGAAAAGATAAGAACTAAATCAAATCCAAGTTAGGGTGCATGAAATTATGAACCATGAAAATCAATAGTCATATGCCATAAAGGATATAGTCTCTATAATATTCAAAAATCGAAAGCATATCTGAAGTCATTTTACCGAGAATTTATGCCTCGCCAATGTACATCTAGCTGCAGTAAACCCTTGGTTCCATGACTGAAATAAGAATACGATATCGAATGCTCTATCAACTCTATCCAATATTGACATAACAACTCAAAGATCAAATAGGATAACTGGACATAGTTTTAATATTATTCGATAACCTACGCTTACTTAAAATTACTTCAACTTTGGGGTCATGCCTTGCCAGTGTGCTACTGGCTGTAGTGAACCCGCGGTCTCCATAATTCAAATAAATAGGGATAGTGCGCATCTGTCTTCCCATTGTAAGTCATAAAAAACTATTCTAATTATATTCATAAGAATTTCAAAGGAGCTTCTAAAAATTCAAATAAGTCGATCATGATAGAAAAAGTGTAAGTATCTGTCCTTGAAGTAGAAGTATCATTTTTTAAGATCAAACAATCGATTAGGAAGAAAACGATCAAAGACGAGAGAAATATAAATCATGTATATCTTGAATTTCAAAAAATGACTCAAAATAAATATATGGATAATTGAATCAAGTTAGGCTCAAAACTCAATAGATAGAATATTGACTATGAGAAAAATAATATGGTCAATGGAAAATAAATAAGCAATACGAATTATACAATATGATGATGATTATAGGGAAGAAAATAAAATTGCACAAATTATCAAGATTATAAATTGAATCATAGAAAGGCCTAATTTACCAAGCGAACAGTCTACCTACCTTTGGTCATACCATTGTATCAAAACATAGTAAATCCTTCTATGAAAATTCCTCAAGTTACCTAATAGAGTTTAGAAATCAATAAATCCCTACCTAAATCACATTTGGCCTACGTAGCAATCTTAACTACGCAATATTCAAATTGAATAATGGACTCAAAGTCCGAATCATTCTCCTAAAATCAAATCAATCCTAATTGTGAATAAGCACTTCATAATTGCAGGCTCACAATAGTACGACTAGCTTAAGTACTATCACGAGTTCGCATAATTTTACAAAAATAGACTTTTATGGGCTACCAAAAAAACTTGCCACTACCTGCACCCACTTTTCGGGATACGAGAACGTAGCCAAGTCTAGCCTACATCACAGCATCAGCGGTAGTACGCTGTCTAAGTCTCAATGTCAATCTCAAATACAACAAAATCATATTTAACTGCTCATTCACAATAACTATTTTATTTACAAATCCAATAATACATAAAAATAACATTTGGGAATAAACTTGCTAAGTATTAAATACAAGAATTTTATTCTATCTAGAATCTATGGTCGCCTCCAAGATCTCTATCTACCATTTATAGTCCATAGCACAAAAGTAGAAAGCATGCCAAGTCACGTGCAACGATCCAATCAGGAAAGAAGCAAAGTACAACCTTATTACATTTAATGTAACTTAATACAAAATAAACTAGACCATAGAGATGCAGTAGAAAATAAAAAAACATGTAGATGAACTGGAAACAATAAATATGTATAAGAAACCACTAGCAAGAACATAGATGAGCTAGACAACTAGCAATAAAAATGTACAATAGACCGACAATGTATTTGAAATACTTTTCGACATATGAACGGCTGGGCAATACGGCACATTATACGATGGCTATCATTCAGTATTGGTACGGGTAACTCATACGTGCGGTGTATGACTTAGCTATCATTCAGTAACGGTATTTGGGTTTGTTCACATAACTATCAAGTATTTTCCCTCCCGACTTACTAAACAGTCAATAAACGAACAATAATATAATCAAGCCTATCGTGTCACAATCATGTCACAATCTGGATACTCAATAAAATATAGTAAAAGAAAGCATTATAGTATAAGAAGCACATAAAGCGATAGTGTACTTGCCTCGAGTTAAGTTGCAGTTATTGTGTGACTTGATCATGTTGGCAAAAAAATAGGTCAAAATCTATAGTCATAATTGGTCTAAAGAGATAATGATGTCGAGATCCATAACATCCAATGATTCCTAGATAAGCCCAATATAGAGAAACTCCAAAGTCGTCATTATGGCTAATCGTAACCAAATCGGTAAATTATCGGTCAAATCTGAGTTCAAAAAATAAAATAAAATATTAAACAAATTTTTGAATTTCTAGAAAAATTATATTTCTAGATTTCCATATCAGCTTTCCAAAAGTTTAAATGGATCATAAACGGAGTTCGAGAACTCCCTGAATCCGAAAATAGTACGATGCATCGATTTTTGGACAACCGACACTCAAATAAATCTCTAAAAATTTACGTAAATAATTAGAAAATAAAATATAGATTTGGAAAGATAACCTCGATGCGGTTCTAAAAAAACTGAAGGTGAATCAAAGTCCGGAGTTGGTCGCAACGGCTTCGCGAAATTGATATAGCTTCAAAAAAAAATAAGGCTGAATTTATGACGAATTTTGGCATATATTGGACGAAAAATAGCAAAATTTTGGAAAAAAAATATGGGAGATGAAATAGGTTCAATAGCTATAAACATAATGGATAGTCATTACTTAACTAGGATTAAATTAGAAGAGATTTGGTTTTGGGAGAAGAATAAGGACTCCTTAAGTAGATGAGATTGACTCAATTTCCTAATTTATAATGGTCAAGAATCTAATGAATAAATCTTTCCATTAAATTTAAATCAAATCAATCTCAAAACTATATGGCAAATCTCAATCAATAATTAATCATATAATAATTAGGTTTGTAGGAAAAAGCAAAGGGAGGCTTCCCTTTATACAAGAGATGGGAGATTTTCTAAGTAAGGAAGGATTAGATTCAACGAATTAAATCCTTCATGAATTAAATTAGATTTGACCCAATCCAAATCCATAATTAATCACAATAATATTACTTTAAAATAATATTTAATATTTTAAATAATCTTTAAAATAGATTTCATAAAATAAAATATCAAAAATATTGATAATAATAATTCAAATATTCCTAAATGTATATCTTTTTAATCATAATTAATAAGTTTAATAATATATCTTTTTATAAAAACAAAATCAAATCTAAAAATACTTTGACAAATCCCTTCGTCAATACCAATATCATTTATAGAATTAATAAAAAAAAATTTATTTTCTAACTAGAAAATATATAAGACTAAAAAAAATTGGGAAGTGAGCTTACAGACGGGCCATTTGCGCTTGAACTGCCCGACCAGAAAGTCGAACCCAACGCTACATAAACAGTAGTACCAGCAGTACCAGCAGAACCAAGCCGAGCACCTCATGCTCCTCAAGCCGCACAACCTAATGGCCAAGACCGCCGTCCTAATGCCCACAGACCAGTCCACGCCATGACCCGCAATGGAGCATTCGCATCTGATGTCAAGACCCGCACCCAGTATAAGGACACGAGTGCGTAACAGCACCCAGCCTACATCGCATAATCGGTGATAGAACGCAGTTCTAGGTCACTAACTATCAAACTCACACAATAAAATAATATACCTGTCATAGATCTCAACTCCGAATGGAAGACAAGTATATTAATAATGGTAAATACTCAATCACAGTCTAAAGCACGATAAGATATCATAGAAGTCTAAATAACTAAAAAGATTAAACATCAACAACAACTACTAAATAATATCTAAATCAAATTTTAAATACAATGTTAAAATCTCCAATTATTGTAAGTCAAGTTCAAACAGAGAATCTAAAACAAGTCAACTAAAACTAGGGCTCTCGGTCACTCCTAAGAATCTAGACCCAAGGTAGCTATTCTCTCCTCGGATCCGTGGTAGGTAGGACACGTATCCTCTGAGCAATCATCTGAAAAATATCCAGTCAGAATGGAACGAGCACATCTCCTATAGCAGTTCCAAATAAGTGACAATGAATATAAAGCAGATATAGCAAGTGATACTTGATGAACATGAAAAGTTTAAGACAGGTAATGAAATAGAACAACAGTTTAACTATAGAACGAGGAAAGTAAATACAGAGAAACAGAAGAGCATGGCAGTGAAGACTGTAAATAGAGATAGCTAAACTAGAAAAATGTAATATAAGTCCAATCAATATAACATGAGATAATGTGAATCTAGTACAAGACACTAATCTAGTGTGTTTTAAAATACCGAGTTCGACATGTAAACGGCTAGCGGGTAAATACGGCACATCGCACGCTTGGCAAGCGTACAACAACTATTTGTCATGATTAGACGAGTAGTGAATACGGCACGTCGCACGCTTGGCCTAGCGATGACAGCTATCTTTCTTGTAAGGGTAGTTCTTGTAACAATTAGGCTAGTAGTGAGTACACTACGTCGCACGCTTGGCCTAGCAGCGATGGCTATCTTTCTTGTAGGGGTAGTTCTTGTAACGATTAGGCTAGTAGTGAGTATGGCACGTCGCACGCTTGGCCTAGCGGAGACGGCTATCTTTCTTGTAGGGGTGGTTCTTGTTGAATACGGCACGTCACACGCTTGGCCTAGCGGCGATGACTATCTTGCTTGTAGGGTAGTTCTTGTATGATTGGAAATGTTTACATGTTTATTCGAGTATTTTCCCACCCTGATAAGTACAAGTGAATCCATGTCCCGACACATAAATAGACTACGAGTCTAGCCAAAAGTAAATGGTGCTTGTAGGTGTTTCGAGTAGGTGGTTCCAATAAGTGGTTCTAGAAGTAGGGGCTAGATGAGTTAATTACATGTGTGCAATGAATGAATCCAGAATACCAATCTGTGTTGTGATAGAGAATCAAATAGAACTATACTAGAAGCTAAATCATAATAATCATTAAGTAAATAAAAACTATCAGAGAATGTACTCGCCTGTCGTCTAAAGCAGTGAATGAGGATCGATTCCCAAAGTGGTATTGTCACAAAAACCTATATATGGGATGTACAAAGTTATTTAGTGTTCTAGAGTAAACAGTGTATATAAATGTACTAATTACATGCTGCTAGGCCTTTTCTCGATCATGGAATTCAAACTAAGTCAAGGCTAGTCAATCTAGGTCAATACCCTAGATAGCTACCTCTACTGTATACTCATAGACTCTTCAAGTACAATACACTAACCCTTCTCTATCACCTTATTCCATATATGCATGGATATCCCATATAATATATAGCCATATATATATATATATATATATATATATATATATATATATATATATATATATATATATATATATATATATATATATATATATATATATATTTTATATATATATATGCATGTTTCCTTGCTACTAAGATATCTACTCAAGTCCAGATTTGACATTCCCTTCCAAGGCTAAGCATGCATTATCTTACCCCTAATATCTCTATAACCCTCACTATATAGGTATGCACAGATAGCCTAATCCACTTATAATCCATATCATTTCTAGCTATGTAGTATAGGTGTCCATATAGTATACATCTAAAATTTCCACCCAATCTCATACCTTATTACATAATACATTACCTAGTATATAGGTGATACTCTATACATTGGAAATTTCCTGTCATACTAACTTATATTTACCCTTAACTCTATATGGAACCTATACCCTATACTCTACTCACTCATATAGGTAATCCCCTATAGCCTACCTATACACTACCTTTAACCAATTGACCCAAACCATACCTTGACTAAACGTTTGGTTCCAACAAGATGGTTTAATGCAGATTTTGTATAATCCTTAGTAGCTTACAAGGCAGATACCATTGGCTAATAACATGTTCACAAATATAGGCTTTGACTACATAACATAGAAATCCACACATCATTTCCAACAGATCATGACCTGGATATTTGCTAGTGGCTACTCTCATTCTCAGGGAACACTCACACTAAGGTATCAAAGCCATATCTCCACACTCACCTCTTCTTTCTAATACACACATAAATAACATGTGTTACACTGCTTATGCAGTAGGTAATCAAACCCTGCTGTACAAGGACCTCCCAAACTTGTGTCTTGTCTTGTACAGGCCCCTGGGCAGTACCCTGCTGCATAGGAGTTCCCAAGACATGCCTAGCTGCTGCTAAACCTCACATCCAACCACTACCTTCAAGGCCAAGCACACAGGGGTAGCCCTGTCTGCCTAGGCCACTGTCCTTGTGGCCCTGTCTAACTGTTGGCCACGGCCTTGTTCGAACAGGAAGGGGTGAACCTCTATACTGGGAGGATACTCCCCACCTGACCTGCTACTGCAGGAGCCTATTTGGCCCATGTTTTTCCTATCTGTCATATCCCCCTAATCCATACACCTGGCATAACTACTGAAGTTCACACCACCTCACCAGGATACCTAACACTCATCTCTCAAAGACACTCGTTTAATGGGACACCACATTACTCAAGGCACACATAGGCCAAACGATACATTACTGTCAGTTTTTCCCCTTTAACCCCTGCTAACCAATATCAACTGATACCAGTCCCATTAGGACTAAACCTAAGTTGCCCCCCCCCCCATCCTACTATTTACTAAGCCATTAACCTGACCTTATAGGTAGTTAATTCATTAATGGCTCCCCTTTCATTCTCTTACATAGTACTGATACTATAGAGTATCATATCCAACTAATATAGGCTAACCCCTATATATCTGATACCAATTCCATAACAGTTATATTTCCTTACATGTGGACTGCCACAATGAATTCTTATAACTGATACACACATAATGGGGAGACTGAAACAAGGTTCAACCACTCGAGCTCTCTCTCTTCATCATAATTATAACTGATACCAAGTAAAATATGTAAAAGAATCGGTAATATGAGTAGGGACTAAATGGGTTTGACTGATACTATAAATGTAAATCCCTACTCTCATTGGCTAATGCTCAAGGGAATCATGGACTGAACATGAGTGATTTATGACTGAAAAATACCCAAGGCTAATGTAGGTAGTTGTGACCATTCATTAACACTCATGCTAGCAAGTAGTGACTTATGTCATGCCCCGATTTTAAAGAATCGATAGTCGTCCCCCGGGCGTGATGCTGTACGAACCTAGGTTGCGATCGCACAAGGCATAGTCATAAGGTAATTCGAAATACGTCAACTAAGAGAGAGCGCAGATAAACTGAACAACACATTGAGATAGAAAAACTTTGTATTTTATTAATAATAGACATCATTTACAGACTCTATTACAATCGTGCCACACGGGCTTTACAATATGACTCGAATACAAAAGGAGTGCTGATAAGATAGATGTTCTATACATACATCCCTTATTTACAACAAAAGTATTCCAGCCACCTGGATGCGAGGGATGCTGAGACATGTTCCTAGGACTTGAGAAGAGTCTTCAAAAGTTCAGCGATAGGGTCTTCGACGCACGATCGAAAGTTTACGAACGTCGCCTAGCTAGTTGGCACGTTATTCCTGATTCCTGGTACCTACAAAGAACGAGGGTCAGCATGATCACATGAACTGGCGAGTAGCTAATTAAACCCAAGCTTTACATTTTGTTCAAGCAATTTTATGAAACATATTAGCTATTTTTGTGATCTTTCTAACCATCCTGATTAATTTGCATGTTAATATGTTTTGAGGCAAGCATATAAAATTGTATACATTGAGCAGCTATCATAATCATCCCGTGTCAAGTGCATTAGTTCAAGCAGTGAAAGGGGTGTGAAGGTCACTGGAAATGTCAAGCCATCATGGACTATAGCTGGGTTAGATGGTGACCCTTTCGCGACGGGTAGTGAGCCCTGTATTGATTCGTTCCATGATTTTATTGATTCTACACTATGACGACAAGTATTATTTTTTGTTTCATATTTGATTCTGAAATAGAGGGTCGAGGCGAAGAAGGTCAGCTACTCACCTTAGTCTTTGCTTTAGGCGAGGGACTGGTTGGCTGCGCTTAGACGTCGCCTATGTGATCACTTGCAATCGCATAATCAACTGATTAGAACACTATATTATTCAAGGAATTCGATACAAATGCGAAGTTCGAAAATACAAGCCATAAAAACCATCGAAAATATTCACGAAAACCAAAGCCAAAGTAAGTACGGCATGAAAAGTATAGCAACGGAAGGTCTCTCCCGACAGCCGCAGAGCCAATGCTTGAGGCGCAACCTACTGAATATGGGACTTGATTTCGAAGAATCCTTTCCATAACGAGAAAAGGATCTTAATTCAATTGTTCCCGTTCGATCGATTCAACCAATCCCGATCTATCGGTCCCGACTGAATCGGTAGCGACAGTTTTTCTTTCTCGCGCACCTCGTGGACAAAAACAGGGCACGATATAGGGACGGGGCACTACACCATAACCAACTAATAAAAAGTTTCATCTTCAAAACTTAAGAGTAGCACTTACCTCTACGAGAACAATGAAGGAAATTTCTCCTTCGTCTCTGATTCAAGTTCCCAGGTCGACTCCTCGACCGAATGATTGCTCCAGCATACGCGGACGAGAGGGATCGCTCGATTCTACAACAGTTTATCTTTTCGTTTTAAGATTTGCATCGATACTTCAATATATGATAAGTCGGCCTTCAGCTCCAGTTGACCAAAATCTACCACGTGGCTTAGATCGTGCACGTACTTCCGCAGCTGAGAGACGCGGAAGACATTATGCACACCCGCTAGCGCTGGCGACATGATAATCTGATAGGCCACTGGAGCGACTCGCTTGAGTACTTCAAACGGCCCAACGAATCTCGGACTCAACTTTCCCTTTGCACTAAATCGAGTAACTCCATGCATAGGCGACACTTTAAGAAATACGTGATCACCTTCTTCTTGAAACTCGAGGGGTCGACGGTGGACATTTGTAACTTTTTTGTCGACTCTGTACAGTCTTTAATATTTCCCGAATGAGCTTGATCTTCTCCACGGTATATTCTACCAGCTCCGGGCCAAGAATCTGACGTTCCCCGACTTCATCCCAGCAAATGGGTGATCTGTACGTCCGGCCGTACAAGGCTTCGTACGGCACCATTTGGATGCTGGACTAATAGCTATTGTTGTATGCAAATTCGGCCAACGATAGATGAACGTCCCAACTCAACTTAAAGTCAATTGCACAGAGCCGTAACATGTCTTCGAGGATCTGATTCACCCGCTCAGTTTGGCCGTCGGTCTGGCGATAGTAAGCTGAGCTGAATTGCAACTTGGTACCTAGAGCCGACTGAAGGCTACTCCAGAAGCACGATAGAAATCGTGTATTCCGATCAGAGACAATGGATACAGGGACTCCGTGCAGTCGTACTATCTCGTCAAGATAAATCTGAGCCAGGCGATCAACCCTCTAAGTAACTTTAATGGCAATAAAGTACGATGACTTGATTAGTCGATCAACGATGACCCAGATGGCGTCATTTCCCTGTGACATCTTCGATAGACCAACAACAAAGTCTATAGTGACATAATCCTATTTCCATTCTGGAATGGCAAGTTTCTGTATCTCCCCGCCCAGTCTCTGATGCTCAGCTTTCACCTGCTGACAGGCCATGCTTTGCGATATAAAGAGCGCCACATCTCTCTTCATACCGTGCCACCAGAAGGTCGTGCGGAGGTCCATGTACATCTTTGTGCTGCCAGGATGCAAGGTATATTTTGCATAGTGTGCCTCCATCAATATATTCTTTCTAAGTTCTGAATCGTCCGGAACGTATAGCCTACCCTTTAATCGAACTACGTCGACTTCGTCTACCATAAATTCGGTTGCACTACCCGTTGAAATTTGCTCTCGTACTTTCTTCAGGTATGGATCATCCTTCTGGGTGGTCTTGATCTTTTCCTGCAAGCTCGGCTCTAACTGCCTCTGTGCCAACTGCACATCCCTGAATCAAACCCGGAGGTCGATGCTTATCTCTTCTAGGAAACGTAGCAGTCTGCGATCGATGGATAACGAGGCAATATACTTCTGACTCAGAGCATCTACCACAATATTTCCCCAGCATATAGTCAATAGTCAAGTCATAATCTTTGATCAGTTCAAGCCAACGCCTTTGCCGCAAGTTCAGCTCCTTCTGCGTGAATAGATACTTGAGGCTCTTGTGATCCGTATAGATCATGCACGCCATGCCATAAAAATAGTGATGCCACAATTTTAACATGAACATAATCGTCGCTAACCCCAGGTCATGGGTAGGATAGTTCTTCTCGTGCGACTTTAGCTGTCGGGAAACAAAAGATATCATCTTGTTCTGTTACATCAGCACACATCCCAAATCCTGGCCGGACGTATCACAGAATATCTGGAATCCCTCATTCCCTTTCAGAAGTACTAGTATCGGGGCCGAGATGAGCCGTTGCTTTCATTCCTGGAAGGAAGCTTCACAGTCGTCTGACCATTCAAAAGCGACTCCTTTTTGGGTGAGACGAGTCAGAGGCGACGTAATCTTCGCAAAGTCTTTCACAAAGCGTCGGTAGTATCCTGCTAAGCCAAGGAAGCTACGAATCTCGTCGACTGAGCTGGCCGTTTCCAATCGATAATGGCTTCAACTTTCTTTGGGTCGGCTTCTATGCCTTTAGATGAAATAATGTGTCCAAGGAATACGACGCTGCTCAGCCAAAATTTATACTTGTTCCGCTTCACATACAACTGATTTTCCCAAAGGGTCTGAAGCACGGTCCGCAGATGCTCAGTGTGTTTCTGCTTATCTTTCGAGTAGACAAGTATATCGTTGATGAAGACTACTACGAACTTGTCGAGGAAGGGTCGAAACACCCGATTCATTAAATCTATAAAAGCAGCTGGGGCGTTCGTTAGGCCGAACAGCATTACCAGGAATTCATAATAGCCGTATCGAGTGCGGAAGGCTGACTTCGACACAACGTCCAACTTGATTTTGAGTTGATGGTAGCCCGATCGAAGATCAAATTTGGAAAATACCGAAGCACCTTGCAACTGATCGAACAGGTCGTCTATGCGGGGTAATAGATATTTGTTCCGGACGGTGGCCTTGTTCAGCTCTCAGTAGTCGATACAAAGACGTATTGAGCCATCCTTTTTTTGACAAACAATACGGACGCTCCCCATGGCGAGACGCTAGGCCGTATGAATCCCTTATCGAGCAACTCTTGCAACTGTACTTTGAGTTCCTTAAGTTCTGTAGGGGCCATTCTATACGGGGCTTTAGAGATCTGTCTAGTATCGGAGAATGTGTCAATGGTGAAATCTATCTCTCGATCAGATGGCATGTCGGGCAACTCGTCTGAAAACACATCTGGGAATTTTGCTACAACGTCGGCCTGACCCGCGTTTGCACCATCATGTCTCATGTCTCAAACAGACGCTAAATAGCCTTCACACCCGGAATACAGCATCTTTCGAGCCGATATTGCCGAGATCACCATGAAAGTCGACGATGTCTCACCACACAAATAGCAGAATTCACGTACTCCAGGTATACGGAAGGTGACCGTCTTTTCGGTACAATCGATGGTTGCATTGCACGGACTGAGCCAATCCATTCCCAGAATGATATCATAGTCCTTAATGTCTAGGACTATCGCATCGAGACATACCTTTTGACCATGACCACCTATACAGATGATTTCATCTCCGTAGGCTAAGTTTGTAAGGAGTGATGTGCTCGACGTTATGTTGACGCTAAGATTCAGGCCTAACGATGTCACAAGGAATTTGTGCTCACCGAAAAAATTTGCCGATATAAAGTTATGTGTGGCACATGAATCAAACAGTACACGAGCAGGTTTATTATTGAAATATAGTATACCTGTCATGACTGTGTAATATGCGAACGATTCATCCCAGATCATGGTGTAGACACGGCCCTGAGCATTGGGGTGTCGGTCTTGGCCATTTTGTGGCGCGATCTGTGGAGCCCGAGGTGCTTGGCCTCAGTTTTGTTGGTGTTGCTTGGGGCGTTGGTTTGACCCACCTTCAGGGCAGTTGTGTGCGACGTGTCCTACTCGACCGCTTCCGAAGCATGCTCCAATTTTTATTAAGTACTCGTTAGCCATACGTCCTACCTTATGCCAATGATTGTAAACTACTCGGTTTCTTCCCTGGTTGTCGCTTCCGTTGTTGTGGTTGGGTCGCTTATGCGCGTTGTTCCCTCTTTGCATGGCTATGGCTCTTGTGATTATAAGTATGCACAGTGCCGGTAGCGACTGGAGGATATTGAGTCTCGAGGCGAAGGGCATGGTTGAGTGACTCATCCATTATTTGATACTTGGGCACAGTCACATGGGTAGAAATTGAAGGCCTCAGGTTCACTTCGAATCTCTATGCTCGAATCGCTGCCGTCGGCAGGTAGACACCAGCAAATCGAGCCAACTTATTAAATTTTGTAGCATACTCGTGCATTGTCATGGTTCCTTATTTCAGTTGCATAAACTCATTCTCCTTCGCTTGGCATACCGAAGCAGGTAAGTACTTGACTTCGAAGGCCTTGCAGAACGTAGCCCAGGAGATCGATGTGGTAGAGTCATCATGACGGATAGCGTACTTTTGTACCGCCCACCAGTCGTGTGCGTTCAATCGAAGTTGAAGTTGAGCGCATGCGACTTTTTTGCCTCATCGATGCCGAGGAGCTCGAAGTTGTCCTCGATCTTGTCTAACCAGTCGATCACAAGGGAAGGGTCTTCGATGCCAGAGAAGGAAGTGCAAAACGCCTTCTTGAAGTTGGTATAGTCGAAGGCATTATTCTTTGGCAATGCAAGCTGAGACGAAGGCTCCCTGGGTGCGACTTCGAGGGGGCGGTTCACGCGTTCGACAGTACATGTTACAGAGTTCGTTGGTCACGACTGTCTGCACCAACTGCCATAGTGTGTCAAGTTGCCCTTGCTGTATCTTGAACTGCTCTTCGAACCAGGCTTCAAATTGGGCATGTCGTCTTTTGGACTACAGGTGCAGCTTCTCGCTTTTTTGTTGGAATGCTGCAGCCTGTCTCTGCTACATTTCGAGCATATGCAGCATCCGCTCCATAGGACTGCCGGAAGGTCCGGCTTCGATCGGCATCCTCCCCGTTGGGTTGATAGAAGGCCCGACTTCGGAACTACTCGAGCTGCTGAAAATGCTCGCTTCGCCCTCTGCCCGAGGTCCCACAACTCCTGGGGAAAAAGGCAACTCTCGTTAGTTTCAGAAAATATTATGAATCCAGCGTGTGGAACAACTCATTTTATCGACATGAGGTCAACAGTTCGAGACTAGAGACTCGATACTGGAGGCCAAGGATGTAAAGTCATGCTCTAATATCATTATGTCATGCCTCGATTCCGAAGAATCGATAGTCGTCCCCCGGGCGTGATGCCGTACGAACCTAGGTTGCGATAGCACAAGGCATAGTCATAAGGTAATCCGAAACACGTCAACTAAGAGAGAGCGCAGACAAATTGAACAACACATTGAGATAGAGAAACTTTGTATTTTATTGATAATAGACATTATTTATAGACTCTATTACAATCATGCCGCACGGGCTTTACAACATGACTCGATCACAAAAGGAGTGCCGATGAGATAGTCGTTCCATACATACATCCCTTATTTACAATAAAAGTATTTCTGCCACCTGGATGCGAAGAATGCTGAGACATGTTCCTTGGACTTACGGAGAGTCTTCAAAAGTTCAGCAACGGGGTCTTCGACGTGCGGTCGAAGCTTCAAAAGCACGAACATCGCCCAGCTAGTTGGCACGTTCTTCCTGATTCCTGGCACCTGTAAAGAGCAAGGGTCAGCACGATCACATGTACTGGTGAGTGGCTAATTAAACCCAAGCTCTGCATTTGGTTCAAGCAGTTTTAAAAACATGTTAGCTATTTTTGTGATCTTTCTAACCATCCTGATTGATTTGCATGTTAACATGTTTTTAGGCAAGCATATCAAATTGTATACATTGAGCTGCATCATAATCACCATGTTTCACGTGCGTTAGTTCAAGCAGTAAAAGGGGTGTTAAGGTCACTGGCAATGTCAAGCCATCATGAACTATAGTTGGGTTAGACGGCGACCCTTTCGTGACGGGTAGTGAGCCCCGTGCGAAAGTTCCCGAATCACCCACACCGATTCATGGTTGGTGCTTGCTATACTCGTTCCTCCCGGGCCGAATCGATTCATGGCCTAGGCAACCGTTCGAGGAAACTATGCCTTATGCATAAGTTATCCAATGACTGTTACATATTCATGAAATATTCTTTCTTTTACTAGAAACTTAAACTTTCTCTTTTGGTGTGAAACTGACCTTTTCTTTGAACTTAGTTATTTATGCACTTTAGCCGTATTGTTGCGATAAACATTAATCGATTCGTCCTTTGGTTTGCATAGGCTAAGTAAATAAGACATAAGAAAGCAGGCATCCATTTTTAATGTAAAGCAGTTCGATAGCAAGTGTTTCGTGAAGAATCGTGCTATATTTTATTGATTCTACACTATGGCGATAAGCATTGTTTTTGTGTTTCATATTTGATTTGAGAGGGTCGAGGCGAAGAAGTTCAGTCACTCACCTTAGTCTTTGTTCAGGCGAGGGACTGGTTGGCTGAGCTTATACGTCCCTACGCGATCACCTACAATCGCATAAGCAACTGATTAGAACACTATATTATTCAAGGAATTCGATATGAATACGAAGTTCGAAAATACAAGCCATGAAAACCATCGAAAACATTCATGAAAATGCATTCACGAAAACCAAAGCCAACAAGTACGGCATAAAAAGCAGAGCAACAAGAGGTCGCTCCCGACTCAGCCACAGAGCCAATCCTTGAGGCGCAACCCACTGAATATGGGATTTGATTCCGAATAATCCTTTCCGTAACGAGAAAAGGATCTTAATTCAATCGTTCCCGTTCAACCGATTCAACCAATCCCGATCTATCGGTCCCGACTGAATCGGTAGCGACAGTGTTCTTTCTCGTGCACCCCGTAGACGGAAATGGGCACGATGTAGGGACGGGGCACTACAATTTCTACTATCCTGCCACAAGATATCCTCTTTCCCAAACATGCTCAAGGGAAGGTAAGGACTGAATGGAAAGATATTAGGACTAAATCATTAGAGGCAAGTGATAGGGACTGACATCAAGTGTTATGGATAGCAAAACATAGGCTAATGAACTGAGTCCAAGTAATGGACTGACATCAATGCAAGGTTGAATAAGATGGACTGTACAACTTAAGTTGTACTGGCTGAACATCAAGGAGGATTGACTTCATTAGAGTATGTGACTAGTCATTATAATTTGGGACTAAAATTAAGTGTATAGACTGAATAAATGGTTGACTGAACCATGACAGATACATAGGTTAACTGTAACAGTGAGTGCAAGGCATAGGCTTCTAAGAAATGAACTAATGCTTGTAGGACTGAACAGGATGAGAAACTGGACATTACAAAGGAGATAGAACATCAGAAATAGGCTGATATAAACTCACATATGGACTGAAATGGTATCTAACACAAGGAACTGATACTAACAGGTCGGATACCACATGAGTATTATTAGTTCAATGTACTGTAAAGCCCACACAACCACACTTCATGGTCCATACTATAACACAACCTTCCAATTCAAATTATACCACACAAACTCACTTCAAATCACTAGATAATCACACCAATGATAATCCATAGCAAGGCACACTCAATACAAAGGCCAAAACTGAATTTAGAGTACTTGTTGCTTTTTGAGTTATTTGACAAATACTTGGCGTGCGTATCTGATACTCTCGTGATACGCACTCCAAATGGATCCAAACTTGATCAAAGCACACCTATATGCTCTACAACACAAGCACCCACTTTACCAATTTTATAAATCCTAGAATCCTAATTTCGATTTCCCCAAATCGAATCAAAATTGAAAGAGGAAAACCTTCAAATAGGAAGAGGAGAGCCTCAACTCCTCTCTAATGGCACCCTAATGGAATGGGGGTCCTAAATGAATACATTTACACCAAAGAAATGAAATATGAAGGGTTTAGAGAGCTCAAACCAATCGGAAGATGGATTCCCAATGTAAAATCCCTATATTAGAATTCCCTCAAGCTCCAAATTCTTCCAAGCTAGCCAATAGAGTCTTCTCCTCTCCAAGGGGAAGAGAATGAAACTAATTTGTAAATTTAGAGGAAATTTGGTAGTAGGAGGATTTAACGAAGAAGCTTACAAATTAGGGTTAGGGTTTGGATGAAAAAGGGAAGAAGATGATGAAATGAGGCTATTTAATGAGGGTGGCTGTTATGAGGGCTAAATTTTAGGGTTTTGGTTAAGGAAAAAGGTCCACTATACCCCTCTCTTAGTCATGACAAATTAGGGATTAAACCTCCCTTCCTAATTAGGTATTTAGTCAAACCTTCTAGCTAATTCTTCTAATCTAGCTAAAGACTACCTAAAGTTCAATTAGGCTAGTCCTAATCCTCTAGTTGGGTGGTCATAATAAGTTAATTTGGGTATTCTTGGATCACTAACCACTATTCTAGTCAAAGGCTAACCATTAGTCATATTTAAAAATAACACATGCACCATATTAATTATTTAAATAATTAACCAAAATATAAAGTTTAGTTTTGAAAGATTAATTTACCACTCAAGATGTAATATGAAATTACACTAATAACAATAATTAGGAAAAGTCAAAAATACCCCTGTTCCAGGAAAGTAGTGGTTAGATTTGACACGATCATGACAGGTATATTACTTTTCAATAAAAACCTACTCGTATTCTGTTTGATTTAGGTGCCACACATAGCTTTATATCGGCAGATTTTATCGGCGAGCATAAATTTTCTTGACACGCTAGGCCTTGATATTAGTGTTAGCGTACCGTCGAACACGTTACTACTTACACACTTAGGCTGCAGAGATAGAATCATCTGCATCGAAGGTAAACAGGTGTATCTTAATACGATAGTTCTTGATATTAAAGACTATGACATCATACTTGGAATGGATTGGCTTGGCGCTTAAAATGCTACCATCGACTGTGCAGGAAAGATGGTTACCTTTCGCATACCTGGAGTGCCAGAATTCTATATTCATGTGGTGAGACGTCGTCGACCTGCATGGTGATCTCGACGATATCTGCTCGAAGGATGCTGCATTTCAATGTGAAGGCTATTTGGTCCGTTTAAGACATACGACAGGATGGTGCAATGTGCGTCAGACTGACGTTGTAACAGAATTCCCAGATGTTTTTTAGATGAGCTACCGACATGCCACTTGATCGAGAGATCGAGTTCACCATCGACACATTCTCTGATACCCGACTGATCTCCAAAGCTCCGTACAGAATAACCCCTTCAGAGCTTAAGGAACTCAAAGTACAATTGCAAGAGTTGCTTGATAAGAGATTCATACAGTCTAGCATCTCGCCATGGAGAGTATCAGCATTCTTTGTCAAGAAGAAAGATGGCTCAGTGCATTTTTGCATTGACTACCGAGCTAAACAAGGCCACCGTCCGGAACAAATATCCATTATCCCACATAGACCTGTTCGATCAGTTACAAGGCGCTTCGTGTTTTCTAAAATTGATCTTTGTTCGGGTTACCATCAACTCAAGATCAAGCCGGCGATGTGTCGAAGTCAGCCTTCCGTACTCGATACGGCCATTATGAGTTCCTGGTAATGTCGTAACAAACGCCTCCATTGTCTTCATAGATTTAATGAATTGGGTGTTTCGACCATTCATCGACAAGTTCATAGTATTCTTCATCAATGATATACTCGTCTACTCGAGGGACAAATGGCAATATAATGAGCATCTGCGGATATGCTTCAGACCTTTCATGAAAATTAGTTATATGCGAAGCGAAGCAAGTGTGAATTTGGCTGAACAGCGTGTCATTCCTTGGATACATCATTTCTGCTGAAGCATTAACGGCGATCCAAAGAAAGTTAAGCCATTGTTGATTGGAAATAGCCAGTGTTAGTCGGTGAGATTCAAAGTTTCTTTGGCTTGGCAGGATATTATAGACGCTTTGTGAAGGACTTCGCGAAGATCGCATCACCTCTAACTCATCTCACTCAGAAAAGAGTCGCGTTTGAATGGTCAAATGACTGTGAAGCTTCCTTCTAGGAGTTAAAGCAACGACATCTCGGCCCCAATACTCGCACTTCCAGACGGGACTGAGGGATTCCAGATTTTTAGCGATGCATTCAGGGTTTGGGGTGTGTGCTGATGTAACAGAACAAAGTGATATCTTTCCTTCTCGACAGCTAAAGCCATACGAGAAGAACTACCCCACTTGACATAGATTTAGCGGCTATTGTGTTCGCATTAAAACTGTGGTGACACTACCTTTATGGTGTGGCATACAGGATTTACACAGATCACAAGAGCCTCAAGTATCTATTCAGAAGGAGCTGAACATGCGGCAAAGGCGTTGGCTTGAACTAATCAAATATTACAACTTGACTATTGACTATACGCCTGGCAAAGAAAATGTTGTGGCAGACGCTTTGAGTCAAAAGTATATTGCCTCGCTATCCATCGACTACAGGTTGCTACGGGACCTAGAAGAGATGGGCATTGACCTCCGGGTTCGATTCAGGGTGTGCAGTTGGCACAGTTACAGCTAGAGCCAAGCTTGAGGAAAAGATCAAGACCACTCAAAAGGATGATTTGTACCTGAACAAGATGTGGAGCTCATCTCAACGAATAGGACGATCGACTTTGCGGAAGATGAAACTGAAGTGCTTCGATTGAAGGGTATGATTTAGAACTTAGAAAGAAAATAATGACAGAAATCAACTATACGAAGTACTTCTTGTACCCAAGCAGCACCAAGATGTACAAGAACCTCCGTACGACCTTTGTAGCATAAATAAAGAGAGATGTGGTACTCTTCATGTCGTAGTGCATGGCCTGTCAGCAGGTAAAAGCTGAGCATCAGAGGCCGGGTAGGGAGATGCAGAACCTAGCGATACCAGAATGGAAGTAGGAGAACGTGTGCAGATTTTATTATTAGTCTACCGAAGATGCCACAAAGAAATAATGCCATCTGGGTCATCGTCGATTGACTAACCAAGTCAGCACATTTCATTTCCATCAAAGTTACTTAGAGCGTTGACCGCCTGGCTCAATTTATTATGAGATAGTTCGGCTGCACGGAGTTCCAGTATATATCCAATCTCTGATCGGGATACGTTTCTATCGCACTTTTGGAGTAGCCTTCAGTCGACTTTGGGTACGAAGTTGAACTTTAGCTCGACTTACCATCCCCAGACCGGCGGCAAATGGAGCACGTGAATCAGATCCTCGAGCACATGCTACGGCTCTGCGCAATTGACTTCAAATCAAGTTGGGGCATTCATCTATCTCTGGCCGAATTTGCATATAATAATAGTTATTAATCCAGCATACAGATGGCGTCGTACGAAGCCTTGTATGAAGGAAGTGCAGGTCACCCATTTGCTGGAACGTAGTCGGGAGCGGCAGATTCTCAGCCCGGAGCTGGTGGAACAAATTGTGCCGAAAGTTTGGCTCATTCGGGAAAGACTGAAGACTGCACAGAGTCGGCAGAAAAGCTATATTTTTATCCATCATCGATCCCTCAAGTTTCTAGAAGGCGATCACGTATTTCTTAAAATGACGCCCATGTGAGGAGTTACCTGGTTCGGTACAAAGGAGAAGCTGAGTCCAAAATTTATTGGGCCTTTCGAAATACTCAAGCGAGTTGTCCAGTGGCTTATTAAATTGCCTTGCCACTAGCGCTAGCGGGTGTGCACGATGTCTTCCACATCTCTCAGTTATGAAAGTACGTGCACGATCCAAGACACATGGTAGATTTTGGTCAGCTGGAGCTAAAGGCCGACTTATATGTTGAAGTGCCAGTCTAGATCTTAGAGCGCAAGGATAAGCTGCTTTGGAATCGAGTGATCCCTCTCGTCTGCGTACTCTGGAGAAACCATTCGGTCGAGGAATCGACCTGGGAACTTGAATCGGAGATGAAGTAAAAAAATTCTTCATTGTTCTCTTAGAGGTAGGTTATATTCTAAAGTTTTAAGGACAAAACTTTTTCTTAGTTGGTTATGTGTAGTGCCCCATCCCTACATCGTCCCCGTTTTCGTCCACTAGGTGCACGAAAAAGGAACATTGTCGCTACCAATTCAGTCAAAACCGAATCGGTCGAACGGGAACGATTGAATTAAGATCTTTTTATTGTTATGAAAAGGCTTCTAAGGAATCAAGTCCCATATTCAGCGGATTGTGCCTCAAGGTAGACTCTGCGGCTGAGTCAGAAGAGACCTCTTATTTTTTTGCTTTTATGTCGTACTTGCTCTTTAGCTTTGGTTTTCATGAATGCATTTTCGTGAATGTTTTCGATAGGTTTTATGACTTGCATTTTTGAACTTCGCATTCGTATCGAACTCCTTAAATGGAACAGTATTTAATCAGTTGCTTGTGCATTTGTAGGTGATCGTGTAGGCAACGTCTAAGCAGCCAACCAGTCACTCACCTCAAGTAAGACTAGGGTGAGTGGCTGACCTCCTTCCCCTCGACCCTCTGGTTTAAATCAAACATGAAACACAAAATACATGCTTGTATTCATAGTGTAGAATCAATAAATTATGGCATGATTTTTCACGAACACTTGCTATAGATCTGTCATGACCCGATCCCAAGATACTGGGTCCAATCGGATCATGCCCAACCTGCACCGTTGTGAGACGGCGGCAGTAAGCTGTATCAATCAGTAGTAACAAAATACAACACTCTAAATTGCGGAAATAAAACTTTATTTAAAATATTTAAATTGGAAACCAATGTCTAACTGAAACAAAATACACAAGCAGAAGAGTGTTAAGTTATTACAACTGTTCTTTATTACAACTAGAAAACAGGAAAGCTAAGCAACGGACACAACTAAAAATCTTGGGCTCTCTAGTCAGGTTCAGCTATCTCTTCAGAACTCGGATCGGACCATAGTAGGAACTAAAGCAAGCTCATCATCTTCGCAATCACCTAAAATATTGGTCTCTAGTCAGGAGGGGAGCAAGAACATATATCCATATACAATATTCTAAATAATATAAATGATGCAAGGGCAGTTTAAAAGCATTATTATATTTTTTAAATAATAAAGAAAATACCAGGGCAATAAAATCTCAAAAGCTACAATGATGCAATCTATAATGATTTAATAGTGATTTGAGTGTATAGCAGATCTGTGACCTGCTGGTAGATTCAATGTGTATATTAACATTTTGGCCAAATGCGTACGGCTCAACCCCCTGTGCAATAGGGGTTAGCGTGAGAGAGATAATAATAGTAATATGGCTTTGGTTACAGTTGCGATACTACTCCCCCAATCTCCGAGTCAATGAGTCAATTAAGCAATCAATTTGGGGTCCGAGAGGGACCCATGAATTAGTATCGATACAATATACATAGTCCTACAGAATGCAATGCATTTAATTATTAATTAAAACGTAAACATGAATAGTATGATACTTGCCTTGGCGTTTCCGGTACTGTAGGTGACGACAAGAAAATATTCAGGCTAGGTCCCGGAACTGAATCCTACATTAACGAAATATAACTTTGTTGCCAATCTAAAGTTGCTACAATTCAAATTAATCACTTATTAATGACACGATAATCGTCTCGACTCTAAATCACCGATAATTACAAATAAGCAATTGTTTAATTATAAAGTATTTTAGAGAGCTCTAAGTGAGTAATATAAGAAAAATACGATTTTGGTAATAAAATAGTAAAACTTATTATTTCTTTAAATAAAGTTATCATTACTCTAATTAATAACAAATTGTGACAAAATAGTAGATATTTTGACTATAAAGATAATTTACATTTAATAACAAATTCGTTATCATTACTCTTTTACTATTTTTTAGCAAAATATACATAATTAGCTACTAAATGAACAAACTTTTAAATAATTATTTATTTATTTAGTAACATAAAAATTACTATTTTAATTAAAATAGATAAATAAATAAATAGGTTTTTATTTTATAAGTAGAACTTAACAAATATTCTTTTTGGTAATGAAATCTATTTTGGAAATTAAATAACATTTTATCTACGTAAAACTATAACATATTTAATAAGTCTATAACAACGTGATTTTCTATGGTAATCGTTTATTAAAATCGCTTAATTAACCATTCTACGATAATCATTAAATCTAATAAATTACTAATTAATCTAACAATTAATACAACGACATAATATTACTAACAATAATCTAACCGTTAAACATTAATTAAATAGTTAATCCTATTAATAAAATACATCCAAAATAGGAATCTATTTAAGAGTAGTAATTAAATACCATCTTAAAACTTTATTTTAATAAGACAAAAGCTAACTAAATATTTATAACGATTTTATTACAAAAAGTATTTTGTATTAATAATAATGAGAAAATATTCAATTACGCGAATAATTAAATGATTTATTAAGGAAATATAACTAAATTTTCTAAAATATTAACTATACTTTTATGAATCCAATTTCTTTTGTCTAAAAGTTTATTAACAAAATATTTACAGTTTTTATTTAGATGGTTATTCTAAAATCATAATTTATTCAAACCGTTATTTCCTAATGAAAACTTTTATTAATTAAAACTAATATTATTCTGATGGAAATATTAAACTAATGATTACTATAGTTTAAAACTTACTACTAATTCTATACTGTCAGGAAGATTATGGTTTCCTGGTTTCTATTCCCTAAGGCACAGAACAATATAGTTATTATACTAAAATTTTGGTTCTAAACCTAAACTAGCTATCCCAATTTGACAGATGTTAATTCTGTCAGATTGGTCGGACATGCATAGGGTCCTGAATGGAAACAACATGAGGTTCTAGGAAATCTATCGGAGGCTTGTAGCAGGAAAATCGAAGGGTAGCTTCGGCCTCAGAGTCACGTAGAGATGACGGAACACGGGCACACGCACGGAATGATGCACACACGGGGCCGGCGGACACGTGGCAAGCACACGGATGGCATGCGAGGGCGGCTGCACAGGGGCTGGCGGCACCGGGGGACGCCGCCCGGGAGCACTGGCGACCGAAAAATGCATGCGGAGGGCTGACGGCCGGTGGGCCGCAGGAGAAGCCATGTAGGGATGGCATGGCCGGCTGGTGGCACACGGGAGGCCGATCGACGGTCTGGCAGTCGGGCGGTGCATCAAAATGCCCCAATAGAGATGTTGAAATGTTCGGCGTGTCGCGAGGGCGTCGTGGTGTGATCGAATTTGGAAGAGAAGGATTGTGGAGGAAGTTTTGGTGGAGTTTGTGATGTAGAGAGGGAAGAGTCTTTGTGGAGTTTTTGAGTATTTCTGAGAGTTTGTACGAGGGAGAGAAGATAGATCCGGAAGTGGGAGGTTCGTGCGGGGTAGTCAGGTGACTGGGGTAGTAGGGTTGAACGGATAGGGGTTTAGTTAAATGGGTTTGGGTTAAAGGGTTCGAACAAGAACACCATCCAATAATTAATATTAAAAATCAAAATCTAATTTTTGAGTAAAATAATAATATAATAAAATAATAATAATAATAAACTAAATAGGAAATAAAAGCCAAATGATATTTTTTTGTGCAAATCTCAATTTAATTAACCTATTTAGAATCAGGGTTTTGCAGATCTGTGCAAAACGAAGATTGAATCGATTAACGAATGTTGCAACGATAAGGCGGCACACATTGAAAACTGGTTAACTCTCAAAGATTTTGTAGACCATGCTTGAATAATTAATTTTGGTCTAGCACGGTCATGGACAACTTGTGCATAAGGTTTTGCTTCCTCGAACGGCAATCCGAGGCCACGAGACCATTTTAGCCTAGGAGGAATGCAAGGTAGCTGTGCTGGATGCTAGCACGGGTCATTCGGAACTTTCAACGGGGAAAGCTACCCGCGCTAAAAGGGTCGCTGACTCGACTAAGTTATACATCCAGGATGGCTTGAATTGCTAGTGACCCCCACTTGCACACCTTTTACAAGTTTTTTATGATAAGTTATGCTGCAACCGCACACTTTACCGTAGGTAAGATTATCGTAGTTATGTTATATTGCCTATCAAATGCTTGCCTCTTAACATGTTAACATACAAATCGATCAGGATGGTTCAAAATAGCTAACATGTTTATAAAACTGCTTGAACAAATGAGAGCTTGGGTTAAATTAGCCACTCGCCAGTACATGTGATCGTACTGACCTTCACTTTCTACAGGTATTATGAACCAGGAGGAACGCGCCAACTAGCCAAGATGACGTTCATATTTTGAAGCTTCGATCGTGCATCGAAGACTCTCGTTGAACAACTTTTGAAGACTCTATGCAACAGTCCATGAATATGTCTTGACTTTCTTCCATTCCAGGTGGTTGGAATACTTTAGTTGTGAATTGAGGGATGTATGTATGGAATGACTATCTCATCGATGCTCCTTTTGTAATAAGTCATATTGCAAGCCCGCGCGTGTGAGACTCGTCTCGCAGTATCGGTATTTATATACTGATATGTACTTTTGTACTGTATTTCGTATTTTATTGATTTTCGGAATATTTTAAATTTTCCCAACTTATAGATTTTCTCCTTGATCGGCATATCGCCAGTGTACCATTGTATACCGACGACATGCATGTCACTCTTATTTTCTATTATACGTTTTTTAGTATACGTATACGGAATTCTGGCCTTTGTCAGGTGACCCGTGTTTTGACTTGTCTTTTTTAGCCTTGCTTTGGTTTAATTTTGACTTGGTTTAATTTGGTTTAGTTGGTTTGAGATGAGATGGTTTTTATAAAATCCAAACTTCTCTCTCCTCCATTATTTCATTCTCTTCATCTTTTTTCTATTCAATTTTCCTCTAACCTAAGGCAAGTACATCTTGCCAAATGTTGGACAAATGTTATTTTGTTTGTTCTAAACTCTTCCTTACATAATTATAAGCCTCTTTAGTACTTAGCATTTTGATTTTGGTAGATGATTTCTTGTAGATCTAAGCTTACTCAAATCTTGGTTTTCTTGGGTTTTGATCTACTAAACTTCATTTTCAAGTTTTGATTGTTCCATGTTGTAGAGAATTTGATTTTACTCAAATGGACCTTTGAAAACCCGGATTTCGATTTGTTTTGAGTGATTTATGAACTTGGAAAGTTCATGGGTTCCATGAACACATGTTCTCGGATTGGGGAAGAAGAACAGTGCACAGCTGCTTTCCTTTGGGCGCATAGCCATTTGTATGCGCCCAAGGCCCCATGCTCCCTGATTGGGCGCATAGCCCTATATGCGCACAAGGACTCCCCTGCCTAGGCGCATAGCCTTTATATGCGGCCGATTGCATCCTGTGCTCCCTGCTTGGGCACATAGTTTTCCTTATGCGCCACTTGCCATGAAAGATAGTCTCCAGACTTATCTTCCAATGCACTCTCCACCCTGTGGGTGCATGCATATGGGCGCATAGCTCTTGGCGCATGCCTTCCCTAAACACTTGACTCTCCATGAAACGACTAGCCATAGGCGCATAACCCTAGGCACATAGTTTTGGGCACATGCTCCCTACTTGGGCGCATGCCATTCCATGTGTATGTACCCTAGGCGCATGCTCTCCTAGGACCATGTTGACCTTGGGCGCATGCTATCCATGATACCCCATTCTGACCTTGGCACCCTTCTTGGCCTTGGTGCCACATTGGCCGTGTTGGCTGGCCCTAGCACGAATGACTGTTTTGCCCATTTGAGCTATTCAGATGTTAGTCTTGAAAAACACTCGGACACGAAGCTTGTAGATATTTGTTTTGGCTTCAAAATTTTCTCAGTTCACCTTATTAGAGTTCATATGCGATTGATAACTTAAATCATAGTTTTGACCTTTTGGCATGTTTTTTGTACTTGACGTTTTGAGGTTTTCTTCGGCTGCAATAAATTTTTTTAACATGATTAGATGATTTTGTACAGTTAGAGAATAATTTTACCTCTTATATTCTTAACACTAGCACAGATTCAATTGTTTTTTATGCCAAGTAGTTACTTTATTTATTCCTTCTCCCATGCCATAATATGTCTTTTATCTAACTCTTTCTACATGCGATCCTTATTGTCATGTTTGCTTATTCTTAGATAGTGGTCCGTCGGGGTGCACTCATGGTTTATGTCTTTTCTTTGCTTATTCTTAGATAGTGGTCCATCATGGCGCACTCATGTTACATGTCTTTCTTTGCTTACATAATAGTGACCCGTCGTGGTGCACTCTTAAACATGTCTTTCCTTGCTTACATGATAGTGGCCCGTAGAGGCGCACTCTTGACAAGTACTCTTTATATGACAAGTAAACCTAAGCATGACATGCTTAATCAAGATGCTGTTGCGACGACTATTTCCCCTTGCTAAGTAACTATTTTGGACACCGTGGTTAAGTTCTTTGTGTATGCGTGTACAAGCTACATGTCTCGTCTTGCATCATGTCTAGGATATAGATTCTTGATTACCACGGTCAGGGATTCATACTGAATCTGACTAGGATAATGACTAGATTGATCAAGTAGTCCATAAAGAGATTTCCCAGTCACATGCAATCCTATTATCTGGGTGCTTTAATTGGACTTGTAGCCTGCCGACGAGTAGGGCGCATTTCCAGCATGCTGTCATGTGTTGCACCCCCAAGTCACCTAATACACTCACTCAACCTACGAAAGGATAACTCGGATAGTCTGCAGGGCTTGGACTGTTGGAAATCTCATTGTATCTTGTAGTAATTAGGATTGTGATAACCCTAATTAGTTAACGTATCAAGCCGTTCTCATTTCTTGGTCGTGATTGATGGATGTAGTCCATTCCAGTTTAGTTTGTCTAGGCAGTGTCCGTATGTTTATTTTAGTATATTATTTTATGCTTTACTTTTGTCGATGAACGATCGGAGGCTAAGTTGTGTTCAGGAGAAGGGTTACAACTCCGGTCCTTGTTTGGTTTACGGGTTGTAACTTGGCTTTCGAAATAGCTCCTAAGTCATCTTATCATTTGTCGTCCTATTCAGTACTCATATGTTCTACATAATCTTATGCTAAACATTGATTGGAGAATTAAGTTCTGTTCAGGAGAAGGGTTACAGCCCCGGACCTTG
The DNA here is from genome assembly GCA_029216955.1 of Iris pallida. Lineage (NCBI taxonomy): Eukaryota > Viridiplantae > Streptophyta > Magnoliopsida > Asparagales > Iridaceae > Iris > Iris pallida. The sequence continues at coordinate 19,828,684 of JANAVB010008400.1, read as the reverse complement.
TTTGGTTTACTGGTTGTAACTTGACTTCCGGGATAGTTCCTAAGTCATCCTATCATTTTATTCTATCTGGTTCTCACATGCTCACATGTTCAGTTATCTCACAAGCTTTACGTAATCTATGCTAAGTCAACATGCTCTCATGACCCGGCTGGCTCACATGCTTATATGATCAATTGATTTTACATATTCTAAGCTTCCATTTACTTAACATGACTACATTATACATTATTTCACATGTTAATTACTTACGTCACATGATGGTACTTATTGTCTTTTCTATTCTTAGGATAAGTGCATTGGTAGTGCACGAGTCTCGATTCACATCTACTTATTGCTTTTTCTAACCGTTGATATGTTAGTTATTGCTGGTTTTAGTCCATAGTTTGGCTTCCTTTGTGGTACTTGCTATTTGGGGTCTGACCCTACTAGTTTTGTTTGGCCAGATCTAATAGAGGATTCGAAGGATCTTTCGTACCATCTACTCGACGGTGACTACCCGGAGCACCATAGTACCTGAGTGGGTTTCTTATTTCATTCTCCCACTTGATATGTACATTATTCTTTTGCGACGTTTAGCCTTCGAGCACGTGTTTAGCTCGTGTTTTGGTTCTTGATATTTAGCCTACGGGCCAAAACATGATGTGCATATTCTAGACTATAGCTAGAGCTTATCATGTATGACTATTACTCTTGCTAGTTCTCTATTTTGATATGACTAGCTTCATGATCATCCATGTATAAATAGTTTGGGACGCTTTACTATTGTATGTTTGATGATCATACTTGTACATTGTATAATTGCATATGATTGAGATACCTAGGAATGCTTGACCTAGGATCGACTTTTGGCTTGTAGAAGTAACCCCCATGTCTTGACAGCTTATACGTGGTTTCAGAGTACTGGTGTACTTTGGTATTACGTAGATGGCCTTGTCCGTCCCGACATGCCAGAATTCTGGTTCTGGGGCGTGACGCAGGTTTTAGTGGTGGCCCATGCAGGTCTGATTTATCAGATATGTGGGGGTTACTGATATTTAGTTGTCTCAATCAAAATTATCCTTTATTGATATCCTTCGTATTATTCTCTATCTCTGATCCTTTGACCTGATATCTGTCTTGATCGTTGATCTCTTCTGTCACGACCCGCACCCTAGAGTAAGGGCATAAGAAGTGAATACGCCCAGCCTATGCCGCAGTGTCACGGTAGAACGTTGTCCTAGGTCAATGTCTAACAATATAAGGTACCTGTACAGTATATACACTCCGAATGGAGGACAATACAGAAATACAGTCTCAATCACAACTAAGGTAGAAATACGATGAGGTAGATAGATATGAAATGAATCCACAAAAGATACAAATAGATAGAGAAATAAGTGTCTAAGATATCACAGCAATCCAAAAACATCCAAAGCTCAAATACAATAATCCAGAGAAATAAGTACAACTAAAAAGACAACTCTAGACAAAGGTGTGTCGTCCACTGCTAATGGATCCTGCTGGAAATCCAAGTCACAACTATCCTCTAAGGATGTCCCATAATATGTAGTACAGAGCACCTCGTCCTTATCTCTATAATATTTTCAACAGGTCCAGTCAGGACATGAGCGAGCACAATACATCTCACGCAAATCATAACAGGTTAGGAAATATAAACATGTAGAGAGTAAGATACATGAAACTGAAAGAACAACATGGTATAAAAGAGAGAACTGCAAGTAAATAGCTACTATAAATAAAGAACTATCAGTGACTAGTGAATCAAAGTACAAGATAAACATGTGAACAGCTGGAGGTGATTCATGGCTATAAGAGTTGATTCATAACTACACTACTTTGGAATCATTCACATGTTTAGTTCTACTCCCCTTTTCCAATCAATACACAAGGATCCATTCAAGTTACGTTAAGATTCATGACTACGCTACTGACTCATAATGAGTGATTCATGAATAGATTCGTGAAGGCTCTGTGATTCATGAGAGTACATGAGTCACAAGCAGATTCATGATAGATTCATGATAGTAGAAGCATGAGATACATGATGTAAGTGAAACACACAAGACATGAGTATCCGATGCTCCCGAGAGGGATAACATCTCATGAAGGGATCCATATAGTACCAATCCGTGTTACCAACGTAACAGCTTCAAGTAAAGTAATCTAGAGCAAGAATATAATCCTAATCAAGTTATGAAATGATCAAAGAATGTACTCGCCTGCTATCTGTATGTCTGAAGAAGAATATACTATCTGAGGAGAGTGTCTGACTCCTATTAGAACAGCACAAGTCACAACATATCCAAATGGTAAAATAGACTGCTATAATGCATTCTACATGATGTTTGGGTCAATCTAGGCTAAAGTCAACCTTTGGTCAACTCTAGTCAACTACACTAGTCAAACTAGGTCAACTAGGTCAAACCTAACCCAGACAAGTCTCACTAAGCCTAACCATACCTATCCTAGCATTCACACACCATCACAATGTTATACAAGCTATCCATACTCATGTGTATACATTACCATATACACATATGAATACCTATAGGATCCATATAGGCTATATGCCATATACAATCTATATTGGCAACACACTATTTATTTACCACATCCACATAAATACTAATCATATAGGTAATATATATACATATACATATTTATCACACAAGATTATTGATATATATATTATATATATATATATATATATATATATATATATATATATTATATATGTATATATATGTATAGAAAGAGAGAGGGTGACATGTGAGTGCATATATGTGTGTGTCCTGTGTGTGTACATGTATATAGGTTCCTGTGTGTGTGTATGAGTGTAGTGTGTTATCAGTACAACATAGGGTTTTAGGTTAGTGTACATATGTGTAGCATGTGTGAGTGAGTGTACTGTTGGTAGGGTGATGTGTGCATGTGGTTTACAATGTGTGTTCTCAGTTTTTAGGTGTAGCAGTAGTGTGTGTGTGTGCACATTAGAAATCAGTGCAACAGCCCAGTTTTCAGGTTTAACCATGAAATCGATTTCAGTTGAGTTGAGTGATATCAATGTGTTCTCATTTTGTAATGTGTGTAGATATGTATGAGTGTGTGAGTGACAATATCATTGGTGTTCTCACTTGTGTGAATGTGTGTGTGAGAAATCAATGTGTGAGTGTGTGTGTATAGATGTCAGTGTGTGTGTGTAGGGAAATCAACATAGGTTCTCAGGTTTACATGTGTGTGTGTGAAGAACCCAGTGCACACATGACAGTTCTCAGGAAAACAGCCCAAAGCATTTCGAAATCCAGTGATCATGCAATTCGAAAACCCAATGCACCTAGCTAACATTAATCCTATCATGCAACTTGACTCAGATGTATATAGGGAAACAACATTGCAATACATCATCAACAAAAATCATTAAACCCAATTTAAACTCAAAAAACAACTAACAGCCCTAGGTATCAAAATTTAGGGGAATCCTAAATTCGAATTCAAAATTCAACTAATAATCAAATTAATTGGTTGGTAATTAAAGTGTCACATGTGAGTTTGTCATAGGTGTGTCCTAGTGTCCAAAACTGGACACAAACGTGTCCAAGACCATTCCACACGAGCCACACAATACAGTGGACAGTCTCGTGCACGTGTTCTCTGCGTTCGTGGACACGACACACGACCACGTGTCCACGTCCACGTATAGCCCAACACTATGGCTACACACTGCACACACCACGACGTGTCCCCGTGGTGTCCTGTGCGGACACGAGACGCGTGTCAGTACGTGTCATGTGACAGTGTGCGCACCATGCGTGTCCAGTGCAGGTCAGATTGCTCCTCGTGTAGTGCACCATATGATCCCAAATTTTAGGAGGGTGATAACATACATTGCCCCAACACTCTCCCTAAATTTCCTGTGTCCATGTGTCCTATGCGAAGAGCACTCACAGTCGGGCAACAGGACACTCCCGCGCGTGTGTAGTGGGTGTTCATGTCCTGTTTGGACACGGACACGGCTCAAAATTAACTCAGTCATGGGGGAAATTAATATGCATATATAAATCAACATTTACATTCAACACTTTTCAAAAACAGTAAAGTAAAATCCATTGGGCATTTTCACAAACACCTAGAACTAGGTTATGATACGTGTCCGATACGGACAGAAATCAATGCAAACTTACACAAATCATACACCACAATTAGGGGACACCTAGATCTAGGCTACCATGCAAAGAAATCAGGAAGAATGATGAGTTTGAGGGGTTTACCCAAAGAGTGTCAATCTCAAAAAAAAGCTTCAATAGAGGGGGTTCCTCCTTTAGCCAAAAGCTCCAAATTGTTCCCAAACTAAAATTCCTCTCCTTGAACATCAAGTAGAGGCTGATTAGATTCTATTTCAAAAGATTTGAATCAAAAAGGAATTAAAATGAGAGAGTTATGAATTGGGGAAGAATGGAAATTACCTCTCCTTTCAAAAAGTTGCAATGTTACAAAAGAGGTAAGAACAATAAAGAGAGACTTTATAGTGGGGGGAATCCCAATGTGGCGGCCTAATAAAGGTGGAATTAGGGTTAGGGTTTTGGCTAGTGGGCTTGGGCCAAGTTTTATTGGTAATGGAAATCATTCTTAAGTCAAAATCCTTGAACCTAATCTTTTATTCTCCTATTTAAAACTTGATTCTAAATGACTTAACTTGGTTGACTTAAGTTAGACTAGGGTCCCACCATGCTAATCAAGTCACCATAGCTAGAGTCAACATCTAGGTTAGTCTCCAAAGTCTCAACTAGCAAAAGTCAAAAATAACAATCATCACTTCAATAATTCAAAATAAATTCCAAAATTTACAAAATGACTAAAATACCCTCAAGCTAAAATGTGCTAGTGACAAATCTACCCTCCTTAAAAGAATTTCGTCCTCGAAATTAAAAGACAAAACTAAACTGATGAGAAGGATAGACAATCATACCTCATGGTCCAAAAAGATATGGGTATCGCGCGCATCTCATCCTCCCGCTCCGAGGTAGACTCTCCTGAAGAATGATGCCTCCATGCGATGCGAACAAAGGGTATCACCTGGTTTCTCAGTACCTTCTCTCGGCGATCCAGAATCTCAACTGGCTTCTCTGGATAACTGAGAGTAGGTCCCATCTCAATCTCCGAATGGTCAAGTACATGGCTAGGATCAGCCACATACCGTCTCAACTGTGATACATGGAATACGTTGTGGACACCCACTAGTACAGGTGGCAAGTCTAGCCTGTATGCCACGTCACCGACTCTTCGCTGATCACGAAAGGTCCGATGAAGTGCGGGCTAAGCTTCCCACCTCCACCAAAATGTATGGTACCACGAGTCGGAGATATCCTCAGAAAAACTATGTCTCCGACCTAACACAAACAAGGTCTCAAGTTACAAAATAATCAAACATGATCAAACAAACACAAACAAACAACCTACTTCTAATCCTATCTCTAATATGTACCTCACACTCCAAAGGCCTCCGGTGGCTATCGGCCCAATGCCGATGTCGTCCTGCGCCACGCGAAGTCTGTCCCTGATGAGCTTCACCTTCTCGGCTACGTCAACAACCATCTCAGGTCCTAATAAAGCTCGCTCCCTGACATCATCCAGGACAAGGGTGTACGACACCTACGCCCGTACATGCCTCGAAGGGTGACATCTCAATGCTGGCCTAAAACTGTTGTTGTAAGCAAACTCCACCAAGTGCAGGTGATCCTCCCAGGATCCTCCGAAATCTAAGACGCACGTCGCAACATATCCTCGAGCGTCTGAATAGTCCTCTCTGACTGTCTATCCGTCTGAAGGTGGTACGCAGTACTAAACTTGAGCTGAGTGCCCAAACTAGTCTGCAGACTCCGCTAGAAATAGAAAGTAAAGCGACTATCCCGATCCGAGAATGCTGACCGGAACTCCATGAATCCTGACAATCTGTCGTATGTACATCTCTGTAAGCCTCTCAGTAGACGTATCCACTTTAAATGGCAAAAAGTGGCTAATTTGGTCAACCTATCTACGATGACCCAAATCACGTCTTTCCTCCTGGTGTATGCGACAATCCAGAAACAAAATCCATCGTGATGTGCTCCCACTTCCACTCTGGAATGGGCAATGGCTGCAACAAACCTCCTGGCCTCTGCCTCTCTGCCTTGACCTACTGACAGACCAAACAACTGGCTATGAAGCGTGCTACCTCCCGCTTATCCCATACCACCAAACGCGCTCCCTATATCCCTGTACATCTTGTTGACACCAGGATGTATAGAGTACTGAGATCGGTGGGCCTTCTGCATGACCTGTTCCCTGAGCTCTCCACTGGGCACACACAGCCTGGAACCGTGCCTCAAAGCGCCATCCTCTACAAGAGTAAACTCATCATCCACCAGCCCTGCTCAAACATGCTCTCGGATACACCGCGGAGCAACATCCATCGAACTGCGTCGACTTGATCCTCTCCATCAAGTCCGACTGAATCTGAAGGCCCCACATCTGCATCTGAACCTGGCACAATCACCTCAATCCCTAGGCTCTCCAAATCTGCTATCAAGTGACGATCCATAGTCAAACACATGGTTATCGGATACTACTCAAGGCATCGGCAACCACGTTGGCCTTCCTGGGTGATACTGTAGTAAATGTCGAAGTCCTTCATCAACTCCAACCACCTGCGCTGCCTCATATTGAGCTCCTTCTGTGTAAACACATACTTCAAGCTCTTATGATCTGTGAAGATCTCCACCCTCTCCGTATAAGTAGTGTTTCCACAACTTCAAAGCAAATATCACTGCTGCCAACTCCAAGTCACGGGTAGGGTAGTTCTTCTCATGGGGATGTAACTGCATGGAAGAATAGGCAATCACCTTCCCATGCTGCTGCAAGATACAACCTAAACCCTTCACTGAGGCATCACTGTAGATAGTGAACCCTCCCGATCCTGATGGCAATGTCAGAATCGGAGCTGTCGTCAGCAGCTTCTTCAACTCATCAAAAGCGACCTGACACTCCTCTGACCAAACAAACTCTGCATCCTTCGGTCAGCCTAGTCAACGGCTCTACAATCCGGGAGAAATCCTGCACGAACCTCATGTAATAGCCCGCCAGTCCCAAGAAGCTCCTGATCTCTGCTACTGAACTTGGTGCCGACCAAGCCTCAACTGCCGTAATTTTAGGTCACTGAGATCCCATCTCCAGTCACCACATGACCCAAGAAGTCAACTCTGTCCAGAAAGAACTGCACTTCGAGAGCTTGATAAAGCTTCTCCCTCCTGAGTGTCTCCAGAACCACTCTAAATGCTCCTCATGCTCCTCCTCAGTCTTCGAGTACACCAGGATATCATCGATGAACACCACCACGAACTTATCCAAGGACTGGTGGAACACCTTGTTCATCAAGTTCATGAACACCGTCGGAGCGTTGGTCAGCCAAACGGCATAATCAAGAACTCAAACTGCCCATACCGCGTCCTGAATACGGTCTTCAAAATATCCTCCTCTTCACCTTTACCTGATGATAACCTGACCTCAGATCAATCTTCGAGAAAACCCGAGCTCCGCTCAACTGATCAAAGAGATCATCGATCCGCGGCAGTGGGTATCTGTTCTTGATCGTAAGGTTGTTGAGTGCCCTGTAGTCGATGCACATCCGTACCGACCCGTCCTTCTTCGGTACAAAGAGTACTGGTGCACCCCAAGGTGAAAAACTAGAACGGATGAAGCCCTTGTCCTGCAGCTCATCCACCTACTTCTTCAATTCCACCAGCTCACTGTTGTTCACTCGATAGACATGCTGAGAAATTGGTTCTGTGCCGGGAACCAAGTCTATCGAGAACTCAATGTCTCTATCCGGTGGAAGTCCTGACAACTCCTCTGGAAAGACGTCCATGAACTCCGCAATCAAAGAATGGGGAGCCGCCTGCTCCTCGACTGAAACTTCACAGAAAAGTCGATGCTCTGCTTGCCTGCCGTCGGGTGAACTCGAACTCTGGCTCTCCTGGCACTCCGAACAGAACTCTACCCCCACGGCAATCTATACTGGCGTAATGCCTGCTCAACCAATCCATACCAATACGATATCGTAGTTCGGTAGTGGCATTACGAGCAGACTCACCTCCAACTTTCGGCCTCCCAAAAAATACTCCGTCCTCTGCAAACATCAATCACAAGGATAACACCACCCCCGTCATGATCTTGCAGGTCCTAGGTAATGTTTCAGATACAAGGCAGTGTCTAATAGCAAATGATACTGACACAAAACTGTGGAAAGCCCCGAAAATAAATAGGGCAAAAGCTGGAATGGAGTCGAGAAGAACCGAACCTGCGATCAACTCCCTAATGGCCTCTGCATCCTCGGCCGCCATGATGAAAGCTCGTCCCTGTTGACCTCCCGGGCCTGCTGCTGATGCTGGATGAACCTCTGTTGTTGAGTCTGCAGTGGTCCCTTCTGCTTCCCCGCCGGAGCCTTGGCTCCCGCCCTGCACTGCTCTGTCTGTGAACTGAGAGCACTCCTTCAGCTGATGATCAACTGCTCATAAAGTAGGCACCTACAAAATCTCTTCCTGCATTTGCTCCACCCGTGCCCTGGCTTCTTGCAGTAAGCACAGCTGGTGGAGCTGTCTCGGTGCCTGATGTTGTACCCTCGGCTGCTGATGTTGTACCTGCTGGAAGGGTGCACGGCCCTTCTGCTGGAACTACTGCGGCTGGAACTGCTGCGGATGCATCTGCCTCTACGGCTGCTGGTGCTGAAAATGAGGCCTCTTGGCCTGGCCTCCGCTACTGCTGGCTCCCTGGAAATCCTGGCCTCTCTTTAGTTTCATCCCCAGGTCGTCCTTCGCTGCCATGTCTCCTGCAAAGATCTCCGCGAAGGTAGCATTCCGGTCACTCTTAGTCAGTGACCGAACCTCCTCGATCAACCCTCGACGGAACTTCCTAACCTTCGTCTTCTAAGTCAGATCATCTATAAATCTGGCCAACCGGCAAAACTCACCGACGTACTCTGCAACTGTCTGGTTCCCCTGAACCAGTCTCTCGAACTACGTCTCGATGCCTCCTAGTGCCACATCCGAAAAGAACTGTTCCTTGAACAGCTCCTTGAACTGCTCCATGTCTGACCCTCTGTTCTCACTCGGGGATCTGTCTGGTACAAGGTACGGGTTAGGTCCTGCATCTGACTGCCCGCTGCCTCAATATGAAGTCTGGTTGGTATCTCCGCCAGTCGAAAATCTCCTCGATGTGCTCAATCCAGTCATCTGCGTAGTGTATGCCCTCGGTACCTAGGAAGTCTCTAGGGTGCATCTTCTCGAAGTCCTGAATATCCTTCTCCCTCCGGTGAGGCTGCTGCTGTGGCCCCTGAGTAGCCACCATCTCCACAGTCGTACGGACCAGCTGATGGGCCTCATCGATCCTCTGATGGAAGTCGGCAGTCTGACGCTGTGCTGCTGCTGATGAGACTCTAAAATCCACTCCACGAAGGAGAATAGATGAGCAGCATCTACCATCCCCACAGGTGGAGGCTGCTACGGCGGAAGGATCTCAGGAATCACCGGGCTCTGCCTCCTAACTGGTGGAGGGGCTCCTCTGAAACCAATTGAAACACCCACCCCAGCTGGCAAAACTAGGGCTGCAGTACTGGGGGCTGGCTGCTGAGGACGAGAGGTGGCAGACCTCTCATTAGTGTCCCCCGGTCCGGGGCGATGCGTTCTCGTCTCGATAACCATCTTGGAGACACAGATCAAACAAGAAACAATTTCTGAGAATGAGTCGAAATATCAAAGGAGGACAGTTTATATTCAAAGGAAGACAATAAATAGCAAAATATAGATAAACAAAATCTGATAAGGAGTTTTCCTAGTATGATTGAGTACCTTTAAAATATCTTAATTCCTACTACAGGCTGTAGTGATACTCTAGTTCGAATACCACTACATAAAACTAGGACCTGCATGGGCCACCACTAAAAACGTGTCACGACACGCACCCTAGGGGCACGAGAAGTGAATACGCCCCCTACGTCGCAGTGTCGGTGGTAGAACGCTGTTCTAGGTCACAACATCTAACAATATAAGGTACCTGTACAGTATACACTCCGAATAGAGGACAATACAGAAATACAGTCTCAATCACAACTAAGGTAGAAATACGATGAGGTAGATAGATATAAACGAATCCACAAAAGATACAAATAGATAGAGAATCTAAGTGTCTAAGATATCACAGCAATCCAGAAACATCCAAAGCTAAATACAATAATCCAGAGAAATAAGTACAACTGAAAATACAACTCTAGACTAAAGTTGTGTCGTCCACTGCTAATGGATCCTGCTAAAAATCCAAGTCACAGCTATCCTCTAGGGCTGTTCCATAGTATGTAGTACAGAGCGCCTCGTCCTCATCCTCTGTAATATTTTCAACAGGTCCAGTCAGGATAGGAGCGAACACAATATATCTCACGCAAATCATAAACATGTTAGA
>JANAVB010008400.1:19768850-19818186 GCA_029216955.1 Iris pallida | reverse complement strand
AAATACAACAAAACATATTTAACGCATTCACAATAACTATTTTATTTACAAATCCAATAATCATAAAAATAACATTTGGGAATAAACTTGCTAAGTATTAAATACAAGAATTTTATTCTATCTAGAATCTATGGTCGCCTCCAAGATCTTATCTACCATTTATAGTCATAGCACAAAAGTAGAAAGCATGCCAAGTCACGTGCAACGATCCAATCAGGAAAAAAGCAAAGTACAACCTTATTACATTAATGTAACTTAATACAAAAAAACTAGACCATAGAGATGCAGTAGAAAATAAAAAACATGTAGATGAACTGGAAACAATAAATATGTATAAGAAACCACTAGCAAGAACATAGATGAGCTAGACAACTAGCAATAAAAATGTACAATAGACCGACAATGTATTTGAAATACTTTTCGACATATGAACGGCTGGGCAATACGGCAACATTATACGATGGCTATCATTCAGTATTGGTACGGGTAACTCATACGTGCGGTGTTGACTTAGCTATCATTCAGTAACGGTATTTGGGTTTGTTCACATAACTATCAAGTATTTCCCTCCCGACTTACTAAACAGTCAATAAACGAACAATAATATAATCAAGCCTATCGTGTCACAATCATGTCACAATCTGGATACTCAATAAAATATAGTAAAAGAAAGCATTATAGTATAAGAAGCACAAAGCGATAGTGTACTTGCCTCGAGTTAAGTTGCAGTTATTGTGTGACTTGATCATGTTGGCAAAAAAATAGGTCAAAATCTATAGTCATAATTGGTCTAAAGAGATAATGATGTCGAGATCCATAACATCCAATGATTCCTAGATAAGCCCAATATAGAGAAACTCCAAAGTCGTCATTATGGCTAATCGTAACCAAATCGGTAAATTATCGGTCAAATCTGAGTTCAAAAATAAATAAAATATTAAACAAATTTTTGAATTTCTAGAAAAATTATATTTCTAGATTTCCATATCAGCTTTCCAAAAGTTTAAATGGATCATAAACGGAGTTCGAGAACTCCCTGAATCCGAAAATAGTACGATGCATCGATTTTGGACAACCGACACTCAAATAAATCTCTAAAAATTTACGTAAATAATTAGAAAATAAATATAGATTTGGAAAGATAACCTCGATGCGGTTCTAAAAAAACTGAAGGTGAATCAAAGTCCGGAGTTGGTCGCAACGGCTTCGCGAAATTGATATAGCTTCAAAAAAAATAAGGCTGAATTTATGACGAATTTTGGCATATATTGGACGAAAAATAGCAAAATTTTGGAAAAAAAATATGGGAGATGAAATAGGTTCAATAGCTATAAACATAATGGATAGTCATTACTTAACTAGGATTAAATTAGAAGAGATTTGGTTTTGGGAGAAGAATAAGGACTCCTTAAGTAGATGAGATTGACTCAATTTCCTAATTTATAATGGTCAAGAATCTAATGAATAAATCTTTCCATTAAATTTAAATCAAATCAATCTCAAAACTATATGGCAAATCTCAATCAATAATTAATCATATAATAATTAGGTTTGTAGGAAAAAGCAAAGGGAGGCTTCCCTTTATACAAGAGATGGGAGATTTTCTAAGTAAGGAAGGATTAGATTCAACGAATTAAATCCTTCATGAATTAAATTAGATTTGACCCAATCCAAATCCATAATTAATCACAATAATATTACTTTAAAATAATATTTAATATTTTAAATAATCTTTAAAATAGATTTCATAAAATAAAATATCAAAAATATTGATAATAATAATTCAAATATTCCTAAATGTATATCTTTTTAATCATAATTAATAAGTTTAATAATATATCTTTTTATAAAAACAAAATCAAATCTAAAAATACTTTGACAAATCCCTTCGTCAATACCAATATCATTTATAGAATTAATAAAAAAAAATTTATTTTCTAACTAGAAAATATATAAGACTAAAAAAAATTGGGAAGTGAGCTTACAGACGGGCCATTTGCGCTTGAACTGCCCGACCAGAAAGTCGAACCCAACGCTACATAAACAGTAGTACCAGCAGTACCAGCAGAACCAAGCCGAGCACCTCATGCTCCTCAAGCCGCACAACCTAATGGCCAAGACCGCCGTCCTAATGCCCACAGACCAGTCCACGCCATGACCCGCAATGGAGCATTCGCATCTGATGTCAAGACCCGCACCCAGTATAAGGACACGAGTGCGTAACAGCACCCAGCCTACATCGCATAATCGGTGATAGAACGCAGTTCTAGGTCACTAACTATCAAACTCACACAATAAAAAATATACCTGTCATAGATCTCAACTCCGAATGGAAGACAAGTATATTAATAATGGTAAATACTCAATCACAGTCTAAAGCACGATAAGATATCATAGAAGTCTAAATAACTAAAAAGATTAAACATCAACAACAACTACTAATAATATCTAAATCAAATTTTAAATACAATGTTAAAATCTCCAATTATTGTAAGTCAAGTTCAAACAGAGAATCTAAAACAAGTCAACTAAAACTAGGGCTCTCGGTCACTCCTAAGAATCTAGACCCAAGGTAGCTATTCTCTCCTCGGATCCGTGGTAGGTAGGACACGTATCCTCTGAGCAATCATCTGAAAAATATCCAGTCAGAATGGAACGAGCACATCTCCTATAGCAGTTCCAAATAAGTGACAATGAATATAAAGCAGATATAGCAAGTGATACTTGATGAACATGAAAAGTTTAAGACAGGTAATGAAATAGAACAACAGTTTAACTATAGAACGAGGAAAGTAAATACAGAGAAACAGAAGAGCATGGCAGTGAAGACTGTAAATAGAGATAGCTAAACTAGAAAAATGTAATATAAGTCCAATCAATATAACATGAGATAATGTGAATCTAGTACAAGACACTAATCTAGTGTGTTTTAAAATACCGAGTTCGACATGTAAACGGCTAGCGGGTAAATACGGCACATCGCACGCTTGGCAAGCGTACAACAACTATTTGTCATGATTAGACGAGTAGTGAATACGGCACGTCGCACGCTTGGCCTAGCGATGACAGCTATCTTTCTTGTAAGGGTAGTTCTTGTAACAATTAGGCTAGTAGTGAGTACACTACGTCGCACGCTTGGCCTAGCAGCGATGGCTATCTTTCTTGTAGGGGTAGTTCTTGTAACGATTAGGCTAGTAGTGAGTATGGCACGTCGCACGCTTGGCCTAGCGGAGACGGCTATCTTTCTTGTAGGGGTGGTTCTTGTTGAATACGGCACGTCACACGCTTGGCCTAGCGGCGATGACTATTGCTTGTAGGGTAGTTCTTGTATGATTGGAAATGTTTACATGTTTATTCGAGTATTTTCCCACCCTGATAAGTACAAGTGAATCCATGTCCCGACACATAAATAGACTACGAGTCTAGCCAAAAGTAAATGGTGCTTGTAGGTGTTTCGAGTAGGTGGTTCCAATAAGTGGTTCTAGAAGTAGGGGCTAGATGAGTTAATTACATGTGTGCAATGAATGAATCCAGAATACCAATCTGTGTTGTGATAGAGAATCAAATAACTATACTAGAAGCTAAATCATAATAATCATTAAGTAAATAAAAACTATCAGAGAATGTACTCGCCTGTCGTCTAAAGCAGTGAATGAGGATCGATTCCCAAAGTGGTATTGTCACAAAAACCTATATATGGGATGTACAAAGTTATTTAGTGTTCTAGAGTAAACAGTGTATATAAATGTACTTACATGCTGCTAGGCCTTTTCTCGATCATGGAATTCAAACTAAGTCAAGGCTAGTCAATCTAGGTCAATACCCTAGATAGCTACCTCTACTGTATACTCATAGACTCTTCAAGTACAATACACTAACCCTTCTCTATCACCTTATTCCATATGCATGGATATCCCATATTATATAGCCATATATATATATATTATTATATATATAATATTATATATAATATATATATATATATTATAATATATATATATATATATATTTTATATATATATATGCATGTTTCCTTGCTACTAAGATATCTACTCAAGTCCAGATTTGACATTCCCTTCCAAGGCTAAGCATGCATTATCTTACCCCTAATATCTCTATAACCCTCACTATATAGGTATGCACAGATAGCCTAATCCACTTATAATCCATATCATTTCTAGCTATGTAGTATAGGTGTCCATATAGTATACATCTAAAATTTCCACCCAATCTCATACCTTATTACATAATACATTACCTAGTATATAGGTGATACTATACATTGGAAATTTCCTGTCATACTAACTTATATTTACCCTTAACTCTATATGGAACCTATACCCTATACTCTACTCACTCATATAGGTAATCCCCTATAGCCTACCTATACACTACCTTTAACCAATTGACCCAAACCATACCTTGACTAAACGTTTGGTTCCAACAAGATGGTTTAATGCAGATTTTGTATAATCCTTAGTAGCTTACAAGGCAGATACCATTGGCTAATAACATGTTCACAAATATAGGCTTTGACTACATAACATAGAAATCCACACATCATTTCCAACAGATCATGACCTGGATATTTGCTAGTGGCTACTCTCATTCTCAGGGAACACTCACACTAAGGTATCAAAGCCATATCTCCACACTCACCTCTTCTTTCTAATACACACATAAATAACATGTGTTACACTGCTTATGCAGTAGGTAATCAAACCCTGCTGTACAAGGACCTCCCAAACTTGTGTCTTGTCTTGTACAGGCCCCTGGGCAGTACCCTGCTGCATAGGAGTTCCCAAGACATGCCTAGCTGCTGCTAAACCTCACATCCAACCACTACCTTCAAGGCCAAGCACACAGGGGTAGCCCTGTCTGCCTAGGCCACTGTCCTTGTGGCCCTGTCTAACTGTTGGCCACGGCCTTGTTCGAACAGGAAGGGGTGAACCTCTATACTGGGAGGATACTCCCCACCTGACCTGCTACTGCAGGAGCCTATTTGGCCCATGTTTTTCCTATCTGTCATATCCCCCTAATCCATACACCTGGCATAACTACTGAAGTTCACACCACCTCACCAGGATACCTAACACTCATCTCTCAAAGACACTCGTTTAATGGGACACCACATTACTCAAGGCACATAGGCCAAACGATACATTACTGTCAGTTTTTCCCCTTTAACCCCTGCTAACCAATATCAACTGATACCAGTCCCATTAGGACTAAACCTAAGTTGCCCCCCCCCATCCTACTATTTACTAAGCCATTAACCTGACCTTATAGGTAGTTAATTCATTAATGGCTCCCCTTTCATTCTCTTACATAGTACTGATACTATAGAGTATCATATCCAACTAATATAGGCTAACCCCTATATATCTGATACCAATTCCATAACAGTTATATTTCCTTACATGTGGACTGCCACAATGATTCTTATAACTGATACACACATAATGGGGAGACTGAAACAAGGTTCAACCACTCGAGCTCTCTCTCTTCATCATAATTATAACTGATACCAAGTAAAATATGTAAAAGAATCGGTAATTGAGTAGGGACTAAATGGGTTTGACTGATACTATAAATGTAAATCCCTACTCTCATTGGCTAATGCTCAAGGGAATCATGGACTGAACATGAGTGATTTATGACTGAAAAATACCCAAGGCTAATGTAGGTAGTTGTGACCATTCATTAACACTCATGCTAGCAAGTAGTGACTTATGTCATGCCCCGATTTTAAAGAATCGATAGTCGTCCCCGGGCGTGATGCTGTACGAACCTAGGTTGCGATCGCACAAGGCATAGTCATAAGGTAATTCGAAATACGTCAACTAAGAGAGAGCGCAGATAAACTGAACAACACATTGAGATAGAAAAACTTTGTATTTTATTAATAATAGACATCATTTACAGACTCTATTACAATCGTGCCACACGGGCTTTACAATATGACTCGAATACAAAAGGAGTGCTGATAAGATATGTTCTATACATACATCCCTTATTTACAACAAAAGTATTCCAGCCACCTGGATGCGAGGGACTGAGACATGTTCCTAGGACTTGAGAAGAGTCTTCAAAAGTTCAGCGATAGGGTCTTCGACGCACGATCGAAAGTTTACGAACGTCGCCTAGCTAGTTGGCACGTTATTCCTGATTCCTGGTACCTACAAAGAACGAGGGTCAGCATGATCACATGAACTGGCGAGTAGCTAATTAAACCCAAGCTTTACATTTTGTTCAAGCATTTTATGAAACATATTAGCTATTTTTGTGATCTTTCTAACCATCCTGATTAATTTGCATGTTAATATGTTTTGAGGCAAGCATATAAAATTGTATACATTGAGCAGCTATCATAATCATCCCGTGTCAAGTGCATTAGTTCAAGCAGTGAAAGGGGTGTGAAGGTCACTGGAAATCAAGCCATCATGGACTATAGCTGGGTTAGATGGTGACCCTTTCGCGACGGGTAGTGAGCCCTGTATTGATTCGTTCCATGATTTTATTGATTCTACACTATGACGACAAGTATTTTTTGTTTCATATTTGATTCTGAAATAGAGGGTCGAGGCGAAGAAGGTCAGCTACTCACCTTAGTCTTTGCTTTAGGCGAGGGACTGGTTGGCTGCGCTTAGACGTCGCCTATGTGATCACTTGCAATCGCATAATCAACTGATTAGAACACTATATTATTCAAGGAATTCGATACAAATGCGAAGTTCGAAAATACAAGCCATAAAAACCATCGAAAATATTCACGAAAACCAAAGCCAAAGTAAGTACGGCATGAAAAGTATAGCAACGGAAGGTCTCTCCCGACAGCCGCAGAGCCAATGCTTGAGGCGCAACCTACTGAATATGGGACTTGATTTCGAAGAATCCTTTCCATAACGAGAAAAGGATCTTAATTCAATTGTTCCGTTCGATCGATTCAACCAATCCCGATCTATCGGTCCCGACTGAATCGGTAGCGACAGTTTTCTTTCTCGCGCACCTCGTGGACAAAAACAGGGCACGATATAGGGACGGGGCACTACACCATAACCAACTAATAAAAAGTTTCATCTTCAAAACTTAAGAGTAGCACTACCTCTACGAGAACAATGAAGGAAATTTCTCCTTCGTCTCTGATTCAAGTTCCCAGGTCGACTCCTCGACCGAATGATTGCTCCAGCATACGCGGACGAGAGGGATCGCTCGATTCTACAACAGTTTATCTTTTCGTTTAAGATTTGCATCGATACTTCAATATATGATAAGTCGGCCTTCAGCTCCAGTTGACCAAAATCTACCACGTGGCTTAGATCGTGCACGTACTTCGCAGCTGAGAGACGCGGAAGACATTATGCACACCCGATAGCGTTGGCGACATGTAATCTGATAGGCCACTGGAGCGACTCGCTTGAGTACTTCAAACGGCCCAACGAATCTCGGACTCAACTTTCCCTTTGCACTAAATCGAGTAACTCCATGCATAGGCGACACTTTAAGAAATACGTGATCACCTTCTTCTTGAAACTCGAGGGGTCGACGGTGGACATTTGTAACTTTTTTGTCGACTCTGTACAGTCTTTAATTTCCCGAATGAGCTTGATCTTCTCCACGGTATATTCTACCAGCTCCGGGCCAAGAATCTGACGTTCCCCGACTTCATCCCAGCAAATGGGTGATCTACGTCCGGCCGTACAAGGCTTCGTACGGCACCATTTGGATGCTGGACTAATAGCTATTGTTGTATGCAAATTCGGCCAACGATAGATGAACGTCCCAACTCAACTTAAAGTCAATTGCACAGAGCCGTAACATGTCTTCGAGGATCTGATTCACCCGCTCAGTTTGGCGTCGGTCTGGCGTAGTAAGCTGAGTTGAATTGCAACTTGGTACCTAGAGCCGACTGAAGGCTACTCCAGAAGCACGATAGAAATCGTGTATTCCGATCAGAGACAATGGATACAGGGACTCCGTGCAGTCGTACTATCTCGTCAAGATAAATGAGCCAGGCGATCAACCCTCTAAGTAACTTTAATGGCAATAAAGTACGATGACTTGATTAGTCGATCAACGATGACCCAGATGGCGTCATTTCCCTGTGACATCTTCGATAGACCAACAACAAAGTCTATAGTGACATAATCCTATTTCCATTCTGGAATGGCAAGTTTCTGTATCTCCCCGCCCAGTCTCTGATGCTCAGCTTTCACCTGCTGACAGGCCATGCTTTGCGATATAAAGAGCGCCACATCTCTCTTCATACCGTGCCACCAGAAGGTCGTGCGGAGGTCCATGTACATCTTTGTGCTGCCAGGATGCAAGGTATATTTTGCATAGTGTGCCTCCATCAATATATTCTTTCTAAGTTCTGAATCGTCCGGAACGTATAGCCTACCCTTTAATCGAACTACGTCGCTTCGTCTACCATAAATTCGGTTGCACTACCCGTTGAAATTTGCTCTCGTACTTTCTTCAGGTATGGATCATCCTTCTGGGTGGTCTTGATCTTTTCCTGCAAGCTCGGCTCTAACTGCCTCTGTGCCAACTGCACATCCCTGAATCAAACCCGGAGGTCGATGCTTATCTCTTCTAGGAAACGTAGCAGTCTGCGATCGATGGATAACGAGGCAATATACTTCTGACTCAGAGCATCTACCACAATATTTCCCCAGCATATAGTCAATAGTCAAGTCATAATCTTTGATCAGTTCAAGCCAACGCCTTTGCCGCAAGTTCAGCTCCTTCTGCGTGAATAGATACTTGAGGCTCTTGTGATCCGTATAGATCATGCACGCCATGCCATAAAAATAGTGATGCCACAATTTTAACATGAACATAATCGTCGCTAACCCCAGGTCATGGGTAGGATAGTTCTTCTCGTGCGACTTTAGCTGTCGGGAAACAAAAGATCATCTTGTTCTGTTACATCAGCACACATCCCAAATCCTGGCCGACGTATCACTGAATATCTGGAATCCCTCATTCCCTTTCGGAAGTACTAGTATCGGGGCCGAGATGAGCCGTTGCTTTCATTCCTGGAAGGAAGCTTCACAGTCGTCTGACCATTCAAAAGCGACTCCTTTTTGGGTGAGACGAGTCAGAGGCGACGTAATCTTCGCAAAGTCTTTCACAAAGCGTCGGTAGTATCCTGCTAAGCCAAGGAAGCTACGAATCTCGTCGACTGAGCTGGCCGTTTCCAATCGATAATGGCTTCAACTTTCTTTGGGTCGCTCTATGCCTTTAGATGAAATGATGTGTCCAAGGAATACGACGCTGCTCAGCCAAAATTTATACTTGTTCCACTTCACATACAACTGATTTTCCAAAGGGTCTGAAGCACGGTCCGCAGATGCTCAGTGTTTTCTGCTTATCTTTCGAGTAGAAGTATATCGTTGATGAAGACTACTACGAACTTGTCGAGGAAGGGTCGAAACACCCGATTCATTAAATCTATAAAAGCAGCTGGGGCGTTCGTTAGGCCGAACAGCATTACCAGGAATTATAATAGCCGTATCGAGTGCGGAAGGCTGACTTCGACACAACGTCCAACTTGATTTTGAGTTGATGGTAGCCCGATCGAAGATCAAATTTGGAAAATACGAAGCACCTTGCAACTGATCGAACAGGTCGTCTATGGGGGTAATAGATATTTGTTCCGGACGGTGGCCTTGTTCAGCTCTCAGTAGTCGATACAAAGACGCATTGAGCCATCCTTTTTTTGACAAACAATACGGACGCTCCCCATGGCGAGACGCTAGGCCGTATGAATCCCTTATCGAGCAACTCTTGCAACTGTACTTTGAGTTCCTTAAGTTTGTAGGGGCCATTCTATACGGGGCTTTAGAGATGTCTAGTATCGGAGAATGTGTCAATGGTGAAATCTATCTCTCGATCAGATGGCATGTCGGGCAACTCGTCTGAAAACACATCTGGGAATTTTGCTACAACGTCGGCCTGACCCGCGTTTGCACCATCATGTCTCATGTCTCAAACAGACGCTAAATAGCCTTCACACCCGGAATACAGCATCTTTCGAGCCGATATTGCCGAGATCACCATGAAAGTCGTGATGTCTCACCACACAAATAGCAGAATTCACACTCCAGGTATACGGAAGGTGACCGTCTTTTCGGTACAATCGATGGTTGTTGCACGGACGAGCCAATCCATTCCCAGAATGATATATAGTCCTTAATGTCTAGGACTATCGCATCGAGACATACCTTTTGACCATGACCACCTATACAGATGATTTCTCCGTAGGCTAAGTTTGTAAGGAGTGATGTGCTCGACGTTATGTTGACGCTAAGATTCAGGCCTAACGATGTCACAAGGAATTTGTGCTCACCGAAAAATTTGTCGATATAAAGTTATGTGTGGCACATGAATCAAACAGTACACAAGCAGGTTTATTATTGAAATATAGTATACCTGTCATGACTGTGTAATATGCGAACGATTCATCCCAGATCATGGTGTAGACACGGCCCTGAGCATTGGGGTGTCGGTCTTGGCCATTTTGTGGCGCGATCTGTGGAGCCCGAGGTGCTTGGCCTCAGTTTTGTTGGTGTTGCTTGGGGCGTTGGTTTGACCCACCTTCAGGGCAGTTGTGTGCGACGTGTCCTACTCGACCGCTTCCGAAGCATGCTCCAATTTTTATTAAGTACTCGTTAGCCATATGTCCTACCTTATGCCAATGATTGTAAACTACTCGTTTCTCCCTGGTTGTCGCTTCGTTGTTGTGGTTGGGTCGCTTATGCGCGTTGTTCCCTCTTGCATGGCTATGGCTCTTGTGATTATAAGTATGCACAGTGCCGGTAGCGACTGGAGGATATTGAGTCTCGAGGCGAAGGGCATGGTTGAGTGACTCACCCATTATTTGATACTTGGGCACAGTCACATGGGTAGAAATTGAAGGCCTCAGGTTACTTCGAATCTCTATGCTCGAATCGCTGCCGTCGGCAGGTAGACACCAGCAAATGAGCCAACTTATTAAATTTTGTAGCATACTCGTGCATTGTCATGGTTCCTTATTTCAGTTGCATAAACTCTTCTCCTTCGCTTGGCATACCGAAGCAGGTAAGTACTGACTTCGAAGGCCTTGCAGAACGTAGCCCAGGAGATCGATGTGGTAGAGTCATCATGACGGATAGCTACTTTTGTACCGCCCACCAGTCGTGTGCGTTCAATCGAAGTTGAAGTTGAGCGCATGCGACTTTTTTGCCTCATCGATGCCGAGGAGCTCGAAGTTGTCCTCTTGTCTAACCAGTCGATCACAAGGGAAGGGTCTTCGATGCCAGAGAAGGAAGTGCAAAACGCCTTCTTGAAGTTGGTATAGTCGAAGGCATTATTCTTTGGCAATGCAAGCTGAGACGAAGGCTCCCTGGGCGACTTCGAGGGGGCGGTTCACACGTTCGACAGTACAGGTTACAGAGTTTCGTTGGTCACGACTGTCTGCACCAACTGCCATAGTGTGTCAAGTTGCCCTTGCTGTATCTTGAACTGCTCTTCGAACCAGGCTTCAAATTGGGCATGTCGTTTTGGACTACAGGTGCAGCTTCTCGCTTTTTTGTTGGAATGCTGCAGCCTGTCTCTGCTACATTTCGAGCATATGCAGCATCCGCTCCATAGGACTGCCGGAAGGTCCGGCTTCGATCGGCATCCTCCCCGTTGGGTTGACAGAAGGCCCGACTTCGGAACTACTCGAGCTGCTGTAAATGCTCGCTTCACCCTCTGCCCGAGGTCCCACAACTCCTGGGGAAAAAGGCAACTCTCGTTAGTTTCAGAAAATCTTATGAATCCAGCGTGTGGAACAACTCATTTTATCGACATGAGGTCAACAGTTCGAGACTAGAGACTCGATACTGGAGGCCAAGGACGTAAAGTCATGCTCTAATACCATTATGTCATGCCTCGATTCCGAAGAATCGATAGTCGTCCCCCGGGCGTGATGCCGTACGAACCTAGGTTGCGATAGCACAAGGCATAGTCATAAGGTAATCCGAAACACGTCAACTAAGAGAGAGCGCAGACAAATTGAACAACACATTGAGATAGAGAAACTTTGTATTTTATTGATAATAGACATTATTTATAGACTCTATTACAATCATGCCGCACGGGCTTTACAACATGACTCGATCACAAAAGGAGTGCCGATGAGATAGTCGTTCCATACATACATCCCTATTTACAAAAAGTATTTCTGCCACCTGGATGCGAAGAATGCTGAGACATGTTCCTTGGACTTGCGGAGAGTCTTCAAAAGTTCAGCAACGGGGTCTTCGACGTGCGGTCGAAGCTTCAAAAGCACGAACATCGCCCAGCTAGTTGGCACGTTCTTCCTGATTCCTGGCACCTGTAAAGAGCAAGGGTCAGCACGATCACATGTACTGGTGAGTGGCTAATTAAACCCAAGCTCTGCATTTGTTCAAGCAGTTTTATAAAACATGTTAGCTATTTTTGTGATCTTTCTAACCATCCTGATTGATTTGCATGTTAACATGTTTTAGGCAAGCATATCAAATTGTATACATTGAGCTGCCATCATAATCACCATGTTTCACGTGCGTTAGTTCAAGCAGTAAAGGGGTGTTAAGGTCACTGGCAATGTCAAGCCATCATGAACTATAGTTGGGTTAGACGGCGACCCTTTCGTGACGGGTAGTGAGCCCCGTGCGAAAGTTCCGAATCACCCACACCGATTCATGGTTGGTGCTTGCTATACTCATTCCTCCCGGGCCGAATCGATTCATTGGCCTAGGCAACCGTTCGAGGAAACTATGCCTTATGCATAAGTTATCCAATGACTGTTTTACATATTCATGAAATATTCTTTCTTTTTACTAGAAACTTAAACTTTCTCTTTTGGTGTGAAACTGACCTTTTCTTTGAACTTAGTATTTATGCACTTTAGCCGTATTGTTGCGATAAACGTTAATCGATTCGTCCTTTGGTTTGTATAGGCTAAGTAAATAAGACATAAGAAAGCAGGCATCCATTTTTAATGTAAAGCAGTTCGATAGCAAGTGTTTCGTGAAGAATCGTGCTATGATTTTATTGATTCTACACTATGGCGATAAGCATTGTTTTTGTGTTTCATATTTGATTTGAAACAGAGGGTCGAGGCGAAGAAGTTCAGTCACTCACCTTAGTCTTTAGTTCAGGCGAGGGACTGGTTGGCTGAGCTTATACGTCACCTACGCGATCACCTACAATCGCATAAGCAACTGATTAGAATACTATATTATTCAAGGAATTCGATATGAATACGAAGTTCGAAAATACAAGCCATGAAAACCATCGAAAACATTCATGAAAATGCATTCACGAAAACCAAAGCCAAGCAAGTGCGGCATAAAAAGCAGAGCAACAAGAGGTCGCTCCCGATCAGCCACAGAGCCAATCCTTGAGGCGCAACCCACTGAATATGGGATTTGATTCCGAATAATCCTTTCCGTAACGAGAAAAGGATCTTAATTCAATCGTTCCCGTTCAACCGATTCAACCAATCCCGATCTATCGGTCCCGACTGAATCGGTAGCGACAGTGTTCTTTCTCGTGCACCCCGTAGACGGAAATGGGCACGATGTAGGGACGGGGCACTACAATTTCTACTATCCTGCCAAGATATCCTCTTTCCCAAACATGCTCAAGGGAAGGTAAGGACTGAATGGAAGATATTAGGACTAAATCATTAGAGGCAAGTGATAGGGACTGACATCAAGTGTTATGGATAGCAAAACATAGGCTAATGAACTGAGTCCAAGTAATGGACTGACATCAATGCAAGGTTGAACTAAGATGGACTGTACAACTTAAGTTGTACTGGCTGAACATCAAGGAGGATTGACTTCATTAGAGTATGTAGACTAGTCATTATAATTTGGGACTAAAATTAAGTGTATAGACTGAATAAATGGTTGACTGAACATGACAGATACATAGGTTAACTGTAACAGTGAGTGCAAGGCATAGGCTTCTAAGAAATGAACTAATGCTTGTAGGACTGAACAGGATGAGAAACTGGACATTACAAAGGAGATAGAACATCAGAAATAGGCTGATATAAACTCACATATGGACTGAAATGGTATCTAACACAAGGAACTGATACTAACAGGTCGGATACCACATGAGTATTATTAGTTCAATGTACTGTAAAGCCCACACAACACACTTCATGGTCCATACTATAACACAACCTTCCAATTCAAATTATACCACACAAACTCACTTCAAATCACTAGATAATCACACCAATGATAATCCTATAGCAAGGCACACTCAATACAAAGGCCAAAACTGAATTTAGAGTACTTGTTGCTTTTTGAGTTATTTTGACAAATACTTGGCGTGCGTATCTGATACTCTCGTGATACGCACTCCAAATGGATCCAAACTTGATCAAAGCACACCTATATGCTCTACAACACAAGCATGACCCACTTTACCAATTTTATAAATCCTAGAATCCTAATTTCGATTTCCCCAAATCGAATCAAAATTGAAAGAGGAAAACCTTCAAATAGGAAGAGGAGAGCCTCAACTCCTCTCTAATGGCACCCTAATGGAATGGGGGTCCTAAATGAATACATTTACACCAAAGAAATGAAATATGAAGGGTTTAGAGAGCTCAAACCAATCGGAAGATGGATTCCCAATGTAAAATCCCTATATTAGAATTCCCTCAAGCTCCAAATTCTTCCAAGCTAGCCAATAGAGTCTTCTCCTCTCCAAGGGGAAGAGAATGAAACTAATTTGAGTAAATTTAGAGGAAATTTGGTAGTAGGAGGATTTAACGAAGACTTACAAATTAGGGTTAGGGTTTGGATGAAAAAGGGAAGAAGATGATGAAATGAGGCTATTTAATGAGGGTGGCTGTTATGAGGGCTAAATTTTAGGGTTTTGGTTAAGGAAAAAGGTCCACTATACCCCTCTCTTAGTCATGACAAATTAGGGATTAAACCTCCCTTCCTAATTAGGTATTTAGTCAAACCTTCTAGCTAATTCTTCTAATCTAGCTAAAGACTACCTAAAGTTCAATTAGGCTAGTCCTAATCCTCTAGTTGGGTGGTCATAATAAGTTAATTTGGGTATTCTTGGATCACTAACCACTATTCTAGTCAAAGGCTAACCATTAGTCATATTTAAAAATAACACATGCACCATATTAATTATTAAATAATTAACCAAAATATAAAGTTTAGTTTTGAAAGATTAATTTACCACTCAAGATGTAATATGAAATTACACTAATAACAATAATTAGGAAAAGTCAAAAATACCCCTGTTCCAGGAAAGTAGTGGTTAGATTTGACACGATCATGACAGGTATATTACTTTTCAATAAAAACCTACTCGTATTCTGTTTGATTTAGGTGCCACACATAGCTTTATATCGGCAGATTTTATCGGCGAGCATAAATTTTCTTGACACCGCTAGGCCTTGATATTAGTGTTAGCGTACCGTCGAACACGTTACTACTTACACATTAGGCTGCAGAGATAGAATCATCTGCATCGAAGGTAAACAGGTGTATCTTAATACGATAGTTCTTGATATTAAAGACTACGACATCATACTTGGAATGGATTGGCTTGGCGCTTAAAATGCTACCATCGACTGTGCAGGAAAGATGGTTACCTTTCGTACCTGGAGTGCCAGAATTCTATTATGTGGGTGAGACGTCGTCGACCTGCATGGTGATCTCGACGATATCTGCTCGAAGGATGCTGCATTTTGAATGTGAAGGCTATTTGGCGTCCGTTTAAGACATACGACAGGATGGTGCAATGTGCGTCAGACCGACGTTGTAACAGAATTCCCAGATGTGTTTTAGATGAGCTACCCATGCCACTTGATCGAGAGATCGAGTTCACCATCGACACATTCTCCGATACCCGACTGATCTCCAAAGCTCCGTACAGAATAACCCCTTCAGAGCTTAAGGAACTCAAAGTACAATTGCAAGAGTTGCTTGATAAGAGATTCATACAGTCTAGCATCTCGCCATGGAGAGTATCAGCATTCTTTGTCAAGAAGAAAGATGGCTCAGTGCATTTTTGCATTGACTACCGAGCTAAACAAGGCCACCGTCCGGAACAAATATCCATTATCCCACATAGAGACCTGTTCGATCAGTTACAAGGCGCTTCGTGTTTTCTAAAATTGATCTTTGTTCGGGTTACCATCAACTCAAGATCAAGCCGGCGATGTGTCGAAGTCAGCCTTCCGTACTCGATACGGCCATTATGAGTTCCTGGTAATGTCGTAACAAACGCCTCCATTGTCTTCATAGATTTAATGAATTGGGTGTTTCGACCATTCATCGACAAGTTTATAGTATTCTTCATCAATGATATACTCGTCTACTCGAGGGACAAATGGCAATATAAGCATCTGCGGACTATGCTTCAGACCTTTCATGAAAATTAGTTATATGCGAAGCGAAGCAAGTGTGAATTCTGGCTGAACAGCGTGTCATTCCTTGGATACATCATTTCTGCTGAAGCATTAACGGCGATCCAAAGAAAGTTAAGCCATTGTTGATTGGAAATAGCCAGTGTTAGTCGGTGAGATTCAAAGTTTCTTTGGCTTGGCAGGATATTATAGACGCTTTGTGAAGGACTTCGCGAAGATCGCATCACCTCTAACTCATCTCACTCAGAAAAGAGTCGCGTTTGAATGGTCAAATGACTGTGAAGCTTCCTTCTAGGAGTTAAAGCAACGACTCATCTCGGCCCCAATACTCGCACTTCCAGACGGGACTGAGGGATTCCAGATTTTTAGCGATGCATTCAGGGTTTGGGGTGTGTGCTGATGTAACAGAACAAAGTGATATCTTTTCCTTCTCGACAGCTAAAGCCATACGAGAAGAACTACCCCACTCTGACATAGATTTAGCGGCTATTGTGTTCGCATTAAAACTGTGGTGACACTACCTTTATGGTCATACAGGATTTACACAGATCACAAGAGCCTCAAGTATCTATTCAGAAGGAGCTGAACATGCGGCAAAGGCGTTGGCTTGAACTAATCAAATATTACAACTTGACTATTGACTATACGCCTGGCAAAGAAAATGTTGTGGCAGACTTTGAGTCAAAAGTATATTGCCTCGCTATCCATCGACTACAGGTTGCTACGGGACCTAGAAGAGATGGGCATTGACCTCCGGGTTCGATTCAGGGTGTACAGTTGGCACAGTTACAGCTAGAGCCAAGCTTGAGGAAAAGATCAAGACCACTCAAAAGGATGATTTGTACCTGAACAAGATGTGGGAGCTCATCTCAACGATATACGATCGACTTTGCGGAAGATGAAACTGAAGTGCTTCGATTGAAGGGTATGATTTAGAACTTAGAAAGAAAATAATGACAGAAATCAACTATACGAAGTACTTCTTGTACCCAAGCAGCACCAAGATGTACAAGAACCTCCGTACGACCTTTTGACATGAAATAAAGAGAGATGTGGTACTCTTCATGTCGTAGTGCATGGCCTGTCAGCAGGTAAAAGCTGAGCATCAGAGGCCGGGTAGGGAGATGCAGAACCTAGCGATACCAGAATGGAAGTAGGAGAACGTGTGCATGGATTTTATTATTAGTCTACCGAAGACCCACAAAGAAATAATGCCATCTGGGTCATCGTCGATTGACTAACCAAGTCAGCACATTTCATTTCCATCAAAGTTACTTAGAGCGTTGACCGCCTGGCTCAATTTATTATGAGATAGTTCGGCTGCACGGAGTTCCAGTATATATCCATCATCTCTGATCGGGATACGATTTCTATCGCACTTTTGGAGTAGCCTTCAGTCGACTTTGGGTACGAAGTTGAACTTTAGCTCGACTTACCATCCCCAGACCGGCGGCTAAATGGAGCACGTGAATCAGATCCTCGAGCACATGCTACGGCTCTGCGCAATTGACTTCAAATCAAGTTGGGGCGTTCATCTATCTCTGGCCGAATTTGCATATAATAATAGTTATTAATCCAGCATACAGATGGCGTCGTACGAAGCCTTGTATGAACGGAAGTGCAGGTCACCCATTTGCTGGAACGTAGTCGGGGAGCGGCAGATTCTCAGCCCGGAGCTGGTGGAACAAATTGTGCCGAAAGTTTGGCTCATTCGGGAAAGACTGAAGACTGCACAGAGTCGGCAGAAAAGCTATATTTTTATCCATCATCGATCCCTCAAGTTTCTAGAAGGCGATCACGTATTTCTTAAAATGACGCCCATGTGAGGAGTTACCTGGTTCGGTACAAAGGAGAAGCTGAGTCCAAAATTTATTGGGCCTTTCGAAATACTCAAGCGAGTTGTTCCAGTGGCTTATTAAATTGCCTTGCCACTAGCGCTAGCGGGTGTGCACGATGTCTTCCACATCTCTCAGTTATGAAAGTACGTGCACGATCCAAGACACATGGTAGATTTTGGTCAGCTGGAGCTAAAGGCCGACTTATCATTTGTTGAAGTGCAGTCTAGATCTTAGAGCGCAAGGATAAGCTGTTTGGAATCGAGTGATCCCTCTCGTCTGCGTACTCTGGAGAAACCATTCGGTCGAGGAATCGACCTGGGAACTTGAATCGGAGATGAAGTAAAAAAATTCTTCATTGTTCTCTTAGAGGTAGGTTAATTCTAAAGTTTTAAGGACAAAACTTTTTCTTAGTTGGTTATGTGTAGTGCCCCATCCCTACATCGTGCCCCGTTTTCGTCCACTAGGTGCACGAAAAAGGAACATTGTCGCTACCAATTCAGTCAAAACCGAATCGGTCGAACGGGAACGATTGAATTAAGATCTTTTTATTGTTATGAAAAGGCTTCTAAGGAATCAAGTCCCATATTCAGCGGATTGTGCCTCAAGGGTAGACTCTGCGGCTGAGTCAGAAGAGACCTCTATTTTTTTTGCTTTTCATGTCGTACTTGCTCTTTAGCTTTGGTTTTCATGAATGCATTTTCGTGAATGTTTTCGATAGGTTTTATGACTTGCATTTTTGAACTTCGCATTCGTATCGAACTCCTTAAATGGCACTATTTAATCAGTTGCTTGTGCATTTGTAGGTGATCGTGTAGGCAACGTCTAAGCATGCCAACCAGTCACTCACCTCAAGTAAGACTAGGGTGAGTGGCTGACCTCCTTCCCCTCGACCTCTGGTTTTAAATCAAACATGAAACACAAAATACATGCTTGTATTCATAGTGTAGAATCAATAAATTATGGCATGATTTTTCACGAACACTTGCTATAGATCTGTCATGACCCGATCCCAAGATACTGGGTCCAATCAGATCATGCCCAACCTGCACCGTTGTGAGACGGCGGCAGTAAGCTGTATCAATCAGTAGTAACAAAATACAACACTCTAAATTGCGAAATAAAACTTTATTTAAAATATTTAAATTGGAAACCAATGTCTAACTGAAACAAAATACACAAGCAGAAGAGTGTTAAGTTATTACAACTGTTCTTTATTACAACTAGAAAACAGGAAAGCTAAGCAACGGACACAACTAAAAATCTTGGGCTCTCTGTCAGGTTCAGCTATCTCTTCAGAACTCGGATCGGACCATAGTAGGAACTAAAGCAAGCTCATCATCTTCGCAATCACCTAAAATATTGGTCTCTAGTCAGGAGGGGAGCAAGAATATATATCCATATACAATATTCTAAATAATAATAAATGATGCAAGGGCAGTTTAAAAGCATTATTATATTTTTTAAATAATAATAAAGAAAATACCAGGGCAATAAAATCTCAAAAGCTACAATGATGCAATCTAATATTTAATAGTGATTTGAGTGTATAGCAGATCTGTGACCTGCTGGTAGATTCAATGTGTATATTAACATTTTGGCCAAATGCGACGGCTCAACCCCCTGTGCAATAGGGGTTAGCGTGAGAGAGATAATAATAGTAATATGGCTTTGGTTACAGTTGCGATACTACTCCCCCAATCTCCGAGTCAATGAGTCAATTAAGCAATCAATTTGGGGTCCGAGAGGGACCCTATGAATTAGTATCGATACAATATACATAGTCCTACAGAATGCAATGCATTTAATTATTAATTAAAATGTAAACATGAATAGTATGATACTTGCCTTGGCGTTTCCGGTACTGTAGGTGACGACAAGAAAATATTCAGGCTAGGTCCCGGAACTGAATCCTACATTAACGAAATATAACTTTGTTGCCAATCTAAAGTTGCTACAATTCAAATTAATCACTTATTAATGACACGATAATCGTCTCGACTCTAAATCACCGATAATTACAAATAAGCAATTGTTTAATTATAAAGTATTTTAGAGAGCTCTAAGTGAGTAATATAAGAAAAATACGATTTTGGTAATAAAATAGTAAAACTTATTATTTCTTTAAATAAAGTTATCATTACTCTAATTAATAACAAATTCGTGACAAAATAGTAGATATTTTGACTATAAAGATAATTTACATTTAATAACAAATTCGTTATCATTACTCTTTTACTATTTTTTAGCAAAATATACATAATTAGCTACTACTAAATGAACAAACTTTTAAATAATTATTTATTTATTTAGTAACATAAAAATTACTATTTTAATTAAAATAGATAAATAAATAAATAGGTTTTTATTTTATAAGTAGAACTTAAACAAATATTCTTTTTGGTAATGAAATCTATTTTGGAAATTAAATAACATTTTATCTACGTAAAACTATAACATATTTAATAAGTCTATAACAACGTGATTTTCTATGGTAATCGTTTATTAAAATCGCTTAATTAACCATTCTACGATAATCATTAAATCTAATAAATTACTAATTAATCTAACAATTAATACAATGACATAATTATTACTAACAATAATCTAACCGTTAAACATTAATTAAATATTAATCCTATTAATAAATCATACATCCAAAATAGGAATCTATTTAAGAGTAGTAATTAAATACCATCTTAAAACTTTATTTTAATAAGACAAAAGCTAACTAAATATTTATAACGATTTTATTACAAAAAGTATTTTGTATTAATAATAATGAGAAAATATTCAATTACGCGAATAATTAAATGATTTATTAAGGAAATATAACTAAATTTTCTAAAATATTAACTATACTTTTATGAATCCAATTTCTTTTGTCTAAAAGTTTATTAACAAAATATTTACAGTCTTTTTATTTAGATGGTTATTCTAAAATCATAATTTATTCAAACCGTTATTTCCTAATGAAAACTTTTATTAATTAAAACTAATATTATTCTGATGGAAATATTAAACTAATGATTACTATAGTTTAAAACTTACTACTAATTCTATACTGTCAGGAAGATTATGGTTTCCTGGTTTCTATTCCCTAAGGCACAGAACAATATAGTTATTATACTAAAATTTTGTTTCTAAACCTAAACTAGCTATCCCAATTTGACAGATGTTAATTCTGTCAGATTGGTCGGACATGCATAGGGTCCTGAATGGAAACAACATGAGGTTCTAGGAAATCTATCGGAGGCTTGTAGCAGGAAAATCGAAGGGTAGCTTCGGCCTCAGAGTCACGTAGAGATGACGGAACACGGGCACACGCACGGAATAATGCACACACGGGGCCGGCGGACACGTGGCAAGCACACGGATGGCATGCGAGGGCGGCTGCACAGGGGCTGGCGGCACCGGGGGACGCCGCCCGGGAGCACTGGCGACCGAAAAATGCATGCGGGAGGTGCTGACGGCCGGTGGGCCGCAGGAGATGTAGGGATGGCATGGCCGGCTGGTGGCACACGGGAGGCCGATCGACGGTCTGGCAGTCGGGCGGTGCATCAAAATGCCCCGAATAGAGATGTTGAAATGTTCGGCGTGTCGCGAGGAGCGTCGTGGTGTGATCGAATTTGGAAGGAAGGATTGTGGAGGAAGTTTTGGTGGAGTTTGTGATGTAGAGAGGGAAGAGTCTTTGTGGAGTTTTTGAGTATTTCTGAGAGTTTGTACGAGGGAGAGAAGATAGATCCGGAAGTGGGAGGTTCGTGCGGGGTAGTCAGGTGACTGGGGTAGTAGGGTTGAACGGATAGGGGTTTAGTTAAATGGGTTTGGGTTAAAGGGTTCGAACAAGAACACCATCCAATAATTAATATTAAAAATCAAAATCTAATTTTGAGTAAAATATAATAATAATAATAATAATAATAATAAACTAAATAGGAAATAAAAGCCAAATGATATTTTTTTGTGCAAATCTCAATTTAATTAACCTATTTAGAATCAGGGTTTTGCAGATCTGTGCAAAACGAAGATTGAATCGATTAACGAATGTTGCAACGATAAGGCGGCACACATTGAAAACTGGTTAACTCTCAAAGATTTTGTAGACCATGCTTGAATAATTAATTTTGGTCTAGCACGGTCATGGACAACTTGTGCATAAGGTTTTGCTTCCTCGAACGGCAATCCGAGGCCACGAGACCATTTTAGCCTAGGAGGAATGCAAGGTAGCTGTGCTGGATGCTAGCACGGGTCATTCGGAACTTTCAACGGGGAAAGCTACCCGCGCTAAAAGGGTCGCTGACTCGACTAAGTTATACATCCAGGATGGCTTGAATTGCTAGTGACCCCCACTTGCACACCTTTTACAAGTTTTTTATGATAAGTTATGCTGCAACCGCACTTTACCGTAGGTAAGATTATCGTAGTTATGTTATATTGCCTATCAAATGCTTGCCTCTTAACATGTTAACATACAAATCGATCAGGATGGTTCAAAATAGCTAACATGTTTTAAAACTGCTTGAACAAATGAGAGCTTGGGTTAAATTAGCCACTCGCCAGTACATGTGATCGTACTGACCTTCACTTTCTACAGGTATTATGAACCAGGAGGAACGCGCCAACTAGCCAAGATGACGTTCATATTTTGAAGCTTCGATCGTGCATCGAAGACTCTCGTTGAACAACTTTGAAGACTCTATGCAACAGTCCATGAATATGTCTTGACTTTCTTCCATTCCAGGTGGTTGGAATACTTTAGTTGTGAATTGAGGGATGTATGTATGGAATGACTATCTCATCGATGCTCCTTTTGTAATTAAGTCATATTGCAAGCCCGCGCGTGTGAGACTCGTCTCGCAGTATCGGTATTTATATACTGATATGTACTTTTGTACTGTATTTCGTATTTTATTGATTTTCGGAATATTTTAAATTTTCCCAACTTATAGATTTTCTCCTTGATCGGCATATCGCCAGTGTACCATTGTATACCGACGACATGCATGTCACTCTTATTTTCTATTATACGTATTTTTAGTATACGTATACGGAATTCTGGCCTTTGTCAGGTGACCCGTGTTTTGACTTGTCTTTTTTAGCCTTGCTTTGGTTTAATTTTGACTTGGTTTTTTGGTTTAGTTGGTTTGAGATGAGATGGTTTTTTATAAATCCAAACTTCTCTCTCTCCTCCATTATTTCATTCTCTTCATCTTTTTTCTATTCAATTTTCCTCTAACCTAAGGCAAGTACATCTTGCCAAATGTTGGACAAATGTTATTTTGTTTGTTCTAAACTCTTCCTTACATAATTATAAGCCTCTTTAGTACTTAGCATTTTTGATTTTGGTAGATGATTTCTTGTAGATCTAAGCTTACTCAAATCTTGGTTTTCTTGGGTTTTGATCTACTAAACTTCATTATTTTCAAGTTTTGATTGTTCCATGTTGTAGAGAATTTGATTTTACTCAAAATGGACCTTTGAAAACCCGGATTTCGATTTGTTTTGAGTGATTTATGAACTTGGAAAGTTCATGGGTTCCATGAACACATGTTCTCGGATTGGGGAAGAAGAACAGTGCACAGCTGCTTTCCTTTGGGCGCATAGCCATTTGTATGCGCCCAAGGCCCCATGCTCCCTGATTGGGCGCATAGCCCTATATATGCGCACAAGGACTCCCCTGCCTAGGCGCATAGCCTTTATATGCGGCCGATTGCATCCTGTGCTCCCTGCTTGGGCACATAGTTTTCCTTATGCGCCACTTGCCATGAAAGATAGTCTCCAGACTTATCTTCCAATGCACTCTCCACCCTGTGGGTGCATGCATATGGGCGCATAGCTCTTGGCGCATGCCTTCCCTAAACACTTGACTCTCCATGAAACGACTAGCCATAGGCGCATAACCCTAGGCACATAGTTTTGGGCACATGCTCCCTACTTGGGCGCATGCCATTCCATGTGTATGTTACCCTAGGCGCATGCTCTCCTAGGACCATGTTGACCTTGGGCGCATGCTATCCATGATACCCCATTCTGACCTTGGCACCCTTCTTGGCCTTGGTGCCACATTGGCCCGTGTTGGCTGGCCCTAGCACGAATGACTGTTTTGCCCATTTGAGCTATTCAGATGTTAGTCTTGAAAAACACTCGGACACGAAGCTTGTAGATATTTGTTTTGGCTTCAAAATTTTCTCAGTTCACCTTATTAGAGTTCATATGCGATTGATAACTTAAATCATAGTTTTGACCTTTTGGCATGTTTTTTGTACTTGACGTTTTGAGGTTTTCTTCGGCTGCAATAAATTTTTTTAACATGATTAGATGATTTTGTACAGTTAGAGAATAATTTTACCTCTTATATTCTTAACACTAGCACAGATTCAATTGTTTTTTATGCCAAGTAGTTACTTTTATTTATTCCTTCTCCCATGCCATAATATGTCTTTTATCTAACTCTTTCTACATGCGATCCTTATTGTCATGTTTGCTTATTCTTAGATAGTGGTCCGTCAGGGTGCACTCATGGTTTATGTCTTTTCTTTGCTTATTCTTAGATAGTGGTCCATCATGGCGCACTCATGTTACATGTCTTTCTTTGCTTACATAATAGTGACCCGTCGTGGTGCACTCTTAAACATGTCTTTCCTTGCTTACATGATAGTGGCCCGTAGAGGCGCACTCTTGACAAGTACTCTTTATATGACAAGTAAACCTAAGCATGACATGCTTAATCAAGATGCTGTTGCGACGACTATTTCCCCTTGCTAAGTAACTATTTTGGACACCGTGGTTAAGTTCTTTGTGTATGCGTGTACAAGCTACATGTCTCGTCTTGCATCATGTCTAGGATATAGATTCTTGATTACCACGGTCAGGGATTCATACTGAATCTGACTAGGATAATGACTAGATTGATCAAGTAGTCCATAAGAGATTTCCCAGTCACATGCAATCCTATTATCTGGGTGCTTTAATTGGACTTGTAGCCTGCCGACGAGTAGGGCGCATTTCCAGCATGCTGTCATGTGTTGCACCCCCAAGTCACCTAATACAACTCACTCAACCTACGAAAGGATAACTCGGATAGTCTGCAGGGCTTGTGACTGTTGGAACATCTCATTGTATCTTGTAGTAATTAGGATTGTGATAACCCTAATTAGTTAACGTATCAAGCCGTTCTCATTTCTTGGTCGTGATTGATGGATGTAGTCCATTCCAGTTTAGTTTGTCTAGGCAGTGTCCGTATGTTTATTTTAGTATATTATTGTTTATGCTTTACTTTGTCGATGAACGATCGGAGGCTAAGTTGTGTTCAGGAGAAGGGTTACAACTCCGGTCCTTGTTTGGTTTACGGGTTGTAACTTGGCTTTCGAAATAGCTCCTAAGTCATCTTATCATTTGTCGTCCTATTCAGTACTCATATGTTCTACATAATCTTATGCTAAACATTGATTGGAGAATTAAGTTCTGTTCAGGAGAAGGGTTACAGCCCCGGACCTTGTTTGGTTTACTGGTTGTAACTTGACTTCCGGGATAGTTCCTAAGTCATCCTATCATTTTTATTCTATCTGGTTCTCACATGCTCACATGTTCAGTTATCTCACAAGCTTTACGTAATCTCCATGCTAAGTCAACATGCTCTCATGACCCGGCTGGCTCACATGCTTATATGATCAATTGATTTTACATATTCTCAAGCTTCCATTTACTTAACATGACTACATTATACATTATTTCACATGTTAATTACTTACGTCACATGATGCCGTACTTATTGTCTTTTCTATTCTTAGGATAAGTGCATTGGTAGTGCACGAGTCTCGATTCACATCTACTTATTGCTTTTTCTAACCGTTGATATGTTAGTTATTGCTGGTTTTAGTCCATAGTTTGGCTTCCTTTGTGGTACTTGCTATTTGGGGTCTGACCCTACTAGTTTTGTTTGGCCAGATCTAATAGAGGATTCCGAAGGATCTTTCGTACCATCTACTCGACGGTGACTACCCGGAGCACCATAGTACCTGAGTGGGTTTCTTATTTCATTCTCCCACTTGATATGTACATTATTCTTTTGCGACGTTTAGCCTTCGAGCACGTGTTTAGCTCGTGTTTTGGTTCTTGATATTTAGCCTACGGGCCAAAACATGATGTGCATATTCTAGACTATAGCTAGAGCTTATCATGTATGACTATTACTCTTGCTAGTTCTCTATTTTGATATGACTAGCTTCATGATCATCCATGTATAAATAGTTTGGGACGCTTTACTATTGTATGTTTGATGATCATACTTCTTGTACATTGTATAATTGCATATGATTGAGATACCTAGGAATGCTTGACCTAGGATCGACTTTTGGCTTGTAGAAGTAACCCCCATGTCTTGACAGCTTATACGTAATTTCAGAGTACTGGTGTACTTTGGTATTACGTAGCTGGCCTTGTCCGTCCCGACATGCCAGAATTCTGGTTCTGGGGCGTGACGCAGGTTTTAGTGGTGGCCCATGCAGGTCTGATTTATCAGATATGTGGGGGTTACTGATATTTAGTTGTCTCAATCAAAATTATCCTTTATTGATATCCTTCGTATTATTCTCTATCTCTGATCCTTGACCTGATATCTGTCTTGATCGTTGATCTCTTCTGTCACGACCCGCACCCTAGAGTAAGGGCATAAGAAGTGAATACGCCCAGCCTATGCCGCAGTGTCGACGGTAGAACGTTGTCCTAGGTCATAATGTCTAACAATATAAGGTACCTGTACAGTATATACACTCCGAATGGAGGACAATACAGAAATACAGTCTCAATCACAACTAAGGTAGAAATACGATGAGGTAGATAGATATGAAATGAATCCACAAAAGATACAAATAGATAGAGAATATAAGTGTCTAAGATATCACAGCAATCCAAAAACATCCAAAGCTCAAATACAATAATCCAGAGAAATAAGTACAACTAAAAAGACAACTCTAGACCAAAGGTGTGTCGTCCACTGCTAATGGATCCTGCTGGAAATCCAAGTCACAACTATCCTCTAAGGATGTCCCATAATATGTAGTACAGAGCACCTCGTCCTTATCCTCTATAATATTTTCAACAGGTCCAGTCAGGACAGGAGCGAGCACAATACATCTCACGCAAATCATAACAGGTTAGGAAATATAAACATGCTAGAGAGTAAGATACATGAAACTGAAAGAACAACATGGTATAAAAGAGAGAACTGCAAGTAAATAGCTACTATAAATAAAGAACTATCAGTGACTAGTGAATCAAAGTACAAGATAAACATGTGAACAGCTGGAGGTGATTCATGGCTATACTAAAGAGTTGATTCATAACTACACTACTTTGGAATCATTCACATGTTTAGTTCTACTCCTCCTTTTCCCCAATCAATACACAAGGATCCATTCAAGTTACGTTAAGATTCATGACTACGCTACTGACTCATAATGAGTGATTCATGAATAGATTCGTGAAGGCTCTGTGATTCATGAGAGTACATGAGTCACAAGCAGATTCATGATAGATTCATGATAGTAGAAGCATGAGATACATGATGTAAGTGAAACACACAAGACATGAGTATCCGATGCTCCCGAGAGGGATAACATCTCATGAAGGGATCCATATAGTACCAATCCGTGTTACCAACGTAACAGCTTCAAGTAAAGTAATCTAGAGCAAGAATATAATCCTAATCAAGTTATGAAATGATCAAAGAATGTACTCGCCTGCTATCTGTATGTCTGAAGAAGAATATACTATCTGAGGAGAGTGTCTGACTCCTATTAGAACAGCACAAGTCACAACATATCCAACATGGTAAAATAGACTGCTATAATGCATTCTACATGATGTTTGGGTCAATCTCGGCTAAAGTCAACCTTTGGTCAACTCTAGTCAACTACACTAGTCAAACTAGGTCAACTAGGTCAAACCTAACCCAGACAAGTCTCACTAAGCCTAACCATACCTATCCTAGCATTCACACACCATCACAATGTTATACAAGCTATCCATACAATCATGTGTATACATTACCATATACACATATGAATACCTATAGGATCCATATAGGCTATATGCCATATACAATCTATATTGGCAACACACATATTTATTTACCACATCCACATAAATACTAATCATATAGGTAATATATATACATATTACATATTTATCACACAAGATTATTGATATTATATATATATATATATATATATATATATATATATATATATATATATATATATATATATATATATATATATATATATATATGTATAGAAAGAGAGATCGGGTGACATGTGAGTGCATATATGTGTTTGTGTCCTGTGTGTGTACATGTATAGGTTCCTGTGTGTGTGTATGAGTGTAGTGTGTTATCAGTACAACATAGGGTTTTAGGTTAGTGTACATATGTGTGTAGCATGTGTGAGTGAGTGTACTGTTGGTAGGGTGATGTGTGCATGTGGTTTACAATGTGTGTTCTCAGTTTTTAGGTGTAGCAGTAGTGTGTGTGTGTGTGCACATTAGAAATCAGTGCAACAGCCCAGTTTTCAGGTTTAACCATGAAATCGATTTCAGTTGAGTTGAGTGATATCAATGTGTTCTCATATTTATGTAATGTGTGTAGATATGTATGAGTGTGTGAGTGACAGATATCATTGGTGTTCTCAGCTTGTGTGAATGTGTGTGTGAGAAATCAATGTGTGAGTGTGTGTGTATAGATGTCAGTGGTGTGTGTGTAGGGAAATCAACATAGGTTCTCAGGTTTACATGTGTGTGTGTGTGAAGAACCCAGTGCACACATGACAGTTCTCAGGAAAACAGCCCAAAGCATTTCGAAATCCAGTGATCATGCAATTCGAAAACCCAATGCACCTAGCTAACATTAATCCTATCATGCAACTTGACTCAGATGTATATAGGGAAACAACATTGCAATACATCATCAACAAAAATCATTAAACCCAATTTAAACTCAAAAAAAACAACTAACAGCCCTAGGTATCAAAAATTTAGGGGAATCCTAAATTCGAATTCAAAATTCAACTAATAATCAAATTAATTGGTTGGTAATTAAAGTGTCACATGTGAGTTTGTCATAGGTGTGTCCTAGTGTCCAAAATCTGGACACAAACGTGTCCAAGACCATTCCAGCACACGAGCCACACAATACAGTGGACAGTCTCGTGCACGTGTTCTCTGCGTTCGTGGACACGACACACGACACGTGTGTCCACGTCCACGTATAGCCCAACACTATGGATACACACTGCACACACCACGACGTGTCCCCGTGGTGTCCTGTGCGGACACGAGACGCGTGTCAGTACGTGTCATGTGACAGTGTGCGCACCATGCGTGTCCAGTGCAGGTCAGATTGCTCCTCGTGTAGTGCACCATATGATCCCAAATTTTAGGAGGGTGATAACATATATTGCCCCAACACTCTCCCTAAATTTCCTGTGTCCATGTGTCCTATGCGAAGAGCACTCACAGTCGGGCAACAGGACACTGCCCGCGCGTGTGTAGTGGGCGTGTTCATGTCCTGTTTGGACACGGACACGGCTCAAAATTAACTCAGTCATGGGGGAAATTAATATGCATATATAAATCAACATTTACATTCAACACTTTTCAAAAATAGTAAAGTAAAATCCATTGGGGCATTTTCACAAACACCTAGAACTAGGTTATGATACGTGTCCGATACGGACAAGAAATCAATGCAAACTTACACAAATCATACACCACAATTAGGGGACACCTAGATCTAGGCTACCATGCAAAGAAATCAGGAAGAATGATGAGTTTGAGGGGTTTACCCAAAGAGTGTCAATCTCAAAAAAAAGCTTCAATAGAGGGGGTTCCTCCTTATTAGCCAAAAGCTCCAAATTGTTCCCAAACTAAAATTCCTCTCCTTGAACATCAAGTAGAGGCTGATTAGATTCTATTTCAAAAGATTTGAATCAAAAAGGAATTAAAATGAGAGAGTTATGAATTGGGGAAGAATGGAAATTACCTCTCCTTTCAAAAAGTTGCAATGTTACAAAAGAGGTAAGAACAATAAAAGAGAGACTTTATAGTGGGGGGAATCCCAATGTGGCCGGCCTAATAAAGGTGGAATTAGGGTTAGGGTTTTGGCTAGTGGGCTTGGGCCAAGTTTTATTGGTAATGGAAATCACTTCTTAAGTCAAAATCCTTGAACCTAATCTTTTATTCTCCTATTTAAAACTTGATTCTAAATGACTTAACTTGGATTGACTTAAGTTAGACTAGGGTCCCACCATGCTAATCAAGTCACCATAGCTAGAGTCAACATCTAGGTTAGTCTCCAAAGTCTCAACTAGCAAAAGTCAAAAATAACAATCATCACTTCAATAATTCAAAATAAATTCCAAAATTTACAAAATGACTAAAATACCCTCAAGCTAAAATGTGCTAGTGACAAA
Source organism: Iris pallida (assembly GCA_029216955.1). Taxonomy (NCBI): domain Eukaryota; kingdom Viridiplantae; phylum Streptophyta; class Magnoliopsida; order Asparagales; family Iridaceae; genus Iris; species Iris pallida. The sequence continues at coordinate 19,787,455 of JANAVB010008400.1, read as the reverse complement.
TCTACCCTCCTTAAAAGAATTTCGTCCTCAAAATTAAAAGACAAAACTAAACTGATGAGAAGGATAGACAATCATACCTCATGGTCCAAAAAGATATGGGTATCGCTCGCGCATCTCATCCTCCCGCTCCGAGGTAGACTTTCCTGAAGAATGATGCCTCCATGCGATGCGAACAAAGGGTATCACCTGGTTTCTCAGTACCTTCTCTCGGCGATCCAGAATCTCAACTGGCTTCTCTGGATAACTGAGAGTAGGTCCCATCTCAATCTCCGAATGGTCAAGTACATGGCTAGGATCAGCCACATACCGTCTCAACTGTGATACATGGAATACGTTGTGGACACCCACTAGTACAGGTGGCAAGTCTAGCCTGTATGCCACGTCACCGACTCTTCCGCTGATCACGAAAGGTCCGATGAAGTGCGGGCTAAGCTTCCCACCTCCACCAAAATGTATGGTACCACGAGTCGGAGATATCCTCAGAAAAACTATGTCTCCGACCTAACACAAACAAGGTCTCAAGTTACAAAATAATCAAACATGATCAAACAAACACAAACAAACAACCTACTTCTAATCCTATCTCTAATATGTATCTCACACTCCAAAGGCCTCCGGTGGCTATCGGCCCAATGCCGATGTCCGTCCTGCGCCACGCGAAGTCTGTCCCTGATGAGCTTCACCTTCTCGGCTACGTCAACAACCATCTCAGGTCCTAATAAAGCTCGCTCCCTGACATCATTCCAGGACAAGGGTGTACGACACCTACGCCCGTACAGTGCCTCGAAGGGTGACATCTCAATGCTGGCCTGAAAACTGTTGTTGTAAGCAAACTCCACCAAGTGCAGGTGATCCTCCCAGGATCCTTCGAAATCTAAGACGCACGTCTGCAGCATATCCTCGAGCGTCTGAATAGTCCTCTCTGACTGTCTATCCGTCTGAAGGTGGTACGCAGTACTAAACTTGAGCTGAGTGCCCAAACTAGTCTGCAGACTCCGCTAGAAATAGAAAGTAAAGCGACTATCCCGATCCGAGATAATGCTGACCGGAACTCCATGAATCCTGACAATCTGTCGTATGTACATCTCTGTAAGCCTCTCAGTAGACGTATCCACTTTAAATGGCAAAAAGTTGGCTAATTTGGTCAACCTATCTACGATGACCCAAATCACGTCTTTTCCTCCTGGTGTATGCGACAATCCAGAAACAAAATCCATCGTGATGTGCTCCCACTTCCACTCTGGAATGGGCAATGGCTGCAACAAACCTCCTGGCCTCTGCCTCTCTGCCTTGACCTACTGACAGACCAAACAACTGGCTATGAAGCGTGCTACCTCCCGCTTTATCCCATACCACCAAACGTGCTCCCTTATATCCCTGTACATCTTGTTGACACCAGGATGTATAGAGTACTGAGATCGGTGGGCCTTCTGCATGACCTGCTCCCTGAGCTCTCCACTGGGCACACACAGCCTAGAACCGTGCCTCAAAGCGCCATCCTCTACAAGAGTAAACTCATCATCCACCAGCCCTGCTCAAACCTGCTCTCGGATACACCGCGGAGCAACATCCTCGAACTGCGTCGACTTGATCCTCTCCATCAAGTCCAACTGAATCTGAAGGCCCCACATCTGCATCTGAACTCCTGGCACAATCACCTCAATCCTTAGGCTCTCCAAATCTGCTATCAAGTGATGATCCATAGTCAAACACATGGTTATCGGATACATACTCAAGGCATCGGCAACCACGTTGGCCTTTCCTGGGTGATACTGTAGTAAAATGTCGAAGTCCTTCATCAACTCCAACCACCTGCGCTGCCTCATATTGAGCTCCTTCTGTGTAAACACATACTTCAAGCTCTTATGATCTGTGAAGATCTCCACCCTCTCTCCGTATAAGTAGTGTTTCCACAACTTCAAAGCAAATATCACTGCTGCCAACTCCAAGTCACGGGTAGGGTAGTTCTTCTCATGGGGACGTAACTGCATGGAAGAATAGGCAATCACCTTCCCATGCTGCTGCAAGATACAACCTAAACCCTTTCCTGAGGCATCACTGTAGATAGTGAACCCTCCCGATCCTGATGGCAATGTCAGAATCGGAGCTGTCGTCAGCAGCTTCTTCAACTCATCAAAAGCGACCTGACACTCCTCTGACCAAACAAACTCTGCATCCTTCCGGGTCAGCCTAGTCAACGGCTCTACAATCCGGGAGAAATCCTGCACGAACCTCATGTAATAGCCCGCCAGTCCCAAGAAGCTCCTGATCTCTGCTACTGAACTTGGTGCCGACCAAGCCTCAACTGCCGTAATCTTCTTTAGGTCCACTGAGATCCCATCTCCAGTCACCACATGACCCAAGAAGTCAACTCTGTCCAGAAAGAACTCGCACTTCGAGAGCTTGCCATAAAGCTTCTCCCTCCTGAGTGTCTCCAGAACCACTCTTAAATGCTCCTCATGCTCCTCCTCAGTCTTCGAGTACACCAGGATATCATCGATGAACACCACCACGAACTTATCCAAGGACTGGTGGAACACCTTGTTCATCAAGTTCATGAACACCGTCGGAGCGTTGGTCAGCCCAAACGGCATAATCAAGAACTCAAACTGCCCATACCGCGTCCTGAATACGGTCTTCAAAATATCCTCCCTCTTCACCTTTACCTGATGATAACCTGACCTCAGATCAATCTTCGAGAAAACCCGAGCTCCGCTCAACTGATCAAAGAGATCATCGATCCGCGGCAGTGGGTATCTGTTCTTGATCGTAAGGTTGTTGAGTGCCCTGTAGTCGATGCACATCCGTACCGACCCGTCCTTCTTCGGTACAAAGAGTACTGGTGCACCCCAAGGTGAAAAACTAGAACGGATGAAGCCCTTGTCCTGCAGCTCATCCACCTACTTCTTCAATTCCACCAGCTCACTGTTGTTCACTCGATAGACATGCTGAGAAATTGGTTCTGTGCCGGGAACCAAGTCTATCGAGAACTCAATGTCTCTATCCGGTGGAAGTCCTGACAACTCCTCTGGAAAGACGTCCATGAACTCCGCAATCAAAGAATGGGGAGCCGCCTGCTCCTCGACTGAAACTTCACAGAAAAGTCCGATGCTCTGCTCTGCCTGCCGTCGGGTGAACTCGAACTCTGGCTCTCCTGGCACTCCGAACAGAACTCTACCCCCACGGCAATCTATACTGGCGTAATGCCTGCTCAACCAATCCATACCCAATACGATATCGTAGTTCGGTAGTGGCATTACGAGCAGACTCACCTCCAACTTTCGGCCTCCCAAAATAATACTCCGTCCTCTGCAAACATCAATCACAAGGATAACACCACCCCCCGTCATGATCTTGCAGGTCCTAGGTAATGTTTCAGATACAAGGCAGTGTCTAATAGCAAATGATACTGACACAAAACTGTGGAAAGCCCCGAAAATAAATAGGGCAAAAGCTGGAATGGAGTCGAGAAGAACCGAACCTGCGATCAACTCCCTAATGGCCTCTGCATCCTCGGCCGCCATGATGAAAGCTCGTCCCTGTTGACCTCCCCGGGCCTGCTGCTGATGCTGGATGAACCTCTGTTGTTGAGTCTGCAGTGGTCCCTTCTGCTTCCCCGCCGGAGCCTTGGCTCCCGCTCCCTGCACTGCTCTGTCTGTGAACTGAGAGCACTCCTTCAGCTGATGATCAACTGCTCCATAAAGTAGGCACCTACAAAATCTCTTCCTGCATTTGCTCCACCCGTGCCCTGGCTTCTTGCAGTAAGCACAGCTGGTGGACTGCTGTCTCGGTGCCTGATGTTGTACCCTCGGCTGCTGATGTTGTACCTGCTGGAAGGGTGCACGGCCCTTCTGCTGGAACTACTGCGGCTGGAACTGCTGCGGATGCATCTGCCTCTACGGCTGCTGGTGCTGAAAATGAGGCCTCTTGGCCTGGCCTCCGCTACTGCTGGCTCCCTGGAAATCCTGGCCTCTCTTTAGTTTCATCCCCAGGTCGTCCTTCGCTGCCATGTCTCCTGCAAAGATCTCCGCGAAGGTAGCATTCCGGTCACTCTTAGTCAGTGACCGAACCTCCTCGATCAACCCTCGACGGAACTTCCTAACCTTCGTCTTCTAAGTCAGATCATCTATAAATCTGGCCAACCGGCAAAACTCACCGACGTACTCTGCAACTGTCTGGTTCCCCTGAACCAGTCTCTCGAACTACGTCTCGATGCCTCCTAGTGCCACATCCGAAAAGAACTGTTCCTTGAACAGCTCCTTGAACTGCTCCCATGTCTGACCCTCTGTTCTCACTCGGGGATCTGTCTGGTACAAGGTACGGGTTAGGTCCTGCATCTGACTGCCCGCTGCCTCAATATGAAGTCTGGTTGGTATCTCCGCCAGTCGAAAAATCTCCTCGATGTGCTCAATCCAGTCATCTGCGTAGTGTATGCCCTCGGTACCTAGGAAGTCTCTAGGGTGCATCTTCTCGAAGTCCTGAATATCCTTCTCCCTCCGGTGAGGCTGCTGCTGTGGCCCCTGAGTAGCCACCATCTCCACAGTCGTACGGACCAGCTGATGGGCCTCATCGATCCTCTGATGGAAGTCGGCAGTCTGACGCTGCTGCTGCTGCTGATGAGACTCTAAAATCCACTCCACGAAGGAGAATAGATGAGCAGCATCTACCATCCCCACAGGTGGAGGCTGCTACGGCGGAAGGATCTCAGGAATCACCGGGCTCTGCCTCCTAACTGGTGGAGGGGCTCCTCTGAAACCAATTGAAACACCCACCCCAGCTGGCAAAACTAGGGCTGCAGTACTGGGGGCTGGCTGCTGAGGACGAGAGGTGGCAGACCTCTCATTAGTGTCCCCCGGTCCGGGGCGATGCGTTCTCGTCTCGATAACCATCTTGGAGACACAGATCAAACAAGAAACAATTTCTGAGAATGAGTCGAAATATCAAAGGAGGACAGTTTATATTCAAAGGAAGACAATAAATAGCAAAATATAGATAAACAAAATCTGATAAGGAGTTTTCCTAGTATGATTGAGTACCTTTAAAATATCTTAATTCCTACTACAGGCTGTAGTGATACTCTAGTTCGAATACCACTACATAAAACTAGGACCTGCATGGGCCACCACTAAAAACGTGTCACGACACGCACCCTAGGGGCACGAGAAGTGAATACGCCCAGCCTACGTCGCAGTGTCGGTGGTAGAACGCTGTTCTAGGTCACAACATCTAACAATATAAGGTACCTGTACAGTATATACACTCCGAATAGAGGACAATACAGAAATACAGTCTCAATCACAACTAAGGTAGAAATACGATGAGGTAGATAGATATAAACGAATCCACAAAAGATACAAATAGATAGAGAATCTAAGTGTCTAAGATATCACAGCAATCCAGAAACATCCAAAGCTCAAATACAATAATCCAGAGAAATAAGTACAACTGAAAATACAACTCTAGACTAAAGTTGTGTCGTCCACTGCTAATGGATCCTGCTAAAAATCCAAGTCACAGCTATCCTCTAGGGCTGTTCCATAGTATGTAGTACAGAGCGCCTCGTCCTCATCCTCTGTAATATTTTCAACAGGTCCAGTCAGGATAGGAGCGAACACAATATATCTCACGCAAATCATAACATGTTAGAAAATATAAACATGCTAGAGAATAAGATACATAAAACTGAAAGAACAACATGGTATAAAAGATAGAACTGTACGTAAATAGCTACTATAAATAGAGAACTATCAGTGACTAGTGAATCAGAGTACAAGATAAACATGTGAACAGCTAGAGGTGATTCATGGCATACTAAAGAGTTGATTCACGACTACACTACTTTGGAATCATTCACATGTTTAGTTCTACTCCCCATTTTCCCCAATCAATACACAAGGATCCATTCAAGTTACGTTAAGATTCATGACTACACTACTGACTCATAATGAGTGATTCATGAATAGATTCGTGAAGGCTCTATGATTCATGAGAGTACATGAGTCATAAGCAGATTCATGATAGATTCATGATAGTAGAAGCATGAGATACATGATGTAAGTAAAACAGACAAGACATGAGTATCCGATGCTCCCGAGAGGGATAACATCTCATGAAGGGATCCATATAGTACCAATCCATGTTACCAACGTGACAGCTTCAAGTAAAGTAATCTAGAGTAAGAATATAATCCTAAGCATGTTATGAAATGATCAGAGAATGTACTCGCCTGCTATCTGTATGTCTGAAGAAGAATATACTGTCTGAAAAGAGTGTCTGACTCCTATTAGAACAGTACAAGTCAAAACATATCCAAAATGGTAAAATAGACTGCTATAATACATTCTACATGATATTTGGGTCAATCTAGGCTAAAGTCAACCTTTGGTCAACTCTAGTCAACTACACTAGTCAAAATAGGTCAACTAGGTCAAACCTAACCCAGACAAGTCTCACTAAGCCTAACAAACCTATCCTAGCATTCACACACCATCACAATGTTATACAAGCTATCCACACAATCTCATGTGTATACATTACCATATACACATATGAATACCTATAGGATCCATATAGGCTATATGCCTTATACAATCTATATTGGCAACACACATATTTATTTACCACATCCACATATATACTAATCATATAGGCAATATATATCCATATTACATATTTATCACACAAGATTTTATATATTATATATATATATATATATATATATATATATATATATAATATATATATATATATATATATATATATATATATATATATATAATATATATATCTATATTTAATATTATATCTATATAATATATATATAAAATATTATATCTATATAATATATATATATAAAATATATTTAATATATATATCTATATAATATATATATATAAAATATTATATATATATATATTTAATATTATATATATTTTATTATATTATATTATATTATATTATATTATATTATATATATATATATATATATATATATATATATATATATATATATATATATATATATATATATATATATATATATATATATATATATATATATATATATATATATATATATATATATATATTGCAAATGACCTCTAGCCTAGTGGTTAAGAGAGATGCATGCGGCCCGAGTGGTCAGGAGTTCGATTCCCAGTGGGAGCGATTCCAGAAATTTTTTACCTGTTTCCAAATATATATATATATATATATATATATATATATATATATATATATATATAATGTTCTACCCACCCTAGAATCGAGCAAGTCAAGTCAAGTCAACTCTATCTATAAACAAGAATACTAATGTCTCTATAAATCTAATGCGAAGTCAACACCATGAATACTCATGTAACCTCACAACTTGAATGTCCCTATTTCATGTGGTCCATTGTGTCAATGAACACGATACAATATAACACAATGCCTTGAATCGGTACTCGATGTCACAATTGACATCGGCACCCGCATTCAAAACAGTCACTAAGTACCGACGATCCTATATCATGCTATTGCTAACAATGTAAATAACAAGAAAAGAAAAGAATAATCTGTATCAAAGGCAAGGTACACTTGCTTGTAACCTCTGTCTGCGCATCTGTCTGACCAACTCCAAAGTCCTTGCTACTTCCGTCACATCCATCTATAATAAATATTATACTATTAGTATTCTATTACCACTTACCTTATATAGACTTACCATATATAGACCATAATAATATAATACTACAACAAATAGGGCATACAATAGCAGTTTATCTATAGCGTTCAAGCTTCCCTGCTATAGAATGTCATCATCAATAGCGTTCATTCCGTAGTGCTATTAAAAGAGCGTACAATAGCAGTTTATCTATAGCATTCGAGCCTCCCTGCTATTATAATATCATCATCCATAGCGTTTATTGTGAAGTGCTATTGAAAGTTCATACAATAGCAGTTTATCTATAGCGTTTATGCCTCCCTGCTATTTTGCTGTTAACAGAACTTTATATAGCATGTTATGAACGATGTTAAAGGTATAGTTTTTTCTAGACGCTGCTTATGTTGCTATGCTCGTATGCCAAAGTAAGGTATCCAGTTTGATTAGGAGCAACATCGTATTCTATATATTTTACATGATTAAAAAAAGACTATAGCACATTTTGGATGCTATATAAGTTACAACGTCGTAATGGAATTAAATCGTTACCGTAAAAAAAATTTCATGCCAAGGAGTCTGCAGAATACTCTTCAAATCAAACTAACCTTTCAGAAATTTTATATAAAACTCCTCTCCCCTGGTAAACCAAATAAGAAAATTTAGTAATATATATACGAAATATATCTTTGTATATTTAGTAACTATATATTGATAAAAATTATAAATAAACTGAAATATTGGTTAAACCAAATAAACTAAAAATTGAATAGATTTATTACGTTCGGTTTGGTTCGATACGGGATATTTTGGTTGGTTTCAATTTTTGTTATTCGATTTTCGGTCGAATTTGCTATTTGGTAATTCGGTTCGGTTACCCGAGTTAATCGAATGCCCACAATTGAACTATCTACTGTTCCAATCATGGGAGAAGCAATATAGTTTTTTTTATATTTAAAAAAATAAGTTATAGCATGTTGTGACTGCTATAGGAGCGATCCAGTTTTGCTGTATAATTTATAGCGTTCTCGATAGCTGCGTTCCCGTCCGTTAGATATTCAGAAATTAAATCGTTACCGTCTAAAATGCTATGTTTTATGTTTGAAGAAACCTTAATGTATTCTCCCCATCCCTTCAACTCCCTAAAACCTGCCAAACAGCGCAGTCCTCCTTCACGAAAACCCTTCACGAAAACCCTCCCTCCACGCACTACACCAAAAAGGACAATTTGAAACGTTTAGAATTTTGGACTTTGAAACGGTATATAAACATTCCTAGGTGTTGGAACACATTTATTCTAAAGTTAATCATACATTGTATTTTTTTGGAACAACTAAGAAATGTTTTAATTTGTGTTAAAATTGCACGTGCTCCTCACATGTTGATAATCAAAACGTTCTGGGCATTTTTCCTCCCCAACGCAAAAAAAAAAACTAAGAAATAAATCCCCAAACCCCTTCCTCCTTCAGGGTCTGCTTGGATTGAGGGTTAGGAGAGTTAAGTGAGGGGTAGTTAAGTGAGGGCAAAATAAAACCATGCTTGGTTGAGGGTGGAGGTTTAGGAGGGAGGGTTATAGAGGGTTAAGTGAGGGTTTATTTCACCCTCTTTTGTCCATTTTTTTAACCCCTCAAATCGGAGGGTTAACGAGGGGGATTGGGGAATTTTGTTTAAAAAGTCATAAACACCCCTTATTTGTTCTATAAAATATTATGATTTTTTTATCCGTTTTTTTCTTGTTTTCAACATGTTGCTCAGTGCATTCCTAATTTGTGAAGATATTTTAACAAGTTCTAATTAAAATTTCAATCAAATTTAATTTTATGACGTATGTACTAAGGTTATTTTGGTAACTATCATAATTTTATTAATCCTCTTCCCACTCAAAACCTCCAATCCAAGCAAGGATTATTAAATACCCCTCACTTAACTCTTCCTCCAATCCAAACAAGGTTTTATGGATTGACTCTACTCCCCCTCGCTTAACTCTCCCTCATTTAACCCCACTTAACTCTGTATATTTTTTTCCACCTCAATCCAAGCAGACCCTCAGACTCCTCGTCCCTTACATCCGCTTCTGCCGCCCCCAGATCCTCTCCTTCCTCTGCCTCCATGGCCCCGACTCCTCATCTCCGTCCCTTTCCCTCCTTCTACATACTACCCCCTCCGTCGCCAATACTACAACCCTCCTCCCCATCCTCAGCCACCTTTCTATTTTACGGCCTTTCTATTTTATAACGACGGTTTCATGTAAATCCCAAGCCACACAGACCACTGATTACTCCTCCTTCTCCTCCACCAAGGTTAGGGTTTTGGCTTGGTTACAATTTCCTACCTCTCTCTCTGAAATATGTTTGTCTTTAGGTCCGAAAAGCCTATGGCGTTCTTTTGTTGATGGTGAAGTACATCAACAAGGCCTACCACGCCAACGACGACAAGTACAACTTTGCGGTCAATGACATAACGTCTCTATTATAAGCACCGACACAAATATGAACACGATAAGATTAAAACACAAGCATACAAGTTTTGATTGCTCAACTGAAAACCTAGCCCTAAATTTTAATCTTCAATGCCATTTTTTACTGTTCTATCGATTGTTTGATTAGAATGGGAGTTTGGCAGGTGAGACTTATGGGTCTTATGTTGAGTGAGGGGAAGAGGATAACCGATGCATCCTTCACCCTTGATGATGGTACTTGACGGATCGACGTTAACTGGTGTTAAGATATTGTGTTTTCTTCTCTCAGATGGGTTCTCTTCTTTTTCTTGTTTATTTTTTCTTTTAATTTCTTTTTAGGGTTAATGAGACATCAGATACTAGTGAGATGTCTACTATCGTGTAAGTCTAATTTTTTTAATGCTTAAATCATTTAGATGATGACCTAATCATGCTTCCAGTTCAATTGCCATATAATTATATATAGTAATAATAATAAATTAGTTAATTTTGTCGATGCTAGCTGAGATGAATGGTAGATTTGTTTATAGATTTTTCTATTGCAGAAATTGTCTTATTCTTCCGCAGAAATCATCGATTGGAACATGAGCGGTGGTGAAGGAGGAGTGAAGTATAGAGAATAAGATAATATTTTTGTCAGTAATAAAATAGCAGAGAATAAGGTGTCAGGGTTTGTACATGTGCACATGGACATAATCAAGTAACCTTTACCTTAGAGTTGGAAATTTCATCCAAAGGTAATTAGGTAAGAAACTTCTCCGCCGAGAAGTCACACAAATCCATAACTTGGGTGTTTCAACCATTAATAATTAGTCTATCCATGTTGTGAGAAACTTTGAATTTGTTGACAAATGATTGGAATGGATATATCTACTATCGTTGGGATTAGCAAATCCTAGTCCTCTTTTTTAATTTAATGCTTATGAAAGAAGCAGTTACTAAAAGTAAGGACATAAAGAATTATCGGAAAACAATTGAGAATACACCCCAAGGAAAGAGAACCCAAAGATTTGATCTAAAATGGTAGTGCATACCCAATCATAATAATTTTTATTCTAAAAATGATAGGTTTTTAATCTCTAATTATAAAAGGTTGCTTGGAATACTCCAATCCCATGCTGTTTAGGACTTCCTCTTATACCCATAAGTCAAGTATGTGAATTTATGCATCTGACAACTATGGACAATATACTAATTCCAAAGAAAGAAAATTTAGGAACTTTAGGATATTGTTACAATATTGATACGGTTATATATACAAAAGAAAAAAAATATCTACATGAATAATTTATACGCTAGATCTTAATAGTATTTGTGTATGTGCATATTTTCAGTAGTAATAAAAAGTTGTAAGAAAGATCCACGACAAAGAAATGTTTACTTTCTCACATCTTATTTAATTTTCAAGATCATTACCGGACATGGTTCGAGTACCTTTAGAGCCCAAGCATGGTGGGATTTGTGCAACTAGTATGTTATATACTTGTGTACCTTTAGAGCCGAAGCATGAAATATAGCACTTTTTAAAAATTGGCGGCATATTGTACTAACTCTTTATTCCCATGCGAGCTTGTTGCTGATTTTAGATTTAGTTATTGTATCATAAATGAACTTGTTCATTTCATATTTTAAAATTGCCAGTAGTCTACATATGCAATGTTGTCTCAAAATGCTATTATATTTATTAGTTTGCTTTATGATGTTTATATGTTTTGAGCTTTAGGTTTCACGAAAGATTGACAGCCCAAATGCAGGAGGTGGCAAGAAGGAGACATATTATTTCGGGTTCTTAAGACCCCTGAGTACAAAAGACCATTTTCTACATGCAAGCTTCTTTTTGCACCCTGGTGACTAAAAAATTGGGCTTGAACCTAGGGTTTTAACTCTTTAATTCTATCCTTTACCAATTGTGATATGATCTTGACCTCAAGTGGATTAGATCGTGACTGAGTTTGGACTTTGTACTTGGGAAAAGTAATCTAGCCTTAATCCTGATCAATCCCCAAACTTAATACACAAGCAATATGCATGATAATTTTTGCAACATGGTTGGATAGAATCCGCCGCTTGATGCAATAATATAGGTAAAACAAGACCTTGCTATTTCTTACTTATTGCCCCTTTCTTGTTAACTGGATTTGTCTTAAATCCTCTTTATGTAGTTATATTAGTTTTTCTTCATGACACATGCAACACTCCTTAGGACTTACTTTTGTACCCATAATTATGCAAATTTCCTGCTATGTATCATAATGATACATATGTAGCTTACAATAAATTAGCTTGTTCCCTCCTTTAATTATCAAGCTACCAAGATTGTCTTAAACAACAAAGTTTCGGTAGACTAAATGGTAAAAATTCGGTGGTATCAAATAAAAAAGTTAGAATCAAGGCATTAGTGGATTGAAGGTATGCTAGCATGCAAAATGCGCTTCTTTAAAGTTGGTTATAATGTTTGCGAGCTTGGATGCGAGGGGTTTCTCAGAGTACTTTGGTGGCGCAAAAGCTGTTCATATTCATGGGCAGTAATATCCTGTAGATATACTGTATACATATCATCCGGAGCCTGATTATCTGGATGCTACCCTAATTACCATTTTCCAGGTATCTTTAACCCTTCAATGCTATGGCCTGTTGTCTTCTTTTCCTTTTCTTTTTCTTTCATCACCTGCATTTTCTGCTAAGTTCTAGTCAAGATTAAAAGGATAAACCATGCTTTGGTTCTATTGTTATATTTTAAATTGATAAGCTCATTACCAATATGTAGGATTGGATATATTCTTGTTTTATCTGTTAGTCAGTTAAGAACCAATGCTTGCCTTCTATATCTTTATCCTCTCAGCGTATTATGGTAAAAAATTAGTAAAATTATTCCTTAGAGTAGTACCAATTTTAATTGGTTGTATCTTGTAGAAAATAGAGTATAAAGGATCCATTGTTGTAGAAAAATTAGCTTCTTTATTAGATTTTCTGGTGATTACTTGCTAATATTGAGGATAATAATTTGTGTCCTTTGTTAGATCCATCTAGAGGGGGGTCCTGGAGACATACTTGCTTTCTTAACTGGTCAAGAGGAGATTGAATCTGTAGAGAGGTTAGTACATGAGCATGCATGCCAGTTACCTGAGGGTAGTCAAAAGGTCCTTATTGTTCATATTTACTCTGCTTTTTCCTCAGAGCAGCAAATGAATGTGTTCAAACTAGCCCCGCCTGGTCATCGCAAGGTAAACTTAATGTTATGATATTTTGTTATATTTCTTAGCTGCCAGGGTTTTCATATTGAAAGGCTGTAATGAGTTAATATTTTTGTTAATAAGTGGGACAAATTTCTTTGTACTAAATCCTTTTTTTTCTTCCCAACGTTTAAGAACTTTCTTCTGATGCATGTTAACCTTTTGAGTTTTGACTAGAAATATGTACCCAGAGAAAGCTATTCCATTGTGTTGAGTGTCTTTAGTCTAACAGATGTCACAAATTTAACTTAATTGCAGAGGTTTTATGAGAAGATCGACTGTGATAGGAGACTCTAAGAACCTCTGCACTATCCCTCGATGCATCACTGACCTTGGAAAAAAGAACATACACTCTTTTTAGACAACCCTCTGGCTATGGTATCCATAATTTCCACTCAAATTGTGTAGCCATAGCAAATTGTGCTTGTTTGAAAAATGATAGACTCTAACATCCTTGTCTGAATATATGATGATGTTACTTTTGTTTCATATCATTTGTGTCTTTTCCAGCTCAATAATATTTATTTGGTTACACTTTGTTAAGCGAAAACTATATGCAAGTTGATGATTTGCACTGTATTGCTCTTGAAACTGTATGTAGATGATTTTGTGTGGATTGTGTAGGTTATACTAGCTACAAACATTGCTGAAACATCATTGACAATTCCTGGTATCAAGTATATTATAGATCCTGGATTGGTGAAAGCTCGTTCCTATAACCACGTCACAGGGATGGAATCACTGATTATTATCCCAATCTGAAAAGCACAGGCTCTTCTGAGGAGGTAGGAAAGTGGATGTTGGTGAATCAATTATGTTGCTAAGCAAGGAAATATCAGTATAAAATTTGTGTATAACATTTACTATTTTGTTATCTATCTTGTTTCTTGTTTTCTAACCGTTTCTCCTCGGCAGTTCGTTCTCAGGTTGGACTAAATTATTTTATTTGCTGTTGGCTTCCTGTAGTAATTATTGCCAGTTGCTTTTTATAAGATACCATGTCTAGACAACCTGATTATGCCCATGAAAGTTCTAGTTCAAGCGTAAGTAGCAGTGTCCAAGATATGGAGGAGGATATAACCATTGGCAGCATATTATCAGAAGAGAATCAAAAGATTAATGGAAACCTTGGGGGGGGGTTTATCTCAGTTAAATTCCATACCTGTATGTCCCCCTGTATTACAGTTTTTGCTTGACCATTTTAATGACATCTCTAAGTTTCAGTCTTTTCTTATTGATGTCTGTACAAAAGTAGGAACACATACAAAGACACCATACTTATTTTCTAGAAAACATTGGTTGTCATGATTACTACAATAGAACACTAATTTTCCATAACATTAGCACTGGTTATTTTTGTAAATTTGACAATGCAAACTTGTGCACTTTACCATGTTAATGGTCTATACAGATGTGTTAGAGATGAATTATGAAGACATAGAATTTAGGACTTTGTTTTTTCCCATTCTTTGGTCTTCTGCAACAAGGATAAGGACAGAGCTTGTGTGGAGTTTTTTCGAGTCTCAAGGAGTGAGTAAAGGGTCAGCCAGCTTCGTCGTTATAATGCAAGCACGAGTAACTTGATTCAATATATTTCTTTGAAATTACTTGTGCTATATGCCTATGTCCAAATATCATTATTCTTGTATGGTATTTCGAAGATGCATGTGTTTGCTTCAATCTTATTGTTGGGAGATTTTTTGTTCTATTGAAGTCACTGGACAACCTTATGCTACTTTCTTTTCTCAATTGTTTGACTACTATAAAAAAGATACATAGGTATCCTCACTTTCATGTGCAATGATGAATAATTCATGTTTTTATATCAGTCTCCTTGTTCTCTCGTTGTCCTTTGATGTTCGGTTGCAATTTCTTTTGCTGATCAGAGTAGCTATAATTATTTTGGATAAGGGGAGGAATATAGATGATTGAATGGATTTTGTAAAAATATAATGTTGGCTTGTATTCAGGTTGTGGCGCAATGTCAACAAGGTTGTTCCTTGGGGCAAATTTCTCTGGCGTGAACCTTCAAACTGAGTTTATTTTTTTGCAAACTTTTCTTTCAAATATCATTTGTCATTTCTTTATTATGAAGTTGATTTTGACATCATGTTTTATTTTAGTAGAGGTGGGTCATGATTTTAATCTGCGTGCTTGTGAGGTCCTTAAGTTCAATTATCTTGAAACTGAGGTAATTTTAGAAATTTTATTTTAGATTCCTATCTAGTTCATTTGCATTAGTATTGGCAACTTTTGGCACTTGCTTATATCCCTTTTCTTGTTCTTACTGTCTGCTTGCTTGGATCAGGATGAGGGTGTCATCATAGTAGACCAGTATTTTGGTTTATTTTTTTGAGTTGTTTTTGTCAGTAGGACTGAATTATAGAAGTCTCTATTTGTCCAATTTGTTGA
Organism: Iris pallida; assembly: GCA_029216955.1. NCBI lineage: Eukaryota > Viridiplantae > Streptophyta > Magnoliopsida > Asparagales > Iridaceae > Iris > Iris pallida. The sequence goes on along the minus strand of JANAVB010008400.1, from coordinate 19,771,710 downwards.
ATCTAGTCTATCTAGTTCATCTTAGATTCTTTGTTCAACTTAAGTCATTTATTCTCCAATATCCTGATTTTAACTTAAACATGTTTTATAATATTGTATGCAGGTGTTGCCAGTAGCTGTTATTCAAATCTTTATCATTCGGTTGGAGAACAACTTATGGAATCATCTTTCGAACAACTAGATTTTGTAAACAGATCATTTTTTATGGTCGAGCTAGAGTTTATCTAATATTTGTAACTTTGACATATATATACTTTGATGATATTTTACTTGTGACATTATATATACTTGTGATATTATATATTTGTAACTTTGTCATTATATATACTTTTGACAGTGAAATTAATGAATTTACTTGTGTTCAAAATTCATTCTGTGATTGATTCGACGAGAAGCATTTAATTTTTTAAATACCCGCATTCTGTGTATATATGCAATAGATATTTGTGGCATTCTGTATAACTGAAATGCTATTTTGATGTGCTGCAATACTATTCTGATGTGAATTGTTTCTTTACACTAATACATTCTGCAATAGCATTCTGACATGATATTGGTGCACATATAATAGCGCGAAAGAAACGCTATAAAAACCAATTTGTATCGAAAAGCTATTCAAACGTTATTATGAAACTATAGTGTTCGTAAATGTTATGTAAACTCTATAGCATTTGTCACTGCTATAACAAGTTTATAGCGTTCATGGACGCTATAATAACTAAATAGCGTTCATGAATGCTATTACTTTCCTATAGCGTTCTTATATGCTATAAGACTTGTATAGCGTTCATAAATGCTATAACCTGTCTATAGCGCCAGGGAACGCTATAATCCATCAATAACATTTATGAACGCTACAACTTTATAGCGTTCTTTTACATGGGACAATTATAGCGGAGGCATTTATAGCGGGCCGAATACGCTATAATAGGCATTCTACAGCGTTCTGAGCACGCTATTGTATCCCATATCTGTTGTAGTGTAAGTTTACCAAAACTAGTCATATGAACTATTCTACACAATATAACATATATGACATTAAATCTACCCATGAAAATAATATATTAATAACATAAAATACCACTTTTAATTCTGAAAAATATTTAAAAATATTCTGTAATAATAATTAATATATTTTAGTTATAGACAAATATGTACACAAGCCTTATATTGATTCTACATCAATATGCATTGACTTGTTCCATAGTTTGGCTCTCGAAATGATAACTTTTTAATAAATATTAATTCTAAAATAATACTATTAATTATTTAAAGATATGTTTTTCTTATCAAAACATGCACAATAATTATTTTGGTTATGGTTTATGGAGTTTTAAATCATTCGGACACGTAGAACTCTTAGATTTTGGTGTTTCAATATTACGGTAAAATATCCAAATTTTTAATAAATAGCAAACGAAACCAAAATGCTACAAAATCTATGCATTAGAAATCTTAGAAAGTCTAGTTTCTTACCAAAAATAGAGTAAAGGTTGAAGTGGTCTGAAAGTGACTGAAAACTGGCTCACAACAGAACTGGTCTATTTTGGACACCTTTTCGTAAAACGGACCCTCCGAACAAACTGTTTGGAATTACATGGGTGGCCAATTGGATATGAAAATAGACACAAATATCTTTCTATTAGTTTTAGTTTCATGAAAATATAAGTTCTGGAAGTACACAAACCCTAGATGCAAAACAACGTACCTCCTAGAACAAATTCAGACTTGAATCGTAAACTTCGGTTGACTTGTAGGGCTATTTTGGTGTACCAGAAGAAATTGTGAACATATAAAGGCTTCATAGGATAATAGAGGGTCATATTAGCTTTGTAATGAATATTCGTGGAGTGTCACAGGAGGATGTAAAGGGGTCAAAACTGTCATTACGCCACATGGTGATGTCGGCTAAGTAGACTGGAAGGGAATTTTTAGATTATTGCTGTAGACTCACAATTTTAGAGGTTTGGAGAGTATGTGACTGCCACAAATAGGGAAGAATATGTAAGTGATTGAGGATTTATATGTTAGGGTTCATATGGCTCATGTTTGGTTTGATTTGGTTGAGGTTTGGGCCTCTAATCTCTAACTGTGGCAATGTGGGTCTAGTGGGTTTCCATATTTGGATGAGTTGATTGGTTGAGTCAAAGATGTAAAGGTTAATTGCCTATGGATACTATTAAATGCCAAAAAATTAATTAAATATGTCGCTAATTGATTTGGGAACCCTAGGTAGGCTCCACTAAGTTGGGTTGACTAGGTTATTGTCCAAACAATTATTCGAATTGATTTGAACACCAAAAAGATTATAAATGGGTCTCATGTGCCATTTGAAAATAAGTAGCAAATGGAAACTCAATTATGTGGCACGTCATTGGCATGTGTGTAGTAGGCTCAAATTAAGTCAAAACTATATATTGGGTCGATTAGGTTGAATCAAAGTTGTCCCAGAATAAAATTGGAAGTTTGTTCAAGAATTATGGTAGATGTAAAATTGGCCTAAGTTGACCCGAAAGTTGTGCGATGTCAAAAGAATATAAGAAAATAAGTTTGAGTGGGACATGATATATCAAAATGAAGATAAACTTGTTTATTTCAAAAGTCATGAAGGATGTTAAAAAAAATTGGCCACTAGCATGACAATTAACCCAAATTCTTAATTAGAAATTTCTATTTAAATGGACCCTAGTCATGGTTATTTAAGGTGCAAACAATAATTAAAGCCAAACCACTTAGTTCCCTTTAAAACCATCATAATACTAGTTTTCATAAAGGGTTTAGGGCTTGGCTAGACCCTATTTAATCCCCCACAAACCCTTACATGACAGTCACCATATCAACCTAGGGTTTTCACTCGTTC
>JANAVB010008400.1:19713850-19763850 GCA_029216955.1 Iris pallida | reverse complement strand
ATATTTTCCTGTCTGGTATTTTTCATGTTTCTTGTTCCTTCTGTCTTGATATTCTTTCTATCACTACAACAAATATTGCCTACAATAGCATGCGCCGAACGCTATAGAAAGGCTTCTATAGCGTATTCCGTCTGCTATAATTGCCCCCACTGTAGTATGTGAACGCTATAACATTATAGTGTTCTTGAATGTTGTAGCTGGATCTAAATGCTGTGGATGGTTTATAGCGTTTATGAATGTTGTAAATGGATTATAGCGTTCGTGAATGCTGTGGATGGTCTATAGCGTTCTTGAATGCTGTTGACGAATGATAGTGTTCATGAATCATATAGATGGTTCATAGAATTCTTTAATACTGTTGATTTATTATAGCGTTTCTGAATAACCTATTTTGTATTACATATAATTAACCTGTGCATCACATACAATTAACCATGTAAAAATTCATGTTGAATCATATTTTTTATTTCAACAATTTCAATCGCAACTTTTATTTCGATCAATCAAGATATAGAAAAGATTTGCCAAAATAAATAAATTCATACAATTTTTATTAAAACATTCAAGATGTACAAAAAGTTGTTGTACGTCTAAAGTGATCGAAATAGTAGTCCAAAATAAAATTTTCATGTAAAGAGAATCCAAGATGTACAAAATATTTGTATCCTAATGCTAGTCCAAAATTCAACTAAACCATTCCATTTCCATACAAAATGTCTGTAGGCCAAAATGTATCTCTATCGACTCTTTCTAAAATTCAACTAAGCTATTACATTTCCATTTCAGCCCTCCCTATTTGCTGTCCTTCTGCAAGATGAAAGCAAAAGTATTTAAATAACTTACAGACCTATCATTGGTAAGCATAACTAGTTGCAAAAAATTATATAATCACAAAACAGAGGACAATAGCTATTGGTTTTGCTATAAGAACCATAGGTCATAACCTTTGAGAACCTATTTGATTTTTTTAGTCTTCCCAATAAATCTACTACTCATAAGAAAAGAAGAGAAGAAGAAGATACAACATGCAAGAAAATAGTTAAAAAAAATAAGGAACGTAATTATGAATTAAGCAATTAAAGAATCAACCAAAATTCAATTATATTAAAGTAATCCTAAAAGCAATCCCACAAGACTAACATGCTCTCGAAGTAAGAAAGCAGCAGTTACCTAAAAGAAAGAACAAGCGGTCACTTCGCAAGGAAATAAGCAACAACAACTATGATAGGTTTGTATGCAATGCACCTGTTCGCTTGGTTTTGAAGCCCAAAAAATTGTGCGAAATAGCCTTCTAAAGATGGACAAGAAAATCTATAGGCTTAAAAACACATAAATTGAAAACTGCACATATGCTAGAAAGGATGAATTGAACATCAAACAGTCCTCATGGTGTCATATAGAAGAAAATAATCAAGAGGAAGAAGTTGGTCTACCAATCAAAATGTACATATAGACAAAAAAGATCATGCATCTAACAAAAATGGTATATCATTAAGACACTATGTTTCAAGCTTTCTAGTGTCCACACATACACAACACAATTGAAAAAGAAAGAAAGAACAAAACACATGACAAGCACAAACATGTGCATATCTCAATTCTGATACATATACTGTATAACCTACAAATCAGGAAATGCCAAATTAAAAGGAGATGATTGTTTATTTGTTTAGGCATGAAGTTAGAAAAATTTCTTATTTTTCTCATCTTGTCAAGTTAATGATATCATCTTTTCTCATCTATGCATTTCTACTGACGATTGTGTTGATCATATATATGACTACTTTTATGATAAAGTAAACACTCTAAATGACACCAAAAAGTACTTTTACGATCAGAGTAAAGCTTGAAATTGCTTTGAAAAAAAAATCCTTTTTTGTGTTGTATAACAGGAAGAAAGCATGGCAAGCTAACGATTAAGAAATGAATGCACATGAAATCATCAGAGGCCAAATAAATATGCACATTACTTAAACCTCTCTTCTCACAAACTAGCAATAGCTTATTTATGTAGGATCCAATAAGGGACATATTTTGGATAGTGCATGACACCATAAAGCATACACAATACGGTGTGTATAATTAAACATATTAAGGAGAGTGAATGGAATCAATATTATATTACGGAAAGAACCAAGCTAGCTTGATGTCTGTTACTTATTTAGGATGAAAAGTAAATAGACCAATATATCTTTGCCGTTAGTAATAGAGTATTTAGAAATCATAATCAAATGAAGTAGCCATACCCAAATTTCTGGGATATAAGCTACCTGAAGCAGTTGCCAGTCAATAGAGTAAGGCAAGACTTATGTTAAATTGATTCCAAGTTGTAAAAAGTTGTTCCAAAAAGCAAATTCACCTTGTAAATATCATAAACAACTTCATATTTGGACAAAGATTTAAGTGGTTCATGTAATAACCCAGTATCAAACAAAATAGATGTATGCCCATTACCAATATATTAATTTCCTAAGGTTCGAACCTGAAGAAACATTTATAATTTAAATTCATCATATTTCAATAAAATTGCTCACCATCGGAGGCATTGCTCGGTTCCTTTACTTTTTCTAGAGGTAGTGCTAACTGTAGTTTCCCATGTGCAACATAAACCTGTTATTGAGATACTGGTATAAGTTATTGCAAAATATTTCATATGAACTTCATGAAATGGAATAATATATAGGAATAAAAATTACTGTAAGTGATGGCCAATGAAGGATGTAAGAGCTATTTCTTGTATGCATTTGTTGTAGACACTAGAAAGAAACACAGACACGTTTGATAGATAGTGACCTGTGAACCACTCCCGAGAACATTTACTTTATTGTTTTGTTCAAGACATTGTAAATTAGCAATAGGCAATTACGTTTGATTTATTTTAAGAGGAAAACTAGAAATAAGGCAAGCACTGAAGAAGTGATGGAATTGATAAGGGAAGAAGTACATGAAAGAACATCAGAGCTTCCTGATATTGAAGGACCCTTGTGGAAAATGGCTTCCTCGACTTAATTACTAGTAAATATGTAAAATATGCATGTGGGAATCCCTTAATTAATTAGATATGTAATCTTTCTTACACCTTCTACTAATTTGGAGCAAAATTAATTAGATATGTAATCTTTTTTTTAAAATTAATTAGTTAAATTAGCATAGGAATCTATATTTTTCTTCTGTGTTTTGGTGTAGTATAGTAAAGGCTAACGAATTGGAATGTGTTATAAGGGAATGAGACTGAAGGAATAAACAAGTAAACATAGATTGATGTTTTTATACAAGAAACATACTTACCGAGATACTTTTTTTGATCAGATGAGTACAGAAAAAAAGTAACCAAACTCCAAGGCTATTTATGCTTCAGTAGAAAGTGAGAGAAGGAAAACAGAGGTGATCATGTTGAAACAGGATCAAAGTCTGCTTATGTTCCTATTCCTTACTTCCTTTATAACCAACCCAACCAAAATTGATAGGAAAGAATATAATAAGAAACTTCCTTGCTTCTGCTCCTCTCCCTTCATGAAATTTGAATTTTCTTTTTTCCTAGACAATTTGTTACAAATAGCTTCCAAAAAGAGAAGCCCTAGATGTTGATTTCTTCCTTTAAACCCTATTTAAGAAAGAAAAACCCAAGATAATGATCGATTCTATTTTGATGCTTACAAAATTCCTAATTATTAACCCTAGATAATAAATCACAAAAGAAAAACTCAGAAGAAATGAGGGATGAAGTTGAAGGATTGAGAAATAACCTAGACAATGGCGGTGTCGGTAGTGACTGCGGCGGTGTCGGCTACGACTGCGACAGTGCATCGGCTTCGACGGTCGAAAATGAAAAAAAAAGAGAGAAAAACAAAAAAAGAGAAAGGAAGGAGAGAGAAAGAGAGAGAGAGAGAGAGAGAGAGAGAGAGAGAGAGAGCTTAAAAGTGTTGTATTTTAGACCTATAGTCTTTTGTAGTTCAAAATTTTCAAACTTCTCATGAAAATTTTAGAAACGGGCTACTAACTCCAATTTTTGGGCATAGACGATAAAGTAAAAAAAATTTAATAGAAAATAAAATTTTTGACAACACTTTAAAAGTGTTGTATTTTATACATAATTGTGTAAAGCATTTTTAAAAGTGTTGTATTTGGTATATAATTGTTTATGACATTTTTAAGAACCATAAAACGTGTTGTTGAATTTAAATTTACGATATTTTTTAAAATGTGTCGTAGATTATGATAAATATTTAATTACAATGACACATTTTAGTAGAGTGTCATCCCTATGAAAAATTAATGACACTTATTTAGAAAGTACCATAAGAAAAGTGTCATTATTAGCCTATTTTTGTTGTAGTGGTAGTTGTCGATGCAGGAGAAGAGCTCACTGCCATGTACGAGCTCCATCAAGAGGCTTAAATAAGGGTCGAGAGGGTGGCGGGGCCAGTAGCGAATTTGAAGATGGGGCGACGGTAGGAGGTGGAAGGACAGGTGACGGTGGAAGCGGCAACGGCAGAGAAGGAGGAGATGATTGCGATGTGTTTCTTGAGTGGAGGAGTGGATCTAGAGGTGGTGAAGAGGGGATTAGGATTCTTGAAGGAGGTAGGGTTTTCGAGGAGGAGGAAGGCGGCCATTGCTCTAAAGATGTTGTTGGACAGAATCTACTGGAGGTGGGGCTTGTAGTTTTATTGGTATAAAAAGATGCAGCTACTTTGGTTGGTGGCAGGTGCGACCGTATGATGGATGGATGGCTGGATCTTCAAGTTTTGGGGATTTGTCTTCAAATTATTTTTTTTATTGAAATACAATCCAAAAATTTTTTCCTGAAACAATAGTTTATAAAAAAAATATAGTTCAAATGTTGGGCTCGGGTTTATGCGCGAAAGAAGAAAATATTAGGGGGTTTAGGCTACGGGTTTTGCAAATGTTGGGCTCGGGTTTTGTAAATTTGCATGCTTTCACGCCAAATAAGCTATAGGCTATTTTTATATCATATAAAATAAAAACCTACACTACTTCTCCTAGGATTCGAACATTAGATCTGCTTTGACATACAAACATAGCAATAGATGAATGTTATAGATTCTACAGCATTCAGAAAACGCTATAGATAGATATTTTTACCGCACTGCAGAAAGAACGCTATTGTTGATAATATTTTATAGCACGGACAATTAAACGCTATAGAAAAACTGCAATTGTAGGTCCTATTTGTTGTAGTGTGTGTATTTTATAACTAACCATTGTCTTATAGTCGTTAGTATATACTTGGAACTACATTCAATAATTTGTATTCATTCTTTTCCTGACTGGAAACCTATTTTTCAGATTGTCGCCTGCTACGCTATGCTTGGACCATTTGGAAGACATGGGTATATGCGGAGGCCAAACCTAGTGACTAGTTATATAGTTGAGTATTTATCTAGTTGTCTTTTTATAATTTTGTGAGACATTATACTTTGCATATAAATGTAAACTTATGAATATTATAATTAGTTTAGTTTTGTGAATGAGTAAATAAAGTATTTATTTTATGTAATTTTGAGCATTGTGGCTAGACATCATTCTACGGTCGACACTGCGACGTAGGCTGGCTTGGACACGCACTTGTATCCCGAAAAGTGGGTGCGGGTTGTGACAAGTTTTTGTGCTGGCCCTTGCAGGTCAGTTTTAACAAAATTGTGCAAGCTTGTGGTAGTACCTATATTAGTCATACTACTGCAAGCCTACGGCTAGGAAGTGCTCATTCATAATTAGGATTGAATTGATTTCTAAGAGAATGACTAGGACTAGGTATACCATAGGAGTCCCTTATTCAATTCAACTACGGGGTAGTTAAGATTACTACATAGGTCATGTGATTTATCAATAAATTTATTAAATCCTAAACCCTATTAGATAACTTGATAAATTTTCCTAGAAGGATGTGGCATTTTATTTTGAAATGTTGGTAGGATCCAATATGGGTAGACTATTCGATGGGTAGATTAGGACTTCCTATGATTAAACTTCAATCTTGATAATTTATGTAAATTTTGTTGTCTGCTCTCTCTAAATATCATCGTCATGGATCCGTAGCACCTTATCATTGACCATAAATAATTGTTTTCCTAAGAGTTTATACTTTATTTCCATCCTTTGACTTTTAGCCTAATATGATTCGGTTATCCATATAAATTTTGAGTCCGCTTTCTGAAATTCAAGATATATATGATTTACACTTCTCTTGCCTTTGATCGTTTTCTTCCTAATCGATCATTTAATTTTCAAAATTGATACTGTCACTTCAAGGACAGATACTTGCATTTTCTATCATGATCAACTTGTTTGAATCTCTAGATGCTCTTTTGAATTCTTACGGATATAGTTGGAAGAATGTATGTTGACCTACAATGGCTTGACCTACAATGGCAAGACAGTAGCACACTGTCGCCATTTATTTGACTTGTGGAGACTGCGGGGTTCACTGCAGCCAACAGTGCAATGGCGAGGCACGGCCCCTAAAGTTAAAATTATTTCAAGCAAAAGTAGGTTATCGAATATTGTTAAAACTATGTATTAGTTGTCCTCTTTAGACCTTAGTTATCTTTATGTCAATATTGGATATAATTAATAAAATATCTGATATTATATCATATTTGAGTCACGAAACCAAGGGTTTACAACGGCAAGGTGTACACTGGCGAGGCATAAATTCTCGGTAAAATGATTTCAGACATGATTACAGTTTTCGGATACTATAGATGTTAGAAAAATGACCTATATGTCCTATTGATTCAAAGCCAATACTAGTAGAAATTTTATAAGTTGGGTAGCGTGCCTCCCAACCTAGCATCCCGTTATCCTTATTACCTATTAACGAGGTAATTGACTGACACTAATAGGTTTACCTATACTATAGATTTTAGAGGTCCCTAACCCATTGGTCGACCAAGGCCTTAGATAAGAAGACAATATGATGACTATATAACCACGAATATCGGATGAGGCTTAGATTCTTAAGGAACCTGAACTACTTGTGCTTTCTTTCAATCATAGATCTCGCATATTTATATTTACGACTATCTTGACTTATGTTGCTATTATAGCCTAGTTTTGCAAGCTTAATCTTTTATCAAGCTTGATTCAAGACATATGCTTATTGGGGATACCCACTAACATATCGTCTAATTAGAATCAGTATATTATGGTTTGATCAATCTTAGTGCACTTGGTTAGCTCTTCATATGATTAACCTACGTGGATTGAGATATAAGTGTGTCTAGGATCTCATCAGCAACTCCTTTGACAACTCTCTTGAATTATTCAATGGCCTTTGGAACTCGTATTCGCATTCGATTCCCTCTTCCTTGAACTCTTTATTAATTTTTCCCCTTACTTACTTCGGGAAAATAAATGCTCATATTTGAGGGAAGATAGACACAACATGTCCCCATTAGTTTGCCATATCACCTATGGCCATGAAAGTTTTATATACACAAACATTTTCCATATATTCAAAATCGGAGAACTACCTTCAAACTTAATATATCGTATCATGTTATCTATTATGTTGTGTATTATCCTTTTATAATCAAAAGGTCAAGGAACGATATTACGACTTGAGTTTTCTAACTTCAGTAATCGTAGAACTGCGTCTTAGTTTAATTTCGAGAAAGGAAATTATGAAGTTTAATTTAGGATTACTAGGATTACGATTGATTAGGATAAGTTGGTTCCCATTAGAATGACAAATTTGTGCCACATGAACACCCACTTTTTATTTTAGACCTTTTGGTGTCCCTTACCGTGACATTGATATTCGGAGCATAATACTAGCGGTTACCTTCCAACAAATTTCATGTGCAAGCCCTAGACGAGTTCACCTTCATTTAGGCATATCATGTCCTACTCAAACACGTCCCATTGTACCCTATTTTTATGATACAAATTTCAGGTCAAAAAGGCTAAACTATAACCCTTACCATAGTACATATATACTTCCTGACTACAATTAGAGACTCAACCTCGATTCAAACCTTTCGACCCAATATATGGTTATGATCTACTCGAAGCCCACTGCGTACATGCCACTAGTATGCCACTTAATTGAGTCCTCTTGTGCTACTTAAACACAAAAGTCACAGAGGGCACATTTTTGGGCTTTGGGAACCTAGTTAACCAACCCGACTGGCAATTAGCCCAACCATTTGAGTTGAAACCTATTCTAGGTTACCCTAACCTAATAGGAATGGTTCAGATTGATTTTATGGGATCTTATCCAGTCAATATAGATTAAAGGTTCATCAATCAAAGATTGATGTCTAATTAGGGAACCCATTGAGACCAAGTTGAACCCATCCACGCATATCGCCATATTTGGACTATAAATCCAAACTTTATGAAATAGGTTCCTACACCTATTATGCAGTCTCCATCTTATGGTCTACTAATCCTCCTTCCATAAATCCCTTAATCGTATCTCTTCGTAGCCTACGTTATGTGACGAATGGAATCCTACTGTACCAACTTGTTTTCGGTTATGCTTGACTAAGACCTCTTCTATTGCCATGACAAATCATGGTCAATATATGAGCAATGTTAAATAAGTAATACCTAGACTTCCTATAGAGTCCGTCACTACTATCATAAATACCTCATATCCTCATACATCTTCATAGAAAGTCCTATTACTGTGCTTTCCATGATTAACCAATTTCTATAAATTGGGAAGAACCTTGAACTTAGTGTACTCTATCTTTTAAAAATGGGATGCCAAACTTGGATTTCATTCGTAACCGTTCTTCCAGTTGTTTGGAAGTTGCGATACAATTTTTGTATTGCATTTATTATCCCTTGCTCGTGCGTTTAGATAACCATGGTAAAAGATCACAACCTTGATTCTACAAATTTTGCTCTATCATAGAATCGTATATTAGTCTTAAATTCGAGAACAAAAATTCTTGAAGTTTATAGGAAAGCCTCTCTAAGAATTAACAAATGATTGGGGTAGATTGGTTGCAATTGAACTAATAAAATAGTGGTTCATAACATCCACTCCTATTCGTATCATTTGATACCCTCGACCGTGAATTGATATTGGGAGAATAATACCAGCATTTTCCTTCCAACAAACTTCAAACTCATGAACTAGACTAATCTAGCTAGACACATGACATATATATCCCACACAAATACACCTTTTTGTGCTCTATTTCCATTACACCACATGAATGACATAATTTCTCGTAGATAAAACATAGATGACCATTTTTGTTCCAATTGATATTAACCATGCAAATATCGACCTATTCCCTTAAATAAACTAAATACCCATGATCCATAAAAGATGCATCACACCTATGACCGATGCATTTCACCCAAGCAAGCTCATGCCTCCTACACAACACCAAACACCAACCCACACACTAGTCATTATGACCTAAAGATTTCAACCCTTACCCAATCAAAAATCTATAGCAAGGTTCTGCACTGTTTTAGACTCTCCATCTCGTAGTTACCCCGGTTAGGTGAAGATTGAAATTCCTTTGAACTGATACGTTTAAGTTATATTCGAACAAGATATTCCTACCATCTTGTTGAAAGCATGATTGATATGAACGATATTAGATTGTAATAATCCTCCTATAGAAGTTATTGACCAGGAACGCCATGACAATATCTAGGCTCACCTAGAATCCGGGACCATGGTCAAAAGTGTCCAATATTCCCATGTCTCTCTTTAGAACTTGTCCTACTCAGAAGCCCGGTAACTTCGATTTTCACGGTTAGCCAACTTCTATAAGTTGGGTAAGGCCTTGCACCAAGAATACCCTACCTTGTAGAATATGGCACCTAATTGGATTCCTTCTATTAACAACCTCCTCCATCATTTCAAAAACTGAGTTACGATTTGACATACCTTCTTTCTATTTTAATTAAATTTGTATTCTTGATATTAAGTTTATTTTTAATTTTGAGGACAAAATTTTTATAAGTTGAGTAGGATGTAAATCCCCTGAATTTTAGATATTTTTATTAATTTTAATTAATATATTTTTTAGTATTTTTATTATTGGACTTTTAAGCTCTAAATTTTGTCAATATTTTGGTAGCAAATGCTACATGATTTGTATATATAGATAAATGTTTACAATTTTATTTGCTAATATGTAGAAAACCTTTTTTATTATGTTTAAAAAATTATTAAGGATTTTTATTTTTAGCATTTTTACAATTATTAGTACCTTTGTTTTAATTGGATATTTTAATTAATTGTCAAGTTATGATCAAAATGGTAATATTCGTACAAAATTTTTCTTCAAATATTTCAGGAAATATTTTTGGGCTTTGAGGAAATTTTTATATATTTATTTAGATTTTTAGTGTGTATATATATATATATATTTTTTTTAGTGTATATATATATATATATATATATATATATATATATATATATATATATATATATATATATATATATATATATATATATATATATATTATATATATATATATACCCCCTTTATTTTGGTATAAGAGCCCATAAAACAGATCCAACGGACCTCCATAAGTTTGAACATCTAGAGGCAGAACTAAAACCTACTAAAAGAATTATTATAAACATAGAACAATTATTAAAAGATATAGATAACAAAATTTGACTATATTAAATCCCATAATCAAGATAAGATAGAAAAAATTATAAAACTAGAAAACCAACCTAGTCAGAAAGAGGTTCTAGATTTAAAACATACTCTAGACAAAACGCAAAAAAAAACTTCTAATATAGAAGAAGAACTTCGTACCATAACTAGAAAGATAAACAATTTAACGCTAAAACCTACATGAAAAGAATCAATAACAAGAAAAGTTATCTCATTTAGATTTCTTGTTCAATATATAGCCCATAAAACAGATCCAATGGACCTCCATAAATTTGAACATCTAGAGGCAGAACTAAAAGCTACTAAAAGAATTATTATAAACGTAGAACAATTATTAAAAGATATAGATAAAAAATTAGACTATATCAAATCCCAGAATCAAGATAAGATAGAAAAAATTATAAAACTAGAAAACCGACCTAGTCAGAAAGAGGTTCTAGATTTAAAACATACTCTAGACAAAACGCAAAAAAACTTCTAATATAGAAGAAGAACTTAGTACCACAACTAGAAGGATAAACAATTTAACGCTAAAACCTACAGGAAAAGAATCAATTACAAGAAAAGTTATCTCATTTAGATTTCATGCTCAAAAACCACAATGAATAGTTCAGGATCTACTAGTAGAAATAGACCAATACTAAACCTTATTTTAAGAAAGAATATAAATACTTGTGACCTTCAGTTAGAAGAATTAATAGATCCACAACAAGATTATGATAAATTTCAACGAGAAGGGTTAAATATTTTAAATCCTTGAACCCTATATCAAACAAAAAGGTTTAAAGCTAGAACATAATTTTTTAAACATATAAAAGAACAGGCTATAAGCTGCTTAGGTAATCAGTGTATCAACCTACCTTTACTAAGAAAAGAAAAAAGCAACGAATTAAAAAATTCTTCTTATAAGCTTGTGCATTTAGGATTGATGGTCATAGGCATAAAGGGTTTAATGAGAAAAAACTTAGGATGTAAAACTTTAGTAACAATATACAATAAGAGATTGAATGATATATCAAAAGGAATGATAGCAAGTATAGAAGTGGATATGAACAGTAATTCAAGAATATTTTATTGTAGTCCAGATTTTTTGATTACCATAAAGGATTTTATAAAAAATATTTATGTAGGAATACAAACTAAAGGATATAAAGAGGTTTATAGTGGAGAAAACCTTATGGTACACATGGCATTTCTAGGAAGATGTACTAAAAACTCTAAAATAAAATATAGGGCACATACGGATGAAGTAGTCCAAATAATGAGTAGTAAAGGCATTAAGATGATTAAACCACTAGGATATGAACGAGAAATATTAGCAGGACTAGAATGGAGCCTAGATAAATTTATAGAACCTGTTAAGTCATTAACACCAAAAGAGTCTCTAGTTTACAAAGACCATCATGGCCATGTAAATTTAAGGTTTACAGATTATGTCACTTAGACGAGCAAAAAAATAATGATGTAGAACTAGAATCTAATTATGTAGAAATACAAGAAATAGAATATGTGTTACTAGAAGAAGACAAAATATTATATTCAAAGGAGCAAGAATTAGACAACCTAACAAAATAAGAACTTTTAGAATTGGAAGAAATTCATTACAGAAACAGGTCTATAACAGAAGAACAATATTTATATTATGTCGAATTCAAAAATATTAGGGTAGGAAAAATTGCACATGAGTCAGATATTATAGAAACGGAAACAAACATCTCTGAAGTATTCTATCAAAAGGAACTAGCTAATGAAGAAACTAGCACAGCAACATCAGCCTCCATTTCGTAAGACCGTTCCCTTACAGCTGACCACTTATATTGGAGGAAATGTACCTAGAATACCATACACAGAATACAAAGATAAGTCTAGATACGGTTATAAATTCATAAATAAAGGTAAGAGACAACCATTAGAACAACCAGTAAAAATTCAAGCTAAGGGAGAACCAAAAATTCTTAATTTACCTGCTCATGATCCCCAGAGTTGGTCTAACGTAATTGATGTATGGAAATACACCTTAGTAGGAGAATTTTATAGATCAACATATAATATAGAACCATAAGAAATGTTTAGATACTTAGAAACCTATCTAGAAGAAAGTATAAGAGCTATGTGGGAAGCATTTAAAAGTTCCCAGGTAACATAATATAATAGCTTGGTAGCATTAGGAGCAAATCATTATAATTTTGTAAATAAAATTCATAGTCTAGCCACAGGAGAAGACCCTAACTCAGGCCATATTGGAGTATAAAAAGATGCAAGAGAACTTGAACAATTAAGTATATATAAATGGAAGTACACTAAACAATTCTTAAACGACTATTTTTATTATACATATATCCGGGAATGCTTTCAATCAAGAATTAGGAGATAAACTATTTAGAAAACTTCCAAGAGCTTTAGGAGTAGAGATAGCTGACAAATGGAAAGAAGAACCAGGTATAAAGAAAAAAATCCCAAGATTATCCCTGGACCATAGGCCAGAGAATACAACATATTATAAAGATAATAAAGGAAAAATGTACAGAAATACAGATACAAAAATAGTTGAAACATTTCGATTATGGATTTTGTATAGAAATATATATAGCCCAAACTTATGGTGCTAGTGATAGACAAAACAAAGAACGTAAGAATAAGAATAAAAACAATAAAGGAGATTACTCAAAGAAAAAAAATATTATCTTAGAAAATCCAATAAAAAAAAATCCTATCTGGACCCAAATAAACATGTTAGAAAATTTAAACCTAATAGACTTTATAAGAACAAGTTAGAATGTTTCACTTGTGGAAGCCAAGAGCACTTGAGTAGAACATGTCCTAAAAGAATAAATAAACATGATAGAAATAGCACATTAATAGAATATGCTAATGAAGACCTAATTAATATAGATGAAATCGTGTCCGATACAGAATCTATCTATTCTATAATTTCTTTAGAAGATCAATCATTACCTGAAAGAAATAATAGTGACATAAAGGATGAATAATTTATAAATAGCTTTGGACATAATACAGAAGGGTGGTTGGAAGAACTAGAAAAATTTGACCTAGTAGAAACTAGCTCTAACAGCTTAGAAGACTGCTTACATGAATGGGAAATAAATATAGGAACTAATAGTATAGCATTTTATCAATGTAAATGGTACCCTAGCAAAGATATAAGAGCTAAATGTAAAAAATGTTATCTAGAAGGATGTATCAAATACATAGAAAAAACTCAGACTATAGACAAAGTACCCGAAAGTCTTTAAGATGTAGCATAGAAGAATATAAAATATTAAGAAAAAGAATAGAAAACTTAGAAGACGAGATGCGACTAGTAGACAACAAGATAGAAATAATAAAACAACAAAAAATAACTAGCAAAGATAAACTTGTACAACCTCAAAACTGTGTCGAGATATGCAATTCAGAAAACCTAAAAATATTAAAAGTTAGATGTCTCGTAAGAATAAAAGATTATCAGGTAATGTGTCTAGGACTTACAGACATTGGATGTAGTAATTATATCATTAATAAGGATATAATTCCACAATTTATATTGTTAAGGCAGCTAAACCAGTCATCACTCAACAAATGGACGGTGGGTTGCATGTATATGACAGTCTATTAATCTCAGAAAGTAAAATTAGCTTTAAAACTAATTATGGACAGAGCATTGAGTACACTCTCCCTGGAGAAAGTACTTGGGTAAGAGCACTCAAACTCAGAGTAGATCTGGTATTAGGATTAAGTTTTCTACTTAAAGATAATGAAAGTAAACTAATAAGCAAAGATTATTTACAGTTACAAAAACATACACTCTTTACTCCAGTCTTCTTAAATGATGAACCTACCATGACAAGGCTATTAGAAGAACCCCAAACAAAGGAATGCAAATACAAAAGAGAACGAGAATGCCAACTAGGAGAACAAGAAATAATAACATCTGAAGAAGAGAGAGATTATAATAACTATGAAGTAGACTCTGAATTTATGCATTTAGAAAAATTCTATTATACATTAGTCAGTGAACAAGATATTGAAAAGCTAATACATAAATTAGAAAAAAATAAAAATAATAGGAGAAAATATACTAAAATATTGGGAAAAAGACAAAATATTATGTAAACTTAACATAATAAATCCTAACTACAAAATTAGGATAGCCAAAATTAATGCTACAGATTAAGAGGAAGAAGACTTTAAAGAACATATTAAAGAATTATTAAAACTAGGAATCATCAGAAGATCTAAAAGCCCTCACAGATCTGCAGCCTTTACAGTAAGAAATCATAGTGAGACAGTAAGGGAAAAAAGAAGGATGGTAATAAATTATAAAAGATTAAATGATAATACAAAAGATGATGGGTATACTATACCTGATAAAACTCAACTAATTATCAAAATTCAAAATTGTAAAATATTTAGTAAATTTGACTTAAAATCTAGATTTTGGCAAATAAAAATGCATGCAGAAAGTATTGAATGGACGACCTTTACTTGTCCAGAAGGGCATTTTGAATGGTTGGTCATGCCTTTTGGTTTAAAGACCGCACCTCCTATCTTTCAAAAAATATGGATGACATTTTCTTAAAACATAAAAAACTTTGTAATTGCATATATTGATGATATTTTGGTCTTTAGTAAAAACAGAAAAGAACATAGAGGGCATTTACATATAATTATTTTAGAATTCATTAACCATGGGCTAATAATTAGTAAAAAGACAAATACAATTATTTAAACCTCAGATAGAATTTCTAGGTGTTATTATTGGAGAAGGAAGAATTAAGTTTCAACCGCACATAGTCCAATAGGCTTTAGAATTTCCTGATAAATTAATTTTTTTAAAAGAATACAACAGTTTCTAGGATTAGTAAACTACGTAAGATCTTTAATCAAAGACCTAGAAAAAATAGTAGGTCCATTATATGCTAAAACTTCACAATAGAAATTTCAATCAAGAAGATATAAAATAGTAAGAGAAATAAAGGAGCTTATTAAAAGACTACCAGAACTACAATTGCCTTAGATACAGTTTATTTAATAATACAAACTGATGGTAGTAATCTAGGATGGGGAGCAGTCTTGTTGGCTAAACCAAATAAGTATTTAGACAAGAATACATAAAAAATATGTAGATATGCAAGTGGAAGATATAAAGAAAAAGTAAATATTAATAGCATTGATGCAGAATTATTAGCCATCTCCTATGCTCTAGATAGTTTTGAGTTATTTATAAAATCTAAAAAAGAGATTACTCGAAGAACGTACTGTGAAGCAATAGTAGCATTCCATAATAAGATGAATTAAGAAAGCAAGCAATCTTCAAGACGACATTGGCTTGATTTTATTGATCGTTGCCTTTATATGGGATTGCAAATTTCTTTCGAACATATTAAAGGTATAAATAATATCGCTGCAGACATCCATAGTCACCTTATTTATCAAAGTGCTCTAGCAAGCGTAGTGGGAATAGAAGACCCAAAAAAATTTGATGACTAAAAGACAAATTGCAAAATATTCAGCAGAATATATTAATAAAGCCTATAAATTAGTCCATATCATGAAAAAATTTAAAAATGTTATAAAAGAAGTAAATAATTATGTTTATAGATCTATATCATTAAGACATATAGACGATACCTTGACTAACCTTAGAAAATATATTAAAAAAATATGAAAATAGTAAAAGAAATGATAAAAAGGAAAAGAAAAACAAATTGACACAGAGATACAAAATGACATTCTAGACCTTGAAATAGCTAGTACTGCAATAGATGAAATTAGGCTATCTTTGGAAGAATATAATAATACTAATTGGAAAATATTTCTATTATATAGTATAGCAGAAGAGCCTTTAAATTCTGTCAAATTTATAAATAATTTTTAATCTAACAAGACTATCTTATTTAACAGATGGACAGGCCTCCTGACCAAAGAGCCCTTCAACACTATGGTAGTGGTAGTCAGAACATCTTTAATCAGAATCAGGTAGCACAGACCTCTCATAGTCAAGAAAGATTAAGATTTGGTAACGTAGTACTACTAGTATTTTCTAATAGTAATATTTTCTTTAGAATTCAGCCTCATATATCACTTACAAAAGAACAAAAGTGTTTATTAGATAACTTATGGATCTCTTTTAATAAAAAAGATCAAAAATATTTTCTAGCAAGTACATTATTAGAACTATTAGCCAGATTAAGACTAATTTTAAATTTTATGTAATATTTAGAGGTAAGGTTCCAGGTGTATACCATACCTGGATAGAGGTACTAGACAATATAAAGAATTTTGGTAGCCCACTTTATAAAGGATTTTACTATCTGTTTGAAGCACTAAAAATAGCTAGATAACATCTTGGACCAAATTATTTTGTTTCTTCATCCCTTAGAAGCATACAAGACATACCTCTTGAGTTTTCTATTATTCATGATACTAATGAAAAGATTCTATTTTGTGATCATTGCGAGGTACTGACTAAAACTGTAAAAAGGCTCAATGAAAATATACAAGTTCTTGTCAGAGAAAAGCAATAGCTAATTCAAAAGATAGCAGATTTAGAAAGAAAGGATTTCCAAAATAAATTTCCACCAAAGCAGATCTATCCTTTGGTCTTTAATAAAAAGGATGAGATAGATGTGTGTTCTCCTCTGAATGCACTCAGGGATTCTGTTGAGTCCATAAAGCCAATAGCTAGTCCGGTTCAAACGGCAACCGGTAAAGACATATCAAGTCCGTTGATGGCTGTGGCTTTGCCTAAAAGCCAAATCAGAGAGTCTGTAGGATCTACAAGCCCAATATCTAGTCCGGTTCAAACGGTAACCGTTAAAGACAAATAAAATCCGTTAATGGCTACGGCTTTTCCTAAAAGACAAGATAAACAGGTTGCTACTGTGGATTTAAACCCTTCAAAAGAAAAAGAGACCCAACATGGTGACATTAACAAGCTTCAGCAAATTCTAGACGAAATGCAAGGAAGACAAAGACTAGAAGAAAAAACTAGAACAGACAAGATCAAGGTTGCTAAAATGAAGAAAGTCAGGACAAAGAATATGATGGAAGAAGTATCCAGAGCAATTGAGACAGGAATGAAAGAATTTTTTAAGGAAGTTGCTAAAAAGAAGAAAGTCAGGACAAATAATATGATGGAAGAAGTATCCAGAGCAATTGAGACAGGAATGAAAGATTTTTTTAAGGAAGAAGACAGAAAAATAGCAAGACAAATTTCTCTAGTACAAGACATGCTTGTATCAGGACAAGACTCTACAAGCCCTACTGCTGATTTAACACCTGACTCAGACATGTCACCTATGTCCTTTGACAGCATAGCAGAACAAAATCTAAACACTGTTTGTTGACTGCTTTTGTACCAGACCTCTATCATGTCCCTATACGTGTTTCCAAATACCAGACCCCTACTACGTACTCAGAATAAGTACCAAGACCATTATGCATGTATCCCTCCACGTGTCTCCAAAAACCAGACCCCTACTATGCCTTTGTAACAAGTGTCATGAGTTACTACTATCCTCTACCTTGTCATCTTACCCTGCTAGCATATTCACCTGATCTCTACTATTATAGCCTAATATCCTTTTTGTCCTTACCTTAATTTGCTTTTTTGGGCATGAATGGTCTTTTGACATGCCATGGGCTCTCTATAAATTAGAAACTTCTTGTTCTCCATCAACAGAACAAAGAGACTCCCCTCTGGCACAACCTCCTTTCTTTACCTTCCACTCTTGCATAGGCGACTTCTCCTCCTCCTTCTGCTACCTCCTGCTGTGTAAAAATTAGTTTATTTGTTAAAAAGTTCTTATAAGTTTTCTTCTTCCTTTCTTTCTACTTTAGGGGATTCCCGAGAGGGAAATCCCCTAGCTATGTATTATTAGTTTTTCCCCAATAGGTAAATTAAGTTTGGTTATGAAATGAATGTACTAAGTTTCATTAATATTTGTCATATATTTTTCATGTTTCATTTACTCAATTTCAAATGTTGCATGATAAAACAACATAGTCTGGCACTTATTAAACCCTTATGAGTGCCTCTGGAGGATAGTTTTGACCTCAAGGATTGGTCATGTTAGATCTATGAGAGGAAAGTAGGCTCGTCTGAAAAGTCGAGGGTGCTAGGCTTAAATTATCATGTCCACATTGGTTGGGTAAAAAAAAAACTTTGCAAGAAGTCTACAAAAAAAACTAATGATAAATGTGTAGGAACGAAATAGTAAAGCGTAATACTCTAGAGGTGGGGTGAATAGAGTTGGCAGCGGAATAATGCTAATTAAAAATGTTAGCAGCACAATCACAGAATATTAATCACAACTGAAAATAAAGTAAAGACAGAGTTAAGAGAGCAAACGCAAAGACAGCGATGTATACTGGTATCCCTCTGTTGAGGACTAATCCAGTCGGTAGAACTCTTGCTACCAGTTGAATCCACTATTGGAAAAACTGCAAGTTTTCTTACGAAGTCCTTGCAACTTCTACAACGCGAGCTTTGATACGAAGAACTCATCCAACTTCAAATGTGAAGAGGTATTCTTCAATCAAGCCTTCTGATTACAATCTCTCAGAAACTTCTAGACCGTACCGTACTGGCAAATCGACTAGAGGATTGTAATTGGCTTGGGATCTGAAATTGAAAGCTCTAGAAAACTCTTGAAAGACTGAAAGCTTTAGAGAGAAGATTGAAAGTGAATGAGTGAGTTGAAATGATCGAAATCCTTCTCTATTTACAGGACTTTCAAAGGCAGACTTCTAACAGAATTCGGGCAAAATTCGGGCAGAACTCTATGAGCAAATCTCGGTCAAATCCGCAACTGCAGGAGGACCAAGTTCCAAAGATTCAAAATTACAACGGCCACCAACCGAACTCTGGCCGAACTCGGCCCGAGTTCTGTCAGGGTTAAGTCAGGGTTTAGTTACTTTTTGAAAACCTTTTTGTAAACCTTTTTGAGAGGTCATTTTAAAAACATTTTGAACTCATTTGAGGGTAGCCTATTTGCCAGTACGACTCGATGTACAACATATTCCTAGACTCAAATAAAATGAAAATACATTGCATAAGGAATTACAGACTCGAGTAGGCAAATAGATCTTCGGTCTTGAATTCAGTGGATAGCCATTCTTGATCATGTTCAAGAGTCCGAGATGTCCCGATTAGCTTTGTATATCCAGACAGAGTTTATTCAATTATTAAAATCAGGTTTGACCATATGACCAAATGGGCCAACAATCTCCCCCATTTTGATAATTGACAAACTATGAATGATATAACATTAAGCTTGTTCAAAATATCAAAAAGTAGAAATTGTTCATAACCTGTACTATCTCAAAATAAATGTTAGATCTTTAATTTTCTCCCCCTTTGTCACTTAGCAAAATAATTGCAAAAGATAAAGCTCCCCCGCAATCAAATACATAAGTAACAAATAGTGAGAAAACTTATATAAAAGAAATAAGGCATAAAAAAATATCACAGGCATGTATTGTAAAAAAATCATCACAGGCATGTAATTTCACAGGCAGTTATAAAGAATGAAGCAATATAAGAAAATAGTGCTATCATAAACTGAAACTGAAACATAGTGCTGAAATAAACTGAATGCCATAAACTGAGGCATAATAAACATGTCCATGAAAGAAAAGAGTACTGAAGCAAACTAAAAGGTGCTAAAAAAATTATTGATAATAACTTGGAATGTCGGAGCATTTCCAAGTGCATCATAAAATATCACTTAATATAGTCACATCTCCTCATCATCATCTTCATCATCATCATCAGCAGCTCGACCAGCATGTCCTGAAGTACCAGCTCGAGAGGTACCAGCGCCAGAAGGATGCGGAGGGGCGCCAGCATAGAACTCACCAACATAATCACGATGTGGAGCACGGTCAGGACGGTACCAATCATAGGCGTTACCGGGCTGGAAGTAGGCATGAACAGCCTCATCCTCACAGCGGTAACCAGAGAAAGCTGGATCTTTAAGGATGGAACCGGCTGAATAACCAGTCTGGGCAAAATGAAGATCAGCTAAGGAGTTTGCAATCGCCTGATAACGGGTGACGTTGCGGAACTCACGCTCGCGAGCCATATCCGTCATCGAGACGTGCAAAGCAGATAAATGCTGATGTATGCCCTCAAATGTCATGGCATACTGATGAGGTGGTGGAGGAGGTGCAGTAGGAGGAGCAGGAGGTGGAGCTGAAGCAGTCATGCTACGATGAGATAACTGAAGAAACTTGGGCTCAGGGTCCTGAGTACAAGTCGACAGATCGATATCGAAGCGCTGAAAGATGCGTGGGAGAATCATCGCGTAAGAGAGATTTCTATCTCTTGCATGACAACGACCCATCATCTGAATCATGGTCTTAGGGGCAGAAAATAGAATCTCCTTAAGAATGTGGTACATGGCGGACAGCTCAAGAGAAGTCACATCATCCTTTGAAGTAGATTTTGGAAGGATAGTGGAATAGATGATGCGATGCAATTCATAGTTAAACAAGTTCAGGTTGTTAGCCTTGAACATTCCAGAGCGTACTCTATCAGGTGCACATAGTTCCGCTTTGAAACTGGCGAGTGTCGTGCCTTCGGAAAAATCAAATTCAGTGATGTCAACTAGCGGTTCACCTTCGTTAGGGATACCAAGGATCTCCGCTAAGAGGTCATCATTGAAATTTATATCAATACCTCCAACACGAGTGCTCACATCAAAAGTGTTTAATATAAGATTGCAATAAAATAATCTAATGGCATTAGTTGCTATAGGGAAGCAGATTTTAACAAAAAATGTAACCCTAATGCCTCAATGACGATGATCAGGAAATACAGTCCATTTGACTGGAGCACCTGTGCATATGGATCTCATGGAGAAGTCTCCATTTCACAGTAGGGCTTGGTCTAGGGTTTGAAAAAAAAATCCGTCGAACGCACCGTCGCTCGTTTGGACCGGCGAGAAGAGGGAATCCGTATGCGGATGCGAAGATGACCCTTCCTCACTAGGGTTCGTCTTCTTCCTCTTTGATGGATTGAATTTGGGTGCCATTTGTGCAATTTGAAAATAAAAATGCACTAATTGAAAAGTGGAGAAAGATGGGGTTATACCTCCCGAAGTCAAAGTATGTCGAAGAGAACGACGAACTCCGCACGAATCCAAATTTTGGATGGATTTCACCACTTGGATTGGAAGAAAGAGGGTGGTAAAAAGCTAGGGTTCGAGGCTCCTTCGCGGCTGCTGCTGTTGTTGTGATTAGTTTGGAAGCAATGAAGAAGAAGGGCTGCTCGGGTTCTGTATATATAACCTGATACCCTCAACCGAACTCGGGCCGAATTCGGTCAGAGCTCTGGCCGAATTCGCCTAGGGTTCTTTAAAGTTGATTTTAGCCATTCTTTTTTATTGTCTTATTTCAAATATTTAATTCAAAGATTAGTCATTTCAACTTCAATTAACATAATTAATATTATTTTATAGATTAAATGTCGTTACACAGCTACTGTTTCAGATTAGCTGTAGGAGTACTGTCCCAACTGGCGGAGGTTCACCGGGGAACTCTTAATTACCGCTTCGCTTCAACCGTAGTTGTGGTGACAGACAGACTCTTTATTGGCTTGTCTCTAACACAGTTTTTGCGTAATGATATATAATCATAAAACAAAATTAATTAATATTATTGACGTCCAAAATTCCTAATTCTCGACGTAAATAATTGAAACGATCTTCCGCTAGAGGTTTAGTGAAGATGTCAGCTAGTTGATTTTCAGTATCTATGTACACAAGGTTTATATCTCCATTATGATGATGATCTCTAAGAAAGTGATGTCGAATCTCGATATGTTTAGTACGAGAGTGACATACTGGATTCTTAGTCAAATTAATAGTGCTCGTGTTATCACAGAAAATAGGAATATGTGTGAAAAATAAATCATAGTCTTCTAGGGTTTGTTTCATCCACAAAATCTGAGCACAACAACGTCCTGCGGCAATGTACTCAGCCTCTGTTGTTGATAGGGCTACAGAATTTTGCTTTTTACTAAACCATGAGACTAAAACCTTACCTAAGAAATAACATGTGCCACTTGTACTTTTTCTATCAACTTTGCATCCAGCAAAATTTGCATCCGAATAACCAATAAGGTCAAAGGACTTAGTTTTGGGATACCACAAGCCAACAGAAGAAGTGCCCTTAAGGTATCGAAAGATACGCTTAACTGCGGACAGATGTGATTTCTTTGGGTTAGCTTGAAAACGTGCACACAGGCAAACACTAAACATTATATCTGGACGACTAGCAGTTAAATAAAGTAAACTACCAATCATACCTCGATACTTACGTGTGTCGACTGGCTTGTCTTGTTCATCTAAATCAAGCTTTATTGAAGTTGCCATTGGAGTGCCAATAGGTATGACATTGTCCAGATCAAACTTCTTTAGCAGGTCTTTTGTATACTTGGCTTGATTTATAAATGTCCCATTATCAGTTTGTTTGATTTACAATCCGAGAAAGAATTTCAGCTCTCCCATCATGCTCATCTCAAACTCATTCTACATACACTTAGAAAATTCTTGACACAGAGATTCATCAGTAGATCCAAATATAATATCATCAACATATATTTGAATTAAAAGAAGTTTGCCATTAAAAGACTTAATAAACAGTGTAGTGTCAACCTTGCCTTTTGAAAAACCGTTGTCAAGTAGAAAAGAGCTTAGACGATCATACCAAGCACTAGGGGCTTGTTTTAAACCGTATAAGGCTTTCTTCAACTTGAAAACATGATCAGGGTTTTTGAAATCCGTGAAACCTGGAGGTTGTGCTACAAAAACTTCTTCTTTTATAAAACCATTTAAAAAAGCACTCTTGACATCCATTTAAAATAGTTTGAAATCATGAAAATATGCAAATGCACATAACATGCGAATGGATTCTAATCTCGCAACTGGGGCATAAGTCTCATCGTAGTCGATACCTTCTTCTTGATTGTATCCTTGACCTACGAGTCGAGCCTTATTACGAGTCACTAAACCATTCTCATTTAGTTTATTTCGGAATACCCAACGGGTGCCAATGACCGGATGATCAATAGGCCTGGGAACAAGTTCCCAAACTTGATTCCGTTCAAATTGGTTTAATTCCTCTTGCATAGCATCTATCCAAAAGCTATCACTACATGCTTCATCAATAGTTTTGGGTTCTAGCTGTGAAATAAATGCAACACTAGAAACAATATCTCTACTGGATGTACGAGTACTTACTCCTTTGGTAATATCACCAATTACCAAATCTTTTGGATGATCAGCTGTAAATTTCAACCTTTTTGGAAGATTCTGAAGATAGCTGGTTCCTAGATCTTCTCTAGGAGGTTCAGCTAGTGCAGAGCTTGGTTGAGGATCAGCTGATGTTGAGCTTGGTACAGTTAGATCTTCGTCATTGTCATCGATCGTCATCTGATTTAGTTCATCAAAGGTGACATTGATTGACTCTTCGATGATCATGGTTCTTTTGTTGAAGACTCTGTATCCTTTGCTCTTGGCCGCATAACCTAAAAATATACCTTCATCGGCCTTTTCATCAAATTTTCCCAAATTGTCTTTTGTATTAAGAATAAAATATTTACAACCAAATATTCTAAAGTATGAAACAGATGGAATTCTATCAAACCATAACTCAAATGGAGTCTTCTTCGATTTGGGTCAAATTAGAACTCTATTGAGAACAAAGCAAGCTGTATTGACAGCTTCAGCCCAGAAATATTTGGGTAGACTAAACTGGTTTAACATCACTCTGGCCATTTCGGTTAGAGTTCTGTTCTTATGTTCCACAACTCTATTTTGTTGTGGAGTCCTAGGGCAGGAGAGCTCGTGTACAAAACCGTGTGTGTCACAAAATTGCTCAAAATCAGCATTCTCGAATTCGCCTCCATGATCGCTTCTTATGCGAGTGATCATGTAACCTTTTTCATTCTGTACTTTCTTACAAAAGGCGACAAATTCGGATAATGCATCATTCTTGCATGTCAAGAAATATACCCATGTGTATCTAGAGAAATCATCTACAATTACAAAAGCATAAAGTTTACCTCCGAGGCTAGCAACTCTGCTAGGACCAAATAAGTCCATATGAAGCAATTGTAGAGGTCTAGTAGTACATACTGCGCTTACTGACTTGAATGTGGATCTGGTAGCTTTGTTCTTTTCACATTGGCTGCATACTGAGTCCTTCTTGAATGTAATGTCCGGTAAACCGCGTACTAGCTTCTTTGTGGATAATCTTGAGATCGTATCCATATTAGCGTGACCGAGTCTCATATGCCATAGATGACTCTCATCACTCTTGGCCATTAAGCATCTACCTGAAATGTTAGTTTCTTCTAACAAATAGAAAACATATATATTGTCTTCCCTGATACCTTCAAAGATAGTACTACAAGTTGAGCTATCAACTATAGTACATTTGTCTTTGCCAAAGTTGATGCCATAACCATGATCAGCTAGATGACTTATGCTGAGTAGATTATGTTTCAACTCGGTAACCAAACAGACATCCTTAATCACAGGATAGGGAGACTTACCAACATCACCAATACCAATAATATACCCTTTCAAGTTATTACCGAAGGAGACATAGCCTTCCTTTTTTTTCTTCGACAGTATTGTAAATAGGGTAGCATCACCGGTCATATGCCGTGAGCAACCGCTGTCGAGGATCCATTTGCTTCTAGCATGTGAAAGGTGTTCCACCTACAAAACAGTTTGTAGAAGAAACTTTTGGTACCCATTTCTTGTAGGGTCCTGAATTGTTAGCTTTAGGTATCCAAGCATAAACATTTAAATCAACAAGCTTTCTTATTCTACATACAGATGAAATATGACCAATGAGGCCACAATAATGACATTGTGCATGTTGAGTGTTGAAAGCTGAGTGGTGTGCATGGTTGGTAGGTTTAGGTTTTCTAGTATAGAAGAAAGCATACCTATAATCTTGTTTGGGCTTAACCTTTTGTGGTAAAGGTTTGATAGGGTTAGGTCTGACAGTGTTTGGCTTGGGAATGTTTCGATTTTTCGGTAAGTGACACGTGTTAGGGTAGGAAGCAGCAGGCTCAGGCTGTTTTTCTAACCTAATTTCCAATCTTTTGGAAGTGTCATACAACTTAGTATAATCAGGAGTGAGTGATTCCATTCTGATTTGTGCACATCGAAGACTTTTTTTCTCTATAGAAAGTTCTTCCTTGAGTTGGTCAATAATTTTGTCTTTCTCTTCAGATGACTTGGTAGTCTCGTGTAATAAGAGATTTGTTGAAGAAAGCTCACCAGACTCACTAACATTATTTCTAACCTCAGCTAGTAGGTCGGTAAGTCTACCTATTTCACCTTTGTTCTCTTTGAGTACCTTCTTAGCGGTCTGATACTTGCTATACAGTTTTCTGTAATCAGTCATCAGGTCACTGAAAGCATCTCCTAATTGCTCAAAGGTGAAGTCATCATAAGTATCAACTACAGGTTCAGTAGGTACCTGATCGGATGCCATAAAGCATACGTTTGCAGCGTCTTCTGATTGTTCGTCTTCTGAGTCGCTGGCTTCACTTTCATGCCATATGCTGGTATTGGCATATCTCCTAGATGTTGATTTCTTCAGGTTCTCTTTTTCAGGTTCCCTTTTTCATACCTGTTGCTCTTCTTGCTTGATGATGAGTTTGTGGGACAATCCTTCTTCATGTGTCCCTTCTTCTTGCAACAATAGCAGACAGCATCTTCTTGATACCAGTTGTTGCTGTTGTTCTCTTTGACTCTCTTCTCTTGTCTCATGAATCTTTTGAACTTCCTTGCTATGAGTGCTTGATCTTCAGCGTCAGATCCACTGCTGTCTGAGTCACCTTCAGCAGCTTTTCTGTGCTGAGCCTTGAGAGCGATCGTCTTCTCCTTTGGTGCAGGCTCTTCAAAATCTTGTAGCTCCAGTTCATGAGTGAGTAGCTTACCCATGAGTACTTCGAGGGACATAGTTGTGAGGTCGTTCCCTTCAATGATTGCAGTAGCCTTCGGAATCCAGTTCTTGGTAAGTGCTCGTAGGAGTTTGCGAATCTTTTCATGGTTACTGTAATCTTTGCCTAAGGAGGACAAAGGATTTATAATATCCAAGAATCTCTCGAACATTTGTGTAACTGTTTCGTTGGGCTTCATCTTGAACGCCTCGTACTCTTGAGTAACTCTGATGACTTTAAATTCTTTGACTTGAGTCGTGCCTTCATGTGTGACTTCAAGTAGCTTCCACACTTCATTAGCCATTGTGCAGATAGACACCCTGTTAAATTCAGTTCTGTCTAAAGCACAAAAGAGAGCATTAATGGCACGTGCGTCAAGACTGGCCCTTTTCTTTTCTTCCTATGTATATCTGCTGTGGGGTTTTTCAACTAAAACTCCATCAACATTTATACGAGGTGGCTTTTGATAGCCATCAAGAACAATTGACCATAAATCAAAGTCAAGTGATTTCAAGAAGAAACTCATCCGTGTTTTCTAATAGGTATAGTTCGTACCATCAAATAGTGGGGGTCTGTTTGTGGCCTGGCCTTCACTTGTGAATTTCACAGTTGCCATGTGTTGTGCTGTGATCTATATAATAGTTAATTAAAATGAATAAATAATTGCACTGTTACCTTTGCTTTACCTGTAACACCTGCTCTGATACCAATTATAGGAACGAAATAGTAAAGCGTAATACTCTAGAGGGAGGGTGAATAGAGTTGGCAGTGGAATAATGCTAATTAAAAATATTAGCAGCACAATCACAGAATATTAATCACAACTGAAAATAAAGTAAAGACAGAGTTAAGAGAGCAAACGCAAAGACAGCGATGTATACTGGTATTCCTCTGTTGAGGACTAATCTAGTCGGTAGAACTCTTGCTACCAGTTGAATCCACTATTGGAAAAATCGCAAGTTTTCTTACGAAGTCCTTGCAACTTCTATAACGCGAGCTTTGATACGAAAAACTCGTCCAACTTCAAATGTGAAGTGGTATTCATCAATCAAGCCTTCTGATTACAATCTCTCAGAAACTTCTAGACCGTACCGCACTGGCAAATCGACTAAAGGATTGTAATTGGCTTGGGATCTGAAATTGAAAGCTCTAGAAAACTCTTGAAAGACTGAAAGCTTTAGAGAGAAGATTGAAAGTGAATGAGTGAGTTGAAATGATCGAAATCTTTCTCTATTTATAGGACTTTTAAAGGCAGACTTCTGACAGAATTTGGGCAGAATTCGGGCAGAACTCTATGAGCAAATCTCGGTCAAATTCGCAACTGCAGGAGGACCAAGTTCCAAGGATTCAAAATCACAACGGCCACCAACCGAACTCTGGCCGAACTCTGGCCGAACTCGGTCCGAGTTCTGTCAGGGTTAAGTCAGGGTTTAGTTAGGGTTTTGAAAAAGCTTTTTGGTGATTTTTGAAAACCTTTTTGAAAACCTTTTTGTAAACCTTTTTGAGAGGTCATTTTAAAAACATTTTGAACTCAATTGAGGGTAGCCTATTTGCCAGTACGACTCGGTGTACAACATATTCCTAGACTCAAATAAAATGAAAATACATTGCATAAGGAATTACAGACTCGAGTAGGCAAACAGATCTTCGATCTTGAATTCAGTGGATAGCCATTCTTGATCATGTTCAAGAGTCCGAGATGTCCCGATTAGCTTTGTATATCCAGACAGAGTTTATTCAAAATCAGGTTTGACTATATGACCAAATGGGCCAACAAAATGGAACTTATAGGAGAGTACTGAGTAGGATCTACAACTATAAAAAATTTCACCAATAGAAATTTTTTTTCTAGCTGCCCTTTGTTTACCTATCTGGTACGAAGAAGTAATATATTACGTAGCTACTTTGCAAGAAGTCTTAATTCTTCTAAAACAAGAAGAAATTAACATAAATTTGCAAGATTTATTTATTGCCAGTCTAAGAAATAAGCAGAGAAAAAGAGTGAAAATATAACTTTTGAAAAAAGAAGCCCTCCCCTATATATATATATATATATATATATATATATATATATATATATATATATATATATTTATATATATATATATATATATATATAAAAGAAAAGAAAAGAAAAGAAAAACTCATGAGTTACTGTCCCTCGAAGGGAACAGTACTCTGAGAAACCCGAGCCCATTGACCCCCTCGTCCCCTAAAGAATATATATATGCGGAAAGGGGAAAAAAAGTGAAAACAAATGGACAAACAACACACTAAACCCTAACGCCAAACCTAGCGCCGCTGACCCTGTGCCCTGCACCGCGCCACACGCACGCCGCTGAACCTGTGCCCTGCACCATGCCACACGTGCGCCGCCACCCGACCAGCCGACCGTCGGGCAAGGTCGTGCGCAGCTGCGGCAGCAGCCGCGAGAACAACAAACGATAGTAGCAGGACAGCAGAACCCCCACGTTTGCACCATGATTGCGATGTCATCTCTCGCTCTTTTCATAAGCCGTTGGCTCTGGTATGTGAACAACCTAACCCTCTAGGATTCCCTTCAAGTAGTTTGTTCAATTTTGTATCGTGCGCAACAAAAAACGAGTTCCAAAATCGAGAAAAACTCAATTTTCCTGAACATTAGAATTGTCCCAACAACCCATGTTTGCGGTCGATTTGTGGACAAGTTTTTGCAAATTTTAGAAAACCACTTAAACAAAGTTTTAGATAACCTAACCACGATCAAAACACTATTTTTATTTTATTTTTAGATGTCTATATTTTGTTTAAAATTAGTTTTAAATTGAAGAAAAATCTATTTTTAAAACACCGAAAAACCCCGATATGATGTGCGTCCCGACAAACCGGGCGACATGGTCGCGAACTGAAAGCATTAAAAGGTGCGTATCGACTTTTTGGATGTGAGGGATTCGACGAAACTCGATTTCGTTGTGTGTATACGATGAATTCAAGGCGTATCCGTAAAAAACTACCATATTGGTGACTTTACAAACTAGCTCATAACTTCGTGCACGTTCGTCATCTCGAGACGAAACTTGCACCAGCATGAGTCATTTTTTCGTCCTGTATACCAAGTTTGGTTCGATTCTGAGAAGGTTGACCGAAACGCTATTTTGGCGGGCCCGCGACTCGATCCAAAGGACAAATTTGTGCCCGGCCCACCGAAATTCTAATTTGGACATACGGTTGGGTTCGTATCGTCAAATTGGATCCATAGACATGTAGTTTGATGACTTTAGAGACCGTAGGTACTGGTATGTTTTTCGGTGTAAAGCGAGTCCAACAGCAGACATCATTTTGATCCAAAATTATAATTTTGCCCATTTGTCCAGAATTGGACATTTGGGTAGGCATTTTTAGACATTTTTTTATACCAAACACATTGGAGATGTCTGTTTTAGCCTTCGAAGACAATGGTAGGAGTTTGACTTTTGTGGCCCACTGAGTGGTGGGGTATTGTTAGTTTTGCATGTTATCCCTTGCCAATTAGACAATTCTGAATGCAATGGTAGTATCTGTTTCACCAGCAAAGGACCCTAGATGAGTACATTTATTTTTTATTTTCAATATTTTTAATTTCTATATTACATTATTCCATTATATCATACTTAATTTATTCACACGCTCGTTACACGGTAGCGCTTCATGTTGTCTCTTTTAGTTCATGTCATTATCTCGTATATTGTGTTAGGAAGGGTAAGTACTAAATAGATATGTAATCAGACCATTGACCATGTTTTATTCTTTGTACAGTAGACCTTGATAAATAAAGTAGGCCTTGGTAATTATCTTAGACCTTGTGGTATAACTGTCCTAGACCGATCACATATAGAAAGAGTACTTCAAAACAC
Source organism: Iris pallida (assembly GCA_029216955.1). Taxonomy (NCBI): domain Eukaryota; kingdom Viridiplantae; phylum Streptophyta; class Magnoliopsida; order Asparagales; family Iridaceae; genus Iris; species Iris pallida. The sequence goes on along the minus strand of JANAVB010008400.1, from coordinate 19,733,383 downwards.
TTTGATAGTTATATTCTCCTATTGCATGCTGTCATATATTTTCCTGCTAGTATTTTTAATGTTTCTTGTTCCTTCTATCTTGATATTCTTACCAGGTATTTTATGACTAACTATTGTCTTATAGTCGTTAACATATACATGGAACTGCATTCAATAATTTGTACTCGTTCCATTCCTGACTGGAAACCTATTTTTCAGGTAGTCGCATGCTATGCTATGTTTGGACCATTGGGAAGACATGGGTATATGCGGAGGCCAAACCTAGAGACTAGTTAGATAGTTGAGTATTTATCTAGTTGTCTTTTTATAATTTTGTGAGACATTGTACTTTGTATACAAATGTAAACTTGTGAATATTGTAGTTAATTTAGTTTTGTAAATGAGCAAGTAAAGTATTTATTTTTATGTAATTTTGAGCATTGTGGCTAAACAATGTTCTACCGTCGACACTGCGACGTATGCTGGCTTGGACACGCACTCGTATCCCGAAAAGCGAGTGCGGGTCGTGACAACAACCTCAGGCTATTTTTCTAACCTAATTTCCAACTTTTTGGAAGTGTCATAAAGTGTATTGTAGTCAGTTGTGAGTGCATCATTTTTGACTAGTGTTTGCTGAAGAATCTTTTTCTCTTTGAGTAAGTCTTCCTCTAATTTGGCAATGGTCTTGTCTTTCTCTTCGGATAGCCTTGTTGTCTCGTGTAATTGCAACTTGATAGAAGAAAGCTCACCTACCTCGCTAGAAATATTATTACTTATAACCTCAGCTAGTAGGTCGGTAAGTCTTCCTATTTCACCTTTGTACTCTTTGAGTACCTTCTTAGAGTTTTGGTATTTACTACACAATTTTCTGTAGTCACGTCACTAAAGACTTCACCTAACTGTTCAAAGGTAAAATCATCATATGTATCAAACAGGGGGTTAGTGTTTACCTGATCATATTCCATTAAGCATACATTTGCAACGTCGTCTAATTATTCATCTTCTGAGTCGTTGGCTTCACTTTCATACCATATGCTTGTGTTAGCATACCTTCTAGAGGTAGATTTCTTCAGGTACCCTCTTTTATATTTATTTTCCTTTTTGGTTATGATGATGTTGACGAACATTCCTTCTTAATATTTCCTTTTTTTTGCAATCGTAGCAGATTGGATCTTCTTCATTGTTGCTATTGTTGCGGTTGTGTTCTTCGGTTGAACCTTATGAACTTCTTGAACTTTTTTACTATGAGAGCTTGATCTTCAGAGTTATAATCACTGTCGTCGAAATCTTCTTTGACAGATCTTCTGTGTTAAGCTGTGAGGGAAATTTTCTTCCCATTTGGTACAGCTTCTTCAAAGTCTTGAAGTTCCAGCTCGTAAGTGAGAGCTTTCCCATAAGCGTTTTAAGAGACATAGTAGTGAAGTCGTTTCCTTCAATAATTGCAGTAGCCTTTGGAATCCAGTTCTTCATGAGAGCTCGTAGTAATTTGTGAATCTTCTCATGGTTATTATATTCACTGCCTAGGGAAGTCAAAAGATTTACAATATACAAAAATCTTGTAAACATCTGAGTAACGGATTCGTTTGGCTTCATTTTGAACGCCTCATACTCTTGAGTAAGTTTGCTGATCTTTGACCCCTTGACTTGTGTTGTGCCTTCGTGAGTAACTTTGATAAGTTTTCACACTTCATTGGATGTTGTGCATGTAAACACCCTGTTAAATCAGTCATGTCTAAAGCATAAAACAAAGCGTTAATAGCGCGTGCATCAAGACTGGCCTATTTTTTCAACTTTAGTATACTTGTCACGGGGTTTCTCAACCAATTCTTCATCAACAAGAATACGAGATGCCTTTTTATAGCCATCAATTATGATATACCATAAGTCAAAATCTAGATATTTCAAGAAGAAACTCATGCATGTTTTCCAGTATGTGTAATTGGTACCATCAAACAGTAGGGGTCTGTTTGTGGCTTGGATTTCACTTGTGAATTTCACAGTTGCCATATGTGATATAGTGATCTATGTAACAACGGTATTGATAAAAACTATAATAATATGTTACCTCGCTTTACCTATATAACCCACTCTGATACCAATTGTAGGAACGAGATGTAAAGCACTATATTCTAGAGGGAGGGTAAATATAGTAGGCAACGAAAAATTAGCTACTAAAAATGTTAGCAACAAGATCACAGAATATATCACAGATATGTAAATGTAAAGTAGAGAGCAGAGAGCAAACGCAAACACAAAGATGTATACTGGTTTCCCTTTTGTGAGGACTAGTCCAGTCGGAAGAACTCTAGCTTCTAGTTGAAATCCACTATAGAAAAATGATGCAAGTTTTCATGCGAAGTTCTTGTAACTTCTACAATGCTAGCTTTGATCCGAAGTACTCGACCAACTTCAATTGTGAAGTATCTTTCTTCAATCAAGCCTCTGATTATAATCACTCTGAAACTTGTAGACTATACCGCACTGTCTAATGGCAAATCGACTAAAGGATTGTAACTGGCTTGGAATTTGAAAATGACAGGCTTAGAACACTTTGGAAGAACGAAGTAACCTTAGAGAGAAGAGAAGAGAGAATGAAATGGTGTGTTGAGATGGTAGAAATTCTTCTCTATTTATAGATTTTCCAAAAGAAGAATTCGGGCAGAATTCGGACAGAATTTGGGCTGAATTCTTTGAGAAAATCTTGACAAATAGTCGTTGCATCCGTAACTGCGGAAAGACTGGGTTCAAAAATCTAACGTTCCACTAACCGAACTCGGGCCAAATTTTGTTGGGCCAGTATTGATTTGGTTAAGGTTTTGTAAATCAAATTTTGGGCTATTTAAAAAGTCGAGCAGTTATGAGCTTTTGTAAATGGGCTTATTTTCAAAACAAAAGGATATTTTGAAATCATTTTAGGGTAGCCTATTTGCCAGTACGACTTGGTGTACATTGTATTCCTCGACTCAATAAATTATAAAGATTACATTGATAATAGAAATACAGACTCAGTGGCAAAAATGGATGCATGTCTTGAACGGTAGCAGTAGCAGATCTCAACGGTCGTCCAAGTTGCCCTTATATCAAGATAGGATTAGATCAATTATTAAAATCAGGTTTGACCATGACCAATAGGCCAACACAAAATTGGCAAGGTATACTTGCCTGGTAGTGGGCCTGGTGTGGTGCGATGATCATAATGGCACTAAATTGACTTTGGTGTTAAAACTTCACAAGATGGCCTCCAATGATGGCACAAACTGTTACATCGAGTCCATAACAGTCTAATTAGTTTGGGTCGACATAAGAAAGTCCAGTTTCGTAAGAGATTAGGAAATATGATTAGTCATGGCCAAGAATTGATAATCGATAGGATTAGAGTAAATAAATACTTATACTACTTTAGAAAAATATTTATAATATTTTGGAAACTAGATTTTATTACCCCAAAATATCTAGATAAATACATACTTGAAAATAAGTTTAATTTTGAAACTACCCATTTTATTAGTTAAAATAATTTTAGAAAAATACTTTAAAAATCTAGGAATATTTTTAGAGAAAACAAATGTATTTTAATTAGGTAAAAAATATTACAATAATATTTTTAGGTCAAAAGCTTATTTTAAATACCACAAAATAATATAAATATACATTAGCACAAAATTGAATTTAAACCTTAATTTTTTTAAAAAAATTTATGCTATTGATCATCATGTCAGCTTTTTGAAACATCAAACGGATTGCAAAACTGAGTTCGGGATCTCCTAAAATCTCAAAATAGTACGACGTATCAATTTTTGGACAACTGGAACCCAAATAATTTTACAGAAAATATATTACAAAATAATTTTTCTTAAAACCAAAATTTTACAAAATTGTAATGCCCCAGTCCCAAAATACTTAGGACTAAGCACATAGACATGCCAGCTATATACATACGAAGTATACTCCAATGTATGGAATCCTCGTATGTATATATAAGCTGTAAAATATAGTAAAGCATGATAACTAAATCTCATCCACAGAAATAAAGAATAATATTATAATCACTATAAATTTGTCATTTGTACATGTAGTTGGACAGAGACAAATCCACTACCAACTAATTTAAATGAGAGAAAATATATAAGAAAATGAACGATAAAGATGGCAAGATGAACCAAGAGCAATCATCTTCGAAGGAACAGAGAGGATCACGACCTTGGCTAGAACACATGTAAAAAGTCACAAAGGCACACACCTGGAGAGATCACCAGGTCCTCAGAGTGACGTAACAAGATACATAAAGAATACGCCATATAATCTGTGATATAAATAAATAAAAGGAAAGGTGCATGCAATAGGGTGCCTACCAGTTCTATAGTGATAATGTAGTTAAGAACAAACCTTCAACGCGTGGGCACTCTGGTTACAGATATAGAAAACTCAGGTATGGTCCCACCAGGATACCAGGGACCTCAAAGCATAATATTCCTCGAATGTCAGAGGCCAGCAGGATCAGGAATAGGAAAGTGCATACGTGGCCAATACATTAAGGAACTATTCTCCCCACCCAATGCCTAGTAGGATCACATCTATGTCCCATAGGTCAAGTGTCAGGCTGTAAGAGGTATAGCAATACCTCATCATAGCTGGGTAGTCACTAGGCTAAGTCAATAGAAGAGAAGTAAACAAAGCAATAAAACGACTGATAGCGTCGCTTGCACCCAAGTGTGACTTGGACGCACATTGATATAAAAACATAGAACAAATATATGAAACTAAAAATAAATGACAAAAAATAAAGTAAAGTAATCACAAAGTAAGGTAGCAAGGTATCTTGCCTGGCGGTACGGGTATGACACTTCAAGCAATCAATCACATCAGCAATGTAGCTTCCCTTCCCGGAGAATTTTTTTTTCAAAATATTTTTATTGATTTAAATGGTAATTTTTAGATTTTTAAATAATTATTTTGTTAATTATTACGGTAGATGATTTTAACCATAGTTGAGTTTTGAAGTACCAGATGACTAGGAATCATGGCATGGATAGTGCAGCGGCGTGCCTTGACTAATGTATTAGCCATGCCAAGGGAGACCCAGCCATAAGTGTGTCCTAACTAGGAAAACCAGGCCAAGTTGCGAATTAACCGTACCAAAGATTTTATTATTATTTAATTATATTATTGAGTTTTAGGAAACCCGGTTGTACCAAACCAGCCCGGATTGGACCCGTACCGAGCCCAAGCCCATGTAGTCGTGCGGGACGTCCTATGACATTTGTGTTGATGTATTTTGGTATTATGGTGCTGTTTTCCGTTTTAATGATTTAGTGAATATTTTCTAAATATTCGTCAATTAAATATTACAAATATTGTTATTAGTTGATATTCAATAATATTTGTATAAAATAGGCCTTGTACATTTTCTGGGATTATTAGACGGTACAAAATGGTATACACACCGTTATGGATTTATTAAATTTCGTTATTATTATTATTATTATTATTATTATTATTATTATTATTATTATTATTATTATTTTATTGTATTGTTATTTAATATTATATTTTATTGGTTTATATTAATTGTTAGATTAAATTGTTATCATGTGATTTATAATTTATGCGTAAATATAATATACTAAATATGTGTACGTGTATGTATATATAAATAAATATTGAATACATGTATGTGTATATATATAAATACTCGTATATATTTATATGTATATATATAAATATACGTATATATATATATAGTTTTAGATATATATAGTTTTAGATATATAGAGTAAATTAATATATTATATATAAGTGTATTTTGTATGTGAGTATAAGATATATATATGTGTATATATATAAATATATAGAGTATACATATAGTGTGTATATATATATATATATATTTTTTTTTTTGTATATATATATATATATATATATATATATATATATATATATATATATATACATATATATGTATGTATATGTATTAGACTAAAAAAATAGAAATAGAAAAGAAAAAGGAAAAAGAATATGAGTAGCAACTCCAGGGAGGCTCACGGCCAAGCAGCCCGCTCACCAGCCCGAGTGGCCCAATTCATCCCAGCCCAGCCGAGAGAACACACCACCCCCGCGCGTACTCTGTTAACAGAGATACCTATATAGAGCGATCGATCGAGAGGGATTAAATCTAAAACCCTAAAGTTCTACTCCACCTACCAGCGCCACCCCCACTCCCTGGCGGCCCACCCAGCGGCCGCACACCGCCGCCGTACGCCGAAGCAGGCCGGCCGAGCGTGGGCCGCGCGCACATGCGCGTGCGGAACACAGCGGCAGCCGCTGCCCGACCCCGACTTCGTGCCCAACTCCCGCGCCGTACGCTCCACCATTTTGCGTTCCGTCTTCTCAGGTACGAAGCCAACCCTAACCCCTTTGAATCCCTTCACGTAGATTCATTTAACTCGTGCCGTGCACGACGAGAACCGAGTCCCAAAATCGAGGAAAATCCCGATTTCCTGGGTATAAAAACTGCCCCAACATCCAAAGTTTGCGGTCGATTTACGACCAGAACATCGCAAGTTTTGGAAAAACCGCTTGAACAGACTTCTTGACAACCTAACCAAGATGGAAATACTATTTCTAGATTTAATTCTTGTTGATTAATTGCTGTTTAAAATTAGGATGAAGTTGACGAAAAATCTATTTTCAAAATATAGAAATTCATCCACACGACGTGCGTCCCGCCATTCCGGGCGACGTGGTCGCGAACCGAAAGCATCGAAAGGTGCGTAACGGCTTCATGGTCGTATGGGCTTTGACGGAATTCAAATTGGTCACGTGTGCGCGACGAATTTGATGCGTATCCGTCAAAATTTACCGTATCGTGCACTTTGTAAATTTCTTAATTACTTTGTGCACGCTCGTCAGATCGAGACGAAACTTACGCCAGTAGGACCGTATTGTTTTTCTGGTCCTGTATACCAAGTTTGGTCCGATTCTGAGACAGTTGATAAAATTGCCGTTTTACGGGCCCTACGGTCCGACTCAATGGGTGATTTTGTGCACGGTCCACCGAAATCCAACTTTGGACATACAGTTGGGTTCAAATCGGAAAACCGGATCCGTAGACATGTAGTTTGACGACTTTAGAGACCATTGACTCTGGCATAATTTTTGGTGCAAAGCGGGTCCAACGGCGGACATCATTTTTACCCGAAATTACCGTTTTGCCCCTGTGTCCAGAATTGGACTTAAGGACAGGCAATCCTAGCTGATTTGACTATTCTGAGAATGTTGGCAATGTTTATTTCAGCTTTTGGAGACAGTCGTGTTGACTTGGACTTTATGGCTCACCAGTCGACTAGATTTTGTGGGATTTGCGTACAACTTCCAGGCAAGATACCTTGCCTTCCTCTACAGTTTATTTACAAACATATTTATATTATTATACAGTTTTATTAGTTGATTATTTATATATGATTTTTATATCATGCCTACTAGTTTATATATAGCCTTGTTTATAATTAGCTTTATAGTTCATATTGGATTGGTTTTCTCGTGTATCGTGATTGGGTCGTGTCGTGTCATCTTTTGTACTTGGACTGAGTCGCATCGTGTCATAGGATGAATAAGTCATATCGGAACTGCTGTACCTTGAAATTCTTGAAGCTAATCTGCGAGCCCACATAAGGGCGAGGGTTAGTAGTTAAGCTAACTTGCGAGCCCACACCAGGGGTGAGAGTTAGTAAGCTAATCTGCGAGCCCACATTAGGGGCGAGGGTTAGTAGTTAAGCTAACTTGCGAGCCCACACCAGGGGCGAGAGTTAGTAAGCTAATCTGCGAGTCCACACCAGGGACGAGGGTTAGTAGTATATGGTTCACACCTGCGGGTCCTCACTAGGGACGAGGGTGATGCTAGCCTGCGAGTCCACACCAGGGATAAGGGTTAGTAGTATATGGTTCACACCTGCGAGTCCATACTAGGGACGAGGGTGATGCTAGTCTGCGAGTCCACACTTGGGGCGAGGGCTAGTAGTTGTTCAAACCTGCGAGTCCACACTAGGGACGAGGGTTTGAGTATTCGATTTGGTTATCCATTGACATCGTGATATCGTGTTCTCTTGTTCTTCTCCAGCAGTTAGTTCAGGCGTAGTGGTTCTTCCAGTCGTGTATAGTCGTGTTTTCGTGATGATTGGTCCTTTCCTATTTATTTTCTGTATTTTCTTTATTGGATGATAAACTGCTAGATAGGCATGTTTTTATGTATCTTGCTATGTCCCCTGAGGACCTGATGATCTCTTCAGGTTAGTTATTGCGCGGAGTTAGTTAGTAGCTCTGGATGGCAGACGTGATGATACACTTGCGGGATTCAGGTATCGTTATTGTGTTTATTATCCTCTCCTGTTTTTCTTCATTATCATGAGATATCCTGTTTCTTGATTCAGTTTAGACTCTTGTTATTTTTCTTTAGAGTCTTATCGGACATGCATGCTAGTGGGCTGCAGACCACGACACATACTTGTTCATTCTTGTTTATATGACTCATGTGGATTGAGATATAGATTTGTTTGCCATGATTTGGCAATTTTACCCTAGCCTTGACAGCGTTTACATATTCGAGTCGGGCTGGAGTCCGTTCGATACGTAGCTGGCTTGCTCACGTGCTCGTGTCCAAAAAGCGAGTATGGGTCGTGACAAGTTTTTTTTGGTGGCCCATGCAGGTCAGAGCATATCGTACCGGTTACGTAATTGTGCTGGTACGAGCCTGCGACTATGACCAAAGCTTAAGAATCTCAATCCACACTGCTTTGAAAATTCTCCTAGGAATTCTCTGCGTCCTTGAAAATTCTATATTTGCTCTCGACAATACTCCCTTGCTTTCCGTGCCGTTGATTCTCGTCCCTTCCTATTTTGGAGTGACGAACGATCGTGTTGTCTAGAATTCATTAGGAATCCTTAAATTATAGTATATATTGCTTGACTATTGAATATTGGTTGTTTATATAGATGAGGGATTATAGGTACCATATGTCCTAGATAGTCTTGGTAGAATTTTTAGTCACTAGTTAGAAGATTATATGATTTTAGTGACCTGTGTTTCAAGGGAGTAGTGTGACCAAGGGTGGTTAGAAGTCCTCGAGATTTCGTAAATACCAATGACTAGAGAAGGTCATAGAAATATTTTGGAGAAATTAAATTTGAGAAGACTAAGGACTTTGAATTTTAGGAAATAGTCATGAATTAGAATTTCGAGGATGAAATTATTTTTAAGGTGGGTAGATTTGTAGCTTCCCTTCCCGGAGAATTTTTTTTTCAAAATATTTGTATTGATTTAAATGGTGATTTTTAGATTTTTAAATAATTATTTTGTTAATTATTACGGTCGATGATTTTAACCATAGTTGAGTTTTGAAGTACCAGACGACTAGGAATCATGGCACGGATAGTGCAGCGGCGTGCCTTGACTAGTGTATTAGCCATGCCAAGGGAGACCCAGCCATAAGTGTGTCATAACTAGGAAAACCAGGCCAAGTTGCGACTTAACCGTACCGAAGATTTTATTTATTATTTAATTATATTATTGAGTTTTAGGGAACCCGGTTGTACCAAACCAGCCCGGATTGGACCCGTACCGAGCCCAAGCTCATGTAGTTGTGCGAGACGTCCTATGACATTTGTGTTGATGTATTTTGGTATTATGGTGTTGTTTTCCGTTTTAATGATTTAGTGAATGTTTTCTAAATATTCGTCAATTAAATATTACAAATATTGTTATTAGTTAATATTCAATAATATTTGTATAAAATAGGCCTTGTACATTTTCTGGGATTATTAGACGGTGCAAAATAGTATACACACCATTATGGATTTATTAAATTTCGTTATTATTATTATTATTATTATTATTATTTTATTTGGATTGTTATTTAATATTATATTTTATTGGTTTATATTAATTGTTAGATTAAATTGTTATCATGTGATTTATAATTTATGCGTAAATATAATATACTAAATATGTGTACGTGTATGTATACATAAATAAATATTGAATACATGTATGTGTATATGTCACGACCCGCACCCACTGTGAGGGTACGAGAACGTAACAACGCCCAGCCTACGTCGCAGTGTCGGCGGTAGAACGCTGTCCTAGGTCTCATGCATCTAACAGTATAAGGCTAAGCAGTTTATACTCCCCGAATGGGGGTGACATAGTAGAATGTAAACTCAATCACATCTAAGGTAGAGCATAATGGAAGATAGATAAAACATGAAATCCAAAAGAGATACAGCAGATAGAAGTCTAAGTGTCTAAGATACAAAACCCCGAAATACATCTCAAAGCTCAAATACATTAATCCATAAATACAACTCAAGACAACTGAAAATAAACTATGAACAAAACCCTAGCTATATATACAACCTCTACTGTGTCTCCTCTAGGCTAGCAGGCAACCTCCAGGCTATCTGTAAAATTTATCAACTGGTCCAGTCAAGACAGGAGCGAGCACAGTATATCTCAACAAATCATAGCAGGTTAGAAAATATAATCATGCAGTAAAGTAAGATACAGGATCTGAAAGAAATACAGTATGTAAACAGAGAGAGAGAACTGTAATAGAAATATCTACTATAAGTAGAGAACTAACAGTGGCTAGTGAGTCAGAGTACAATATAAACATGTGAATGGCATAGGAGATTCTGGGAACTATACTATGGAGTGATTCTGGGAACTACACTACTTGGATATTATTCACATGTCTACTTCTACTCTCCCGTACCCCCAATCAGTACACAAGGATCCAACCAGGTTATGTTATGATTCCATGCAAAGGCCCACAAGGGGTGATACATGGATGGCCCATAAATGGGTGATTCTGGGAATGCCCATAAATGGGTGGTTCTGGGAATACCCATAAATGGGGTGATTCAGGGAAGATTCTATGATCATGAGAGTACATGTCACAAGTGATCGATGAATCATGAAGCATAGTGATACACCATGTAAGTGAAACGCACAGAATATGTAGTATACGATGCTCCCTGAGGGGATAACATCTCAAGAAGGGATCCATATAGTACTAATCCGTGTTACCAACGTGATAGCATCAAGTAAAGTAATCTAAAGCAGGAAAATAATTCTAAGCAGGATATGAAATGATCAGAGAATGTACTCGCCTGATAACCTGAATAGCTGATAGGTATAGGGGTCCAACTGAAGCCACAGAGTCCTATTTAAAGCAACACAGGTTACAAGGTGTTCAAGTTGTAATAAATGAATCTCTACAACAATCCATTTTATCCTAGGTTCTTCTAAGTCAAATTAACTCTAGGTCGACTCTGGTCAATAATTTAGTCAAACTAGGTTAAGCGTTGACTTACAGTTAATTTTTGGTCAACTGGTCAACTTTGGTCAAACATGGTCAAATCTAGTCTAATTATTAAGATACAAAGTGTACTTCGTTATTCGTACGTCAAAACTTACGACACGCAAATCAGATGAGATGATCAACGATAAAGTTGATAATCTTATTATGGTGATCCACGTGTCCATCTTGTCAATTTCAGCGATGTGAGATCACTGGAATTGACTGAGCTCAGTTTCGTTGTACTAATCCCGAAATACGAACATTATAGGAATTAATTATTAATAAATTATAAAAAGGTTAAACTCAGAGAAATTATAAACAAACATTGTCGGACGATGAAATAAACATCGCCAACGTGTCCAAAATAGTCAAATTAACTAGGATAGCCTACCCATCGGTCCAATTTGGACACAAGGGCAAAAAGGTAATTTCGGGTCAAAACGGTGTCCGTGTCGGAGCCATTTTGCACCGAAAAATGTGCAAGAAAATAAGTCTACAAAATATAACAAATTATATGTCCACGAAACCAGAATGACGATACGAACCCAACGGTATCTCCAGAATTGGATTCCGTTGACCCGATCTCAATTTGGCCCGTTGACCCGGATATTGGTATTCGACTTGCACCGAAATACGTGTCGGATCCAATGTCCATCAAAATCTAGCAAATTATATGTCAACGAGTTCAGAATGATGATACGAACTCAACGGTATATCCGGAATTGGATTCCGATGAGCCGGCGTCAAAAAGTCCCGTTGACCCAGAATGTGGGACCTATTTTGCACCAAAATGCGTGCCAGGGCCCACGTTCTCTAAATCTAACAAATTTTATATGAAAATATGCCAGAACGACGCCATAAGTCTAATGGTGGTGTCAAAAATGAAATCGGGAGTCCCGTGTTCAAAAATAGAATTTTACAAGTTGGTAATTACGAATTCGGACGGCCAACTTTGGCGTCGAATTCAACCAATCAAACAAGCTCACAATGAAACGAAACTGGAGGGGTAGCAAGAGGGTTATACCAGCTTCATACAGAAACTGGTAGCATGCCAAATGGAGCTGCAGTGGAGGAGGTACAAGCTGACGAAGTTGGCCCCGCGAAACTGTCCAAATTTAATACAATTTAAACGGTCAACTTGGTGGCCGGTTTTGATGTATCAAACGATAAAATTAATGGACGAAAATTGACATGAGTGAAGGTGGATATATCGAGATTGTGACGGAGCGAAGAAATCGCCAATCCATTGGTCAGATTTTCGGGAAAATGTGCGTGAAGTTGCTGCGACGGAGCGCCAAAATGAACTCGATTCCGCGTACGTCACGACGGGACGTCGTGCAAAACGTACGAATCGCCTCGACGGCGCATCCTGGAGGACGGTGGCCGTCAGGGGGCTGTTGGCCTGCGTTCGCCGGAGGGGGGGTGCCCACGGCGGCCGTGCGGCGGTGCGACGGCGCACGACGGCGGCCCGCTCGCGCACGTGCTCGCCGTGCAAGTGAACGGCTGCTGCTGCCGCGCTGGCCGGACGCGGCAGCTGCGGCGGTGGCCGACGAAGCGGCGGCGGGGGCGTGGGATGGAGAACGGCGGCTGTGGTGGTAGAACGAAGGTGGTGGCGGCGGTTGAAGTGGTGATGGTGGTGGTCTCGGGTGGCTAGGTGATGGATAGATGGATGAATGAATAAGGAGATGGAGGAGAGAGGGAGGAGGAGAGGTTGGTGCTGTCGGTGGCGGCCATGGCCGGCGGCGAGGCCACGCCGGAGGGGAGGTCGGGTGCATGGCCATGAGCTCGGGCCATGGGAGGAAGTGGTGATCGGTTTGCATGGTGCTGTGGTGTGGAGTTATGGTTTATGTGTGGAGAATAGTGAGAGAGAGAGATGAGGAATTAATTAAATGTGAGAGGGAGAGAGAGAAAAGTAGCACTGGGGTTAGGGCCAGCCAACCAACAATTGTTGGCTGTGAATGGAATGGAGGGAAATGGATGGTGATGATTTAATAAGGGGAATCAAAGGCTAGGATTTTAAATGGAGAAATAGGTTATTCCAAAAGAGATTTTAATTCAACAGAAATTCTATTAAATAAGAAAAAATGGGTAGAAGAGTACCTGATATTTTTGGGCAAGAAATATGAGGGTGTCATGATGGAGGGTAGCACGAAGCTGGGCTGGACTCGGTGGAGCCGGATTGGGTCAAAACCGGACATTGAGCAATAATCGAATTAAAATTAGGCGTTGATGATCATGGGTAAATAAGTAGCACATGGGGATTCCAATAAATGGGACACAAGTGTCGGACGGGTAGTAGGCTCAATGTGGGCCATGTCCATAGTTGGGGCTGACAGGTTTTGGTCGACAGGGGACCCACAAATCAAGTTGGAAGATAAATGTGACACCGTGGGGTGAAATAAAATCGGGTCACGTGTCAAAAAAGTTGTACGAAGCAAATAGAGCACAAAATGGCGTGTCTGAGTGGGACACGAAGGTCATGGGTGACGAACGTCTCGAGTAGATCATCAATGAGGAGTTGGTTTCAAGAAACTGACTGGTCTTGTGCTCCTAAATTAAAAGTCACGGTAACGTGCTAAAAATGATCAAGAAAAAGAGTGGGAAAATTAATTAATGATCAAATGGTCTAATTTGACCCGAAGTTCAGCGAAGGAAAAAGAGTACAAGGGAACAAGTTTGAGTGGGACACTATATACCATCATGAAGGTAATCACGTCCACTCCAAAACTCGTGAAGAAGATTTCCAGAGTTGAACATCCCTGACACTCCAAATGTCAATGGCGCGGGAAAGGCACACTTAAGGAAAAATAACAGAATAAATTATTTATTGAAACCAAATCAATCAGAAAATAAAAAAAAAAAAATCAACCCAAAATTCAGGGTGCTCACATCCTACCCACCTTATAAAAATTTTGTCCTCGAAATTAAAATGTTCATAATCCTTCTAGGTCAAACCCCCACAATCAAGTCCCAAATTTAAACAAAGCATACCATCAAAAGGGACGTCATACAGGGTCATGACATATGGTGGTAGTGAAAGTCTCATCTAGGTATACTAGTCATGCTAACTGAATCGGTCATAGGGTATCAAAACACACAAGCAGTCTAGGGTGTTAAACCAGAAAAGATACTGAATACAAATCATCAAAACTGTAAGGCAGTCTACCATCCTATATGAAAACTGGTACTTATCAAAATAAATAAAGGCAACTACCAATTATCTATAAGGGTATCGAAAAATCAAATTCAAAAAAATTAAGGAATTGAAAATCACTTGCATTGAAATCCAATCACAATATATATAGAAAGCGTTAGAGGGGAAAAACTAGCATTATGTGATGTTATGTGGTTTGTGTGTGTATGGGTGTATGTGAAATATACATGAAATTGTATATGAGGACTTGGGTTTCAAACAATAGCTATCCTGTTACACTACTCATGGCATATGGGTTAACAATCTACAATATACAACCTATTTAATCATGGCATGCACGGCTAACCATATATATATAAAAAGGTAGAGACTTAGTTATGTATCTATATACATTATAACATGTATGCATAAACTCTATATATATATATCTATACAGGTACATGATCATAACATAGAGAGAAAATGTTAGGTTACATGGAAGTGTATACTATGTTAGAGTGTGTGTGTGTCCTTGTACAGGGTTATAGCTTAGTATTGAAAGGTTAAATCCAGTTTTAGTTCAGCACTTACATGCAAAGTCTGAAAATAAGCTAACATTTAAAACAGTGAAATATTAACATAATGCAGTCTCAGATTTTAGGGTTTTGAAACATCACAACCGATCTCAACGCTCTCAATACATCCTAACATGATATAAATGAAACCCTAACATACTATCAATACATTTATCTACGCATACAGTTCAATATTACATGTCAAATCTGAAATTGAACTAAACATGGAAATTAATGTAAAAATGTTAACATGTAACTAGTTTTCAAGATTTTGGAGAAATTTGCACATCAAAACCAACTCAATGTTTATCACAACCTATCATGTAAGAATATGAAACCTAACATTATATCCCTACAACAACAATGTACACAGCTCTAAATATTACATTTAAAACAACAATTTGAACTAACATTTGGAATCCGTATTAAGGGTTAATATGCACACAGTCTCAGATTGACAAATTTAACACAAAACTCAACAATTTTTTTTTTAAAATTGAAACTCTAGGTATAACATACATGTGCAGTGATGTAAACATAACTAATAACATGAAATTTATATTTAAATTACGAATTTAAGCTGGAAAAAGCAGAGAACCAGAAATATTGGGGTTTGAAAATTTAACATCAACAACATATTAATATGTATTTAGATAGGTTGGAAATCAAGCGTAGCATGTATATGTATCAGGCAAAGTGTTTGTGTCCACTATATCTATATTCTCATGACCCAATATAAAAATCAAATTCTATATCAAGAGCAACATTTAGATTTCTACCAAGATTACAAGTAGGTGATTGACGACGTAATCAAGACAGTTTTATTATTATTAAATACAAGAATAATAGCAAGAAAGAAATAACGATAAAATCTGTTTTGCTTATCTGTTTAAAGAGAACCATTTTGAAACCATAGCTACAATATCATATCCAAGATAAGGTCTAGCAAAATTATCAATTCATTGTATTATGAAAAACTCATAGTAAGAAGTTTCACAAGGTTTATAAAAATAGCTAAAGCTACTCCTAAGTTAAATAATGAGAAGCAAAACAAAACAAAACAATTAATAAAAAAAAAATTTGAAGGACTGAAACAAAGTAGAGAAAATATGTTCAAAAGCATTTAAGGTACAATCTGATAATCATATGCATCTATCCAAAATTATGGTACTCTAAATCCTCGTCATACTAGTAAGCAAGGCTACGATAATCACAGAGTCCTTGACTTATGCACATACCTCTAGAATCATGGTATTTAACATTTTTGCGGTGCCGCTAGCTTGGCTGCGAAAACCTTAAATTCCCACACCCGAGAAATATATCCAAAATCAGACTATATGTCCTCACCATGCTGGCTAATGTGACTATAGAAGACTAGATTCCAAAACTCAGATGACCTAGCCCATATAATTTTATTTGTCAAAAATTAAATTAAATCAACAATGAATACCCAAAAATAAAATCAAATTTATCAACGAACTTCAAAATTCAAAAATAAACAAAATCCATCATAATACAAACTCGGATACAACAGCTATCATCAAGATTCAAAATTCGACAATCATCCATCAAAATCAATAAATATAAACTCAAATTCAATCATAATCCATCAAAATCAAACTCAACAACAGGAAGTAAAGATAAATCAAATCAAGGAAAAAAGAGTTTTCAAATCGAAGTTAAAATAAGATTCTCAAGGGTCGTCCCAGGAATCTCTCAAGGGATCCTAATTGTGATTGAGTACCTTCAAAATATATCCTATTCCTACTGCAGGCTGTAGTGATACTCTAGTTCGAATACCACTACATAAACTCGACCTGCATGGGTCAACACTAAAAATGTGTCACGACCCGCACCCACTGTAAGGGTACAAAAACGTAACAACGTCCAGCCTACGCCGCAGTGTCGACGGTAGAACACTGTCCTAGGTCTCATGCATCTAACAGTATAAGGCTAAGCAGTTTATACTCCCCGAATGGGGGTAACATAGTAGAATGTAAACTCAATCACATCTAAGGTAGAGCATAATGGAAGATAGATAAAACATGAAATCCAAAAGAGATACAGCAGATAGAAGTCTAAGTGTCTAAGATACATAAACCCCGAAATACATCTCAAAGCTCAAATACAGTAATCCATAAATACAACTCAAGACAACTGAAAATAAACTATGAACAAAACCCTAGCTATCTATACAACCTCTACTGTGTCTCCTCTAGGCTAGCAGGCAACCTCCAGGCTATGTGTAAAATTTATCAACTGGTCCAGTCAGTACAGGAGCGAGCACAGTACATCTCAACAAATCATAGCAGGTTAGAAAATATAATCATGCAGTAAAGTAAGATACAGGATCTGAAAGAAATACAGTATGTAAACAGAGAGAGAGAACTGTAATAGAAATATCTACTATAAGTAGAGAACTAACAGTGGCTAGTGAGTCAGAGTACAATATAAACATGTGAATGGCATAGGAGATTCTGGGAACTATACTATGGAGTGATTCTGGGAACTACACTACTTGGATATTATTCACATGTCTACTTCTACTCCCCCATACCCCCAATCAATATACAAGGATCCAACCAGGTTATGTTATGATTCCATGCAAAGGCCCACAAGGGGTGATACATGGATGGCCCATAAATGGGTGATTCTGGGAATGCCCATAAATAGGGTGATTCAGGGAAGACTCTGTGATCATGAGAGTACATGTCACAAGTGATCGATGAATCGTGAAGCATAGTGATACACCATGTAAGTGAAACGCACAGAACATGTAGTATACGATGCTCCCTGAGGGGATAACATCTCAAGAAGGAATCCATATAGTACTAATCCGTGTTACCAACGTGACAGCATCAAGTAAAGTAATCTAAAGCAGAAAAATAATTCTAAGCAGGATATGAAATGATCAGAGAATGTACTCGCCTGATAACCTGAACATCTGATAGGTATAGGGGTCCAACTGAAGCCAGAGAGTCCTATTTAAAGCAACACAGGTTACAAGGTGTTCAAGTTGTAATAAATGAATCTCTACAACAATCTATTTTATCCTAGGTTCTTCTAAGTCAAATTAACTCTAGGCCGACTCCGGTCAATAATTTAGTCAAACTAGGTCAAGAGTTGACTTACAGTTGACTTTTGGTCAACTGGTCAACTTTGGTCAAATATGGTCAAATCTAGTCTAATTATTAAGATACAAAGTGTACTTCGTTATTCGTACGTCGAAACTTACGACACGCAAATCGAGATAAGATGATCAACGGTAAAGTTGATAATCTTATTATGGTGATCCACGTGTCCATCTTGTCAATTTCAGTGATATGAGATCACTGGAATTGACTGAGCTCAGTTTCGTTGTACTAATCCCGAAATACGAACATTATAGGAATTAATTATTAATAAATTATAAAAAGGTTAAACTCAGAGAAATTATCAACAAACATTGTCGGACGATAAAATAAACATCGCCAACGTGTCCAGAATAGTCAAATTAGCTAGGATAGCCTACCCATCGGTCCAATTTGGACACAAGGGCAAAAAGGTAATTTCGGATCAAAATGGTGTCCGTGTCGGAGCCGTTTTGCACCAAAAAATGTGCAAGAAAACAAGTCTACAAAATATAACAAATTATATGTCCACGAAACCAGAATGACGATACGAACCCAACGGTATCTCCAGAATTGGATTCCGTTGACCCGATCTCAATTTGGCCCGTTGACCCGGATATTGGTATCCGACTTGCACCGAAATGCATGCCGGATCCAATGTCCACCAAAACCTAGCAAATTATATGTCAACGAGTCCAGAATGACGATACGAACTCAACGGTATATCCGGAATTGGATTTCGATGAGCCGGCGTCAAAAAGTCCCGTTGACCCAGAATGTGGGACCCGTTTTGCACCGAAATGCGTGCCAGGGCCCACGTTCTCCAAATCTAACAAATTTTATATGAAAACATGCCAGAACGATGCCACAAGTCCAATGGTGGTGTCAAAAATGAAATCTGGAGTCCCGTGTTCAAAAATAGAATTTTACAAGTTGGAAATTACGAATTCGGACTGCCAATTTTGGCGTCGAATTCAACCAATCAAACAAGCTCACAATGAAACGAAACTGGAGGGGTAGCAAGAGGGTTATACCAGCTTCGCACAGGAACTGGTAGAATGCCAAACGGAGCTGCGGTGGAGGAGGTACAAGCTGACGAAGTTGGCCCCGCGAAATTGTCCAAATTTAATACAATTTAAACGGTCAACTTGGTGGCCGGTTTTGATGTATCAAACGATAAAATTAATTGACAAAAATTGACATGAGTGAAGGTGGATATACCGAGATTGTGACGGAGTGAAGAAATCGCCGATCCAACGGTCGGATTTCCGGAAAAACGTGTGCGAAGTTGTTGCGACGGAGCACCAAAATGAACTCGATTCCGTGCGCGTCACGACGGGACGTCGTGCAAACGTACGAATCGCCTCGACGGCGCATCCCGG
>JANAVB010008400.1:19683850-19708850 GCA_029216955.1 Iris pallida | reverse complement strand
GGACCAAAATTTTGATACAGTCCTGTTGGCGTACGTTTCGTCTCGATACGGTGAATGTACACAAAGTTATGGTCAAGTTTGAAAAAGGTCGATACAGGGGGATCTCGACGGATACATACTGATTTCGTTGTGCACAGGCAACAAAATCGAGTTTCGTCAGTTCCCACACATCGGCAACATCCATACGTGCCTTTCGATGCGTATAGTGTGCGACCACGTCGCCCGGTTTGTCGGGGCACACGACATATTAGAAAATTTTCATAGTTTTAAAAGTAGTTTTTCTTGATTTTTTAACGTCAAATAACTTTGATCATACCTAACGAAATCAGGAACTAAAAGAAATGTTTTAAAGTACTATATGTTGTCACCAGGGTGTTCAAGCAAAATTTTGAATCTCATGATAGGTTGGCCGCAAGGTGCCTTCAAACATGGGTGTTTAAGGTTCGAGAATCTGCCGTTACAACAAGATTTTTTCCAAACTTTTAGGATTTCTCACGAGACGTTCGGGCCAACTAAAGTAATTATATTTATTGGGTCTGATAATAGGTCAACTAGGCTATCTATAAAAGTTTATGGATCAAAAATTGATCGAGTAAGAGATGAGAACTTGGGTACCTTGCTGCGGTATTGAGAACAGAGTGTCTCTGTTCTACGATGGTTTGTAGAGGTGTTCACCGACGTCCCGACGATCGATGGCGGCGGTAGGCAGTTGTGAATGCTCGCCTAGGATCGAGGGAGCTCTGGGGGCGATTGAGAGATATGTGGGCTTCAGTTGAAAGAGGAAAATAGGTTCGAGAGGTTGCTTATATGCGAGGATTATACTCCTACTTCTATAGATTTTCTGTTAATTTGAAATCCTAGTTTAACTGGGATTGGCTAAATCTTATGGAGAATAGGATTGCGCCTTTGTAGGGAAATTTGGTTTAGAAAGATTTTGGATTGATCGAGTTTTCCCTAAGTTTAAATCTATTGGAAATCGGAGTTTTAACCACTCTGTTTCTCTGGGTCGGGCTGTAGGCGATCTGTCATCTCGTAGGAAATTGAATTTCTCACGAGATGATGCTTCTACCCCTTTTTTTTAACTTAACTATATATATATATATATATATATATATATATATATATATATATATATATATATATATATATATACATATAAATATAAATAAAATCCTTGTAAACAAGGAATATGATTTTTGAAAAGGCTAAAATGCCAACTAACATGATCGTACCAGACTAGCAGAGATGTAGTGCAAATAGTCTAACTAGATTATAGATTTAGCAGATGAAATGAACAAAGTTATCAAAATTAAGCAACTCTTCCATATTGTTGGGCACACTGGACCCTCTGGACACTACCTTGTTCGTCCTCATCCTCATCATAAGCCTCTTGGGCCTGGACTTGCTTCCTCCTCATCTCCTCTTCTATGTTAACATTATGCAGTGTGTTTCCTCGCACTCATCAAGCTCCATGTCAGTGAGCTGTGACCCAGCCCTAGGAGGAAGTCGGGCCTCCAGGGCCTTGCACTGCTCAGGCGCCAGGGAATCTGGGAAGTCTACTGTGAAATAGATGTAGAGTTTCCCCCTCATGAAGGGCCTCTGGTACATAACCATTCCATCATCATTTATCGCCTTGAATTGATCTGGCTTAACCACCTCACTAGGGTTGGATTTAATGAGCAGCTGCCTGTTGTCCAAATGGGTCAATACAAACTGGAAACCACACAGGGCTTCGGTCAAGGAGAGGCTATGTTCAAAAAAGAGATCGTCACCCTTTCTCTTGAACTTGGGGTGATCCTTCTGTTGGAGGACGAACACAATGTCGCCAGTGATAGTATCAGGCGCTTCACCGGTCTCTCTAGGGAAGGTGATCTTCTGGCCATTCTGCATTCCCTTCTCCACAACTACCTCCTGTACTTTCTTCCCTTGTGCAACCTTCTCGCCTTTGTACTGAGGACCCCGATCCTTGTCGTTGATGGTCTCCCCAGTCCCCTTACACTCATTGTAAGGGTGCTGCATTTGCTGGATCATTGAAGGGCCCAGCTGACGAATAAAGACTTTCATTCCTGAGCCTTGACAACCAAAATACTTCATGGAAGCACCAGATTTGGATCCTTTACCCTTGCACTTCGAGCAGATTACATTCCGAGCAAGTAAGAGCTTCTTTGATGTCACATTGTAAAGATCTTCAAGTGAGACCTTCAGAGGATGGATCACATCTTCTCCTCTTCTCTGCCTTCGTCCTCGGCTACTACCACCTCCTCCAAAGGGACTTCCACCAAATAAGGATTGAAAGATATCAAAAGGATCGTGGCTACCCCCACCTCCCATTCCTTCCTTGAGTGCATCCTCACCATACTGATCATATATCTAACGCTTCTCCGGGTCACTCAAAACCTCATATGCCTGGGCCAACTCCTAAAACTTCTTGGGATTGCCACCCTTGTCGGGGTGATTCTTGATGGCGGCCTTCCGGTAGGCCTTCTTTAGGTCGTCCGGAGAAGCAGTCTTCGGGACGCCGAGGATCTCGTAGTACTTGCTGTTGTCGCTCTTCTTCGGTGCCGGCCTCCCGAACATCCTTCCTGAAACCTAATTTCGATCGACCGATCGATCCAAATTTAGAGGGAAGAAGAAAGGAAAATAAAACCCTAACCCTAAAAAATATTTCTTTGATATGGGCTGGAGAAAGAGCTATATATATATCCTTCTTTAGGTCGTCCGGAGAAGCAGTCTTCGGGACGCCGAGGATCTCGTAGTACTTGCTGTTGTCGCTCTTCTTCGGCGTCGGCCTCCCGAACATCCTTCCTAAACCCTAATTTCGATCGACCGATCGATCCAAATTTAGAGGGAAGAAGAAAGGGAAAGAAAACCCTAACCCTAAAAAATATTTCTTTCGATATGGGCTGGAGAAAGAGCTACATATATATATATATATATATATATATATATATATATATATTTTATATATATATATATATATAAAAAAAAAAAAAAAAAATATATATATATATATATATATATATATGTATATTTTATATATATATATATATACATATATATATATATATATATATATATATGTATATATATATATATATATATATATATATATATGCACCAAAAATACAGAAATAAAAAGTTAAACATCCATAAATATCCAAAGAATTTCCTAGGGTATTTTTAGTAAGATTTTGTGCAACCAAATACTATAAAATACTACTTACTTGCTATTTTTCATATCTAAGAAAATCATATAATAACTTTTTTCCTTCTATTTTCTACTAAGCTATTTAATAAATAAGAATATACTAAAATTTCTAAAATATATAAATATTTTCTATAATGTTTCCATAAGTATCGGTGCAAAATTTACCTCCAATTGTAGCAATTCTTGCTACCTTAAACTTCCACAAATATGTATTTTGGAAAAAAAAGCCTTATATAAATGTTATGAAATATATTAATTTATAAAAATAATAATAATAATAAATCCTAAGTATTTAAGGGGGTTTACATCCTACCTAACTTATAAATATTTCGTCCTCGAAATTAAGTCTAACGATAGGGGGTATGCAACGCGAATATAAATGAACTTAATTATATTAATCGTACCTTGATTTTTGAACATGTGAGGGGTAGTTATAAAAAGAATCCATATTGGCTCTATATCCTACAAGATAAGGTATTCTTGGTTCAGGGCCCTACCTAACTTGCAGAAGTTGGCTAACCGTGAAAATTACCGTTACAAGATTTCTGAGGAGGATAATTTCTAAGGAGAGGCATGAAAATAGTGGACACTTCTTACCGTAGTCACGGACTCTACATGAGCCTAGATATTGTCATGGCATTCCTGGTCAATAACTTCTATAGGAAGATTATTACAAATTAACATCGCCTATCTATGGGTCATGCTTCCTACAAGCTGGTAGGAACCTCTTGTTTGGTATAACTAGAATGTGTTGGTTCAGTGGGATTGTAGTCTTCGCCTAACATGGGTAACTAGTGATGTCGTTAAAGAACTTAAGGGAAGAAGTCTTCAGGGGTCAAGAGGTGAGATTCTATAATAAGCGCAGGAACCTTGTTATAGAATTAGAATAGGTAAGTGTTGGAATCTTTAAGTCATAACGGCTAACATGTACGGGTTAGTGGTGGACTTGCTTGGGTGGAATGCATATGTCATAGGTATATGTGCCTTGCATATATCATGAGTATTTAGTTAGTTTTTTGAGTAAAAGGTTCGATGTTGCATGGTTAAATTCAATTGGAACATAAAAGCATATATGATTTGTTCTAAAGGAAGAATGCGTTATACATGTGGTAAAATTGAAATGGAGTACAAGAAGGTTTGTTTATATGGGACATGTATGTCATGTATGTAGTTTGACTGGTATAGTCCATGAGTGTGAAATTTGTTGGAAGGAAAAAGCTATCGTTGTGCTTCAAATTATATCAATGACACGATAGAGGGTATCAATTTATACGGATATGAGTAGGCGTTATGAATCACTGTTTTATTAGCCCAAGGGGAATCAATCTACCACATCATGTGCTAATTCGTGAAACCTATGTTCTTACAGAGGCTTGGAATCTATTCCCTTGGAAATTTCCTTCTTGACTTTTAAACTAAGATACGATTCTATGAATAATAGATCTGAAGATTCAAGGATGCGATCTTCTATCGCGGCTATCTAATCGCGCGAGCAAAGTGATATGAAATGCAATACAAAGGTCATATCACAACTTCCAACCAGATGGGAGAACATTTATTGATGGCATCCCCTTCTAAGAGATAGAGTATGCTAAGTTCAATGTTCTTCGCAACCAACAGAAATTGGTTAATCGTGGAAAGTACAGTAGCAGGGCTTATAAGAATATCAATTTGAAGGTGATGTATGAGAATAAGAGGGACTTCTAATCGTAGTCAGAGATTCTATAGGAAGCCTAGGTATTACCTATTTAGCATTGCCTATATATCGATCATGTTTCACTAAGGAAGTAGGGGAGGTGTTGGTCAAGCATAACCGGAAGCAAGTTGATACATGGTAGTTCTGCATACCATTGGCTATGAATAGATAAGGTTGAGGGATTTTCTGAAAGAAGGATTAGTGGACCAAGAGGTGAGGACTATATAACAGGTATAGGGACCTATTTCATAAAGTTGGTTTTATAGTCCACATATGGCAATGGGCTATGATGGGTTCAACCGAGTCTCAATAGGTTTCCTAATTGGACTTCAATCCTTGATTGCATGAACCTTATATTCTAATCTATATAGTGGCTAGAAAAAATCTCGTAGAATTAATTTAAACCATATCCCTATTAGGTTAGGGTAATGTAGAATAGGTTCCAATTCAAGTGGTTGGGCAAATTTCTCGTCTGGTTGGTAGATTAGGTTCTGTAAGTCATGAAGATGCGCCTTCCGTGACTTTTGTGTTTAAGTAGCATGAGGGGCCTCTATTGAGTGGCATACTAGTGGCATATGCATAGAGGGATTCGAGTAGATCACAACCATATATTGGGCCAAAAGATTTGAGTCAAGGTTGGATCTCTAACTGCAGTCGGAAAGTACATCGGTGTTATGGTAAGGGTTATCGCTAGTCCCTTTTGACCTGAAAGTCGTATCATAAAAATAGAGTACAAGGAGATGTGTATGAGTGGGACATGATATGTTTACTTATAGGTGGACTCGTCTATATCTTGCATATGAATTTTGTTGGAACGTAACAGCTAGTATTACACTCCGAATATCAAAGTCACGGTAAGGGACACCAAAAGATCTAAAAAGAAAGTGGGAGTTCACGAGTCACTAATTTATCATCCTAGTGAGAACCAATTTACCTCAATCAATCGATGATCCCATAATTCCTAAAAGTAAGAATGGCTTACAATCTATTCACTCTAGAGACTAGGACATGGTTTTAGGAATAATGAGGTTAGGAATATTTGAGTCGCGATATCATACCTTGACCTTGGTAATAATAAGTCACGATATGATCGATAACGTGATATGGTAGTTATAAATCAGTTTCGAGGATCGTACCCCGATTTCTAATAAATGGATATTATTGCGTACAATGATACATGAGTCGATAGAATAGAAGGATCCACTCTTCTATAGTATACGAGAGCTTATCGATGGGGTAACGAACTTTAAGGCATGTCATATGAAAAATCTCTAATGGCTAAGTCATGAATTTTATTTGTGTAAAGCCTGCCAGACTACGGTCATAAGGTTTCTAATGGTGTCGAATGTAGTGCTCATGCATTGTTGTTAATAACTAGTCATTCATCATATGACATGGTATTATACTGTGGTATTAGCTAAGCTAGTGATTGTGATGTTCCAATGCTAAGTCAGGTCTTAATAACAAAATCTGCATAACTAGAATAATTCCTGTTGGACTCAAATCTCGGAATGGATGTCTACCATAGTCATGGTAATTATTTGTCCTTACTTTTTCTCTTATGTCTAAACTGTGGGGCTGGGTCGAGTAAGGGTTGTTTTAAGGTATACGGGTTGATAGTTAAAGTGAGAATCGAGAAGAATAATTAGAGACTCACAATAATTGGTTCTTTGAGAAAAGATAGTCTCATTGGTTGATGTTTTGACCAAGGGTAAGCCCTTAATCGTTCTCAAGTTTAAATGACTAGAAGGTCATGTTATTAGTTTTAGGGCCGAGGGGAAGGACAAGTAGCTCAAGGCAAGGTTGTAGTCACATGGCTTGGCCGATAGTAGCTACGTTTGTGTACACAACTATTGTGGCCATGGGGAATACTCCATTTCTATCTATTAAATACAAGCATTTGTCTTTCCAAATTAGTAAAAGGCGAAAACAATAAAGAGTTCCAAAAAGAGGTTATGGAATGCAAATACGCTGATTTCAAAGGCGAATGAATAATTCAAGAGGAAATTGCTAATATAGTCGCGGATGAGCTCCTGGATACCTCTATATCTCAATCCACGTGAGATAGTCATAAGAAGAGCGAACCAAGTGCACTAAGGTTGATCAGACCATAATACACTGATTCTGATTAGACAATTTGTTAGTGGGCGTCCCCAGTATACATATGTCCTGAACAAGCTCGATAAAGAATAAGCTTGCAAAATTAGGTTATAATAGAGGTATTAGTAAGGACAGTTCTAAAATATAAGTATACTATATAATGATGAAAGAAAATCTAGATAGTTTAAGTTTCATAAGGATCTAAGTCTTGTCCGATGTTCCTGCTTATACAGGCGTCCTACTGTCTCTTGTATTAGGTTGTGGTTGACCAATGGAGTATGGGCTATTAAAATACTATATTCTAGGTATACATATCTTTCCTTCACTAGCATATATTCAGTGCTACCCAGTTAGACTTTATTAATGGATTATAAGGACACGGGGTGATAAGCCGTGAGGCATACCACCCAACTTATAAGAGCCAACTACTAGGGTGATTGAGCAATATAACACGTATATCTAGTATGAGTCATATTTCTAACCTATATATTAGGCACGGAGGGAAAAAATAAGATTCTTGGTAGATAGGGGCAAAAAAGAGGCAAATCAAGGTTGTCAAACGAGAGTTCGAGAATGGAATTCAAGGAAGGAGATAAAGTATGTGTATGAGATACCTAGATTCTAATCCTATATGCAGGCCCGCTCGGTACGGTAACGTAACCGAAACGGCTAACTTGACATACATGGGACACCACAAAAACATGTAACGCTCCAGTCCCAAAATACTTAGGACTAAGTACGTAGACATGCCAGCTATATACATACAAAGTATACTCCAATGTATGGAATCCTCGTATGTATACATCAGCTGTAAAATAGTAGTAAAGCATGATAACTAAATCTCATCCACAGAAATAAAAATAATAATATAATCACTATAAATTTGTCTTTTGTACATGTAGTTGGGCAGAGACAAATCCACTACCAACTAATTTAAATGAGAGAAAATATACAAGGAAATGAACAATAAAGATGACAAGATGAACCAAGATCAATCATCTTCGAAGGAACAGAGAGGATCACGGCCTTGGCTAGAACACCTATAAAAAGTCACAAAGGCACACACCTGGAGAGATCCTCAGAGGGACATAACAAGATACATAAAAAAACATGCCATATAATCGGTAATATAAAATAAATAAAAGGAAATATGCATGCAATAGGGTACCTACTAGTTCTACAGTGATAATGCAGTTAAGAACAAGCCTTCAATGCATGGACACTCTGACTACAGGTACAGGAAACTCAGGTATGGTTCCACCAGGATACCAGGGACCTCAAAGCATGACATTCCTCGAATGTCAGAGGCCAGCAGGATCAGAAATAGGAAAGTGCATACGTGGCCCATATGTTAAGGAACTGTGCTCCCCACCCAATGCCTAGTAGGGTCACATCCATGTCCCATAGGAACCTCTAGTAACTGCCAAGTCTACTATCATGCAATTCTATTGGTAGTTACTCCTAACCGTTGCATGTCTCATACGTATCGGTGGCAGGCCGACTACGCGAGTACGTGTCCTACATGTGACTCACAACTCATGATGATCATGTGTTAAGGTCGTATGAGGTATACCAATACCTCATCATAACTGGGTGGTCAATAGGCTAAGTCAATGTAAGAGAAGTAAACAAAAGCAATAAAACGACTGATAGCGGCGCTTGCACCCAAGTGTGACTTGGACGCACAGTGATATAAAAACATAGAACAAATATATAAAACTGAAATTAAATGACAAAAAATAAAGTAAAGTAATCACAGAGTAAGGTGGCAAGGTATCTTATCTGGCGGTACGAGAATGACAACTCCAAGCAATCAATCACGTCAGCAATAAATCTCAAAATCCACAAACGGCTCCGGATGCTGACAAACATCAAGAACGTTCTCAGTGTAAAAGGTATATCTAGGAAATGCCTGTCCAAAAGTCCAATTTGGAACAAAGGTAAAACGTAATTCATTACAAAAATTCATCGATTTAGCGACGGCTATATCAGTCAAAAATCTGTCGGTAAATGTAATTACCAACGGAGGGTCGACGGATATTGGTTAAAAAAAGGTCGTTGGGAAAAGCCTCGTCGCTAACTATAATCTGTCGATAAGTTGTCGCCAAGCGACGAATTGGCGACGGACTACCGTCAACCATACTCGTGCAGTTTGCGATGACTCACCGACGGATTACTGTCAAATCACATATCAAAAGAAGTAATGACGTATCACTTACCGACGGACATATCCGTCGCTATTTGGTCGGTAAATGCATATCAGAGAGTTTCTAATACGCAAATTCCGTTGCCAATCAGTCGCGAATGGTCGCTAAGTTTTGACGGATTCGCGACGAAATACCGACGGAATATCCGTCGACTCGGTTCTGTGAATTATTCATATTTCCAGAACATTGGCGATGGACAATCCGTCGTTACTCCGTCATGGTCGTCGCTAGACCATCGCCAATCGGTCGGCCTTATAGCGACGGATTATCCTTCGCTAATGTTTTACCGATTACTAGCGACGGTATACCGACGTAATATCCATCGACCCTATCCTGTAAATCTTTCATAATTCCAGAACCTTGACGACGGATAATCCGTCGGCTTTTAGTCGTGCATCCGTCGCTAACTGGGAATGCCCCAGTTAGCGACGGATAGTCCGTCGGTAATTGGTCGCCAGTCCGTCGGTAGCTGGGAAATTTTTGAAAAAAATAGCATAAAACTGGGCATTCCCAATATACACAATTCTAATTTACAAAACACACAAATTATCCCAAGCAATTCAAATATACACAATTCCAATATACATAATTCTAATATACACAATTCCAATATACAAAATACACAAACAATTCCAACACACAAATAAACACACAAAATACACAAATAATTCTAAGCATTCAAATTGTTCACACAAAACACACAAATATTCAATATTTAAACACAAATATTCAATATTCAATATTTACAAACAAAATAATCCCAAAAATACAAACATCAATGACGAGGGGTACGATCGTCCGCTGGTGGTGGTACTCCCTGCTGCGCCCGTCTCATATACTCGTCCACCAAGTACGGCGGCAATCCCTCCAAGACATGGCTAAGAAGTTGGCGCAGCTGCTCTTGCATCATCCTGTCAAGGAGGGCCGTCAAAGTAGGAGGCGCCACGATAGGGGCAGTAGGATCAAAAGAAAGATGCCCGGTGGAAGAAGGACCGACAGCACTAGAAGGACCGACAGTACCAGTAGAAGGATGCAGGTACATGACAACTGCGTCCGAATCTCCGACACGCCTCGTTCAGATGCGCAAGCTGGGACTCACATCATCGTCTGCCGGGGCCGCGGGAGAGGCGGGGAAGGTAAAAATCTCAGTGTCGCCGAGTGCAAATTAGCTAGGGAGCCGACTCCGTACACGCGCCCTTTCCTATAGCCATCGACGGTATCTACGAATAAGTCATCGTAGCGAGTGGCCGTAGAAGAGGGCATCCCGACGGGCGTCGTTTCGCTGACATCCTCGGAAGCAGATGGCTGAATCCGACTAAGGGCCTCACGATACGCAGCCTATCAAATGAATGTGTTTATTATACTATAAATTTACCTAAGTTATAATCTAAATCCTATGTTACCCTAAGTTATAGTCTGAATCCTAAGTTTACCTAAGTTATTGTTTGAATCCTAAGTTTACCTAAATTATTGTCTGAATACTTATAATTCTAACATAAGTCTCATAATGTAAGTACTTACATCCGTCGCCTTGGCCCTTTCGTCGACGAAGCTTCCGTCCTTCCGCCTCTTGTGGACATGCTGGAATACATCGTGTATGGTGACCGAGTCAGCAGGTTTTTTCTCCTTCAACGCCTGTTGGGTCTACATACAAAATATTCGTAGAATTTAATTAAGTTAAGTATATTAATAGTACCAAATTAGATAGTGAATGAATTTACGGTATCTCACCAGATCTGCAAGCGTCGCTGCATGGGGCTTTGATCCCCCCGTATGTAGCCCCGCGGCCAGTCGGTTCGCTTTCACTTTTTTTCGATTTCTTCTTGAAGGCAGGAGCATCCATGTTCTCCAAGAGTTGCTCATAGTAGTCCTATCGGATCCACTCCTTCTTCGAATGCGCCGTTTGAAGGTCATAAATCGTATCCCAGATCTTCTTTCCGGACGGCGCTTCTATAGGTCCTGCGGATCGCCTCCTCGCGATGGGAGGGCCACCAGAAGGTCCTCTGACATACAAATTCAATTACCACGATATTAAAAAAATAGTTGATTAAAGAGTAATTAATAATTAATCACAAGATATATATATATATGTACCCTCATCTCGTCGAGCCAGCGGTACTGCAAGTCTAGGGTTACCTTAAAAAAATTGAGGTAGGGGCCATGGTAGTTAGTCCGGATAATCTGCCATAGAAGCCTGGTAGCATCCCACGAAAAAAACCTACAAAGAAGCAACGACTGGATTATTAACTTGAATAAATGAAACAAATTTATTAAATTAACTTAAATTTACTTACGCTTCACCCGCGGGCCATATCTATCGTCGAAACTCGTCCATCGGCCTCTCTGGTGGCGTCGGAGGATCTACGGCTCGCGCATATACTCGCCAGTAACTGGGTGTAACTGAATCCGGGGGTACTTCGGGGCCCACCTGTGCAGTAACTGGTAGTACTGCTGGTGGATCCACTGGCGGAACGGATCTGCCAGCGGATAAAGGCGCCCTCGACGAAGGTGTCGATAGTCTCGTGGTAGATCGACGACGGGATGAGTCTGTGCCCGGGGTACTCTCCGGATCGGGATCGCTAGCGGATGTCGCCTTCCGGGAAGGCTGAAGGCGACCACGACCACCACCACGACCACGCCTACCACCACGACCACGCGCCACCACCACCACCACGACAGCACCACCAGCACCACGACGACGAGTGCTAGCCATCAGCAGGGCGACGAGTGACGCCGCAAAGAAAAGAACTAGGAGTACCATCTGAAATAAGAATATACAGAAGTTTAAACTGAATTCACTAAATTATAAGTGATTTTAGTAGCCATCAGATTGGTATTGGCAGCATCCTTCTTCTCCAAGAGCTGCTCATAGTAGTCCTGTCGGATCCACTCCTTCTTCGAATGTGCCGTCCGAATAGAAAAATAGGAGAAAAACTTGACATAGAGTTATTCGAAGGACTTACTAGATGTTCCATCATCGTCATTGTCTAGAAAGATGATGTTTTCTTCAACATCCGTAGGAGAACTATAAGGATATATTTTTCACAATATGTTACCTTGTCGAAACCCTTAATGTGAATACCATGTTACCGCGTTGTCAGAAGACTAACATGTCATAATTTTCTAAGCCATGTGTTTTGACATAATCCTTCCAACCCTTTCCTTCTATGTAGTAATCTTGCATTTCTTTATGAAGTTCAGACGACATATTTTTCCATTACGAGTCACTATATGCCGTCTTGAACTTCATAAAAAAATACAAGATACTACATAGGAGGAAAGAGTTGGGAGGATTATGTCAAAGCACACGACTTAGAAAATTATGACATGTTAGTCTTCCGACACTGCGGTAACATGATATTCACATTAAGGGTCTTTGACAAGGTGACATGTTGTGAAAAGATATATCCTTATAGTTCTCCTTCTGAGAATAGGATAACATTGCGCTGTCAGGATCAAGTTCCTAGCACAATCAGGATAACATTGTGTGTATAGAAAAAGAGTGATATGGTGAGGGGTGTATGTGTGTGTGTTTCAGTCAAATGTGTGTGTGTGTGTTAAGGGTGTGACAGTGAGAGTGAAAGAGTGAAAGGGTATGTGTGTGTCCTAGTCAAATGTGTGTGTGTGTGTTAAGGGTGGGTGTGTGTACAGGCGAGAGCCTCAAGTTATAGGTTCAGTTATTCTCAGGTTTATGGCATATAAGGGTGTAACAGTACATATATTATCATGCATTCTAGGAGGAAAAGGAAAAATGGAATGAGACTGAACACAGGGACCGTGTTCTCAGGATAATGCCCTCTCAGGAGGGTGATCCGCTGGTACATCCATGTACGATCAACGAAGTAACGATCTATTTCAATTTGGATGTGAAACTCTGTATCGTAAGATAAACTAAACATAATTTTCGATACTCAACAAAATCCGATACGATACCGATACCGATACCGATACTCAACGAAATAGTCTGATACCGATACCGATACAGATACAGATTGGTGGTGGGAATCCGCTGATTTGGTTTTGGTTTTGGTTTCGGTTTCGAACATACTAAATTTTAAAAATTCGGTTTGGTTTCAGTTTTGAATATATTAAATTCCGTTCGATTTCGGTTTTCAATATACTAAATTTACTTATTCGGTTTCGGTTTTGAATATACTAAATTCGGTTCGATTTCGGTTTCGAATATACTAAATTCTGTTCGATTTCGGTTTTCAATATACTAAATTTACTTATTCGGTTTCGGTCCAAAGTTTATATACACTCCTATATATATATATATAATATATATATATATATATACTCCTCGAATATATATATATATTATATATATATATATATATATATAATATATATATATATAATATTCGAGGAGTATATATATATATATAATATATATATTATATATATATAATATATATATTCGAGGAGTATATTATATATATATATATATATATATATATATATAATATATATATATATATATATATATATATGAGGAAATTTCATATAGAGTGATGAAATTTAGCATATTTATATAAAAGAGGAGAAGTTTTCGATATTTACAGAAAAAGTAATGTGGCGCCATCTTAGATGGCGCCTAACCTTTTTTTCTTTTTTTAGAGTGTGGCGCCATCTAAGATGGCGCCCATTTTTTTTATTTTTTCCCTGTATGATGGTTACGTGAGAAAGTTAGAATTTATCATCTTAAAAAATTTAACTCTTTATATACAATTTTATCTTTTTTTTAAAATCTTAGATATTTATTTAAACTTAATTTAGAAAAAAATATGTTTAAAAAATAATTCAAAATCTTAAATATTTTTTCTCAACTTAGATATAACTTGAAATCGTAATAATTTTATCAAAAAATTTAAAAATATCTCTAGAAAAAATTTAATATTAGAAAAAATATGTATTTATTTAAATTTAATATTTTAAATGTTAGGTATTTATTTAAATTTAATATTAGAAAAAATATGTTTAAAAAATAATTCAAAATCTTAAATATAGATTTTTAAATCTAATATTACCAAAAATATGTTTAAAAAAATAATTGTAAAAATTAAATAAATTTATCTTTAACGTGAGAAAATTGATTTATCGTCCGTAAATAAATTTAACTTCTTATATACAATTTATTTTAATTTGTTTCCAAATCTTAGATATTCGTTTAAATCTAATATTTAAAAAATATGTTAGAAAAAATCACTTAAATCTAATATTAGAAAAATATCTTAAAGATAAGTTAAAATTAATAATTAAAATCTTAAATATTGTTTCTCAAATCTTAGATATAATTTGAGATCGTACATAGTTTTTTCTACGAAAATTGATCTCTTTCTATGGGTTTGACCATTTATTTTAAATTTAGCTTAAATTGACATGATTTTCAAAGATAGAAAATAAAGATATGAAAATAAAGCATAAAAGATTATATTTGATACTTAATTATAAAATATTTAATAATTATGAATAATTTTATATTCTCATCTGATAACTTATAATATATTTTTATATTCATATCTTATAAATTATGGGTTATTTTTTTATCACCAAATATAATATTTTATGTTTGAAAACATATCCAAGAACTTACCTCTAGAGAGATTTTAAAATTGTTTGATAAAATTATTACGATGATAAGTTATATCTAAGATTTGTGAAAAAATATTTAAGATTTTGAATTATTTTAACATTTTTTCTAATATTAAGTTTAATAATATCTAAGATTTTTAAAAAAAGATAAAATTGTATATAAAGAGTTAAATTTATTTAAGAAGATAAAATCAAACTTTCTCACGTAACCATCAAATAAAAAAAGTTACGAAAAAAAAAGAAGATTGGCGCCATCTTAGATGGCGCCACACTCTAAAAAAAAAAAAAAAAGTTGGGCGCCATCTAAGATGGCGCCACATTACTTTTCCTATAAATATCGAAAACTTCTCCTCTTTTATATAAATATGCTAAATTTCATCACTCTATATGAAATTTCCTCTATATATATATATATATATATATATATATATATATATATATATATATCCGTGTGTGTGGGTGGGTGGGTATGTGTGTGTATGTGCATGTGTGCGACGAATATATATGTGTTGTGTGCCAAATATATATATATATATATATTATATATATATATATATTATATATATATATATATTATCTATATATATATATATATCTGTGTGTGTGTGTGTGTGTGTGTGTGTGTGTGTGTGTGTGAGCATGTGTATGTATTTGAGTATGTGTGTGTGTTTCCGACCCCCCGTGGCCAGACCCTAACCCCCCCACCCGCAGCCAACCCCCAACCCCCCACCACCCCCCCCACCTCCACCCCCACGGCCAGCCACCACTGCAGCCCCCCCCAACCCCCCGGGCCAGCCTCCCCGCGCCAGCCCCCCCAAAGCCCCTACCTGCCAGCCCCCCCCCCCCGCAGGCCACCCCCAACCCCCCGGGACCAGCATCCCCATGGCCAGCCCCCCTCGCAGCCTACCCCCAACCCCCCCGGGGCCAGCCTCCCTCCCTGCGGCCGGCCCCCCTCCGCTGCCCGCTCCCTCCCACCACCCCCATCCAACCACCATCAGCACCCCCTCTGCCCGCCCCCTTCCACCACCATCGGCTCCCCTCCGCCCCCCACCCCGCCCAAGAAGAGAGAGAGGAGTTACCTCGATCGTACGTACGCGTCCAAAAGAGAGGAGAGAAAAAATTGGGGGGAATGAAAATTTTCCCCCGTCGGTTCAACTTAAGCTAGGCTTTTAACTTAGCGACGGACTAGCGACGGATAAAATCCGTCATCGGAAACGGAGGCGATGAGTGAAGAGCTGAAAGCCGAACTCACTCCCCCTACCACTAGCTGGAACATACTGTCCAACCCGGACAAGAGTCGAGCGACGGGCGAGCGGAGCGAGCAAGCACCTGCTGCTAAACAAATACAGCTAAATAAATCCGTCGCTACTTAGTCGTTAATCTCACGCAATTTTTTTTAAATTTTTGCAACCACTTAGTGATCACTTAGCGACGGACTGTACGTCCGTCGCTAATATCCCATCATTTGGTCGACGGATTATCGCTTAGTAGTCATCAATTCTCCAGCCAACTAGTGACATTTCCCACAATTTTTTAACATTTTTCCGCCAATTAGTGACTACCGAGTGACTACTTGCCGACCGGTTTTTATTTCGTCGTTATTTTACCGACGGTGTGACGACGGATAGGCGACGTATGTTCACCCTTAAAAAAAATTGGTGCACGATTAGCCGAAAAGTCGTCGCCAGGTTGTCGGTAGTCTATCGCTACTGACGACGAATTTATTCCATCGCTAAAATGCCGTCGCCAATTTACTGTATTTTGGTAGTGATTTCGGGTCAAAACGATGTCCGTCGTTGGACCCATTTACACCGAAATGCGTACCAGTATCTATGATATCTAAAGTCATCAAACTATATGTCTACGAGTCCAGTTTGAGGAGACGAACCCAACCGTATGTCCAAAGTTGAATTTCGGCGGGGCCATATATAATTTTTTCCGTTGGATCGGGTCACGGGCCCGCCAAATAGGCATTCCGATCGACCTTCTCAGAATCGGACCAAACTAGGCACATAGGATCAATTTCGATACGGTCCTGTTGGCGTAAGTTTCGTCTCTATACGATGAACATACACAAGTTATGGCCAAGTTTGAAAAACATCGATACAGGGTATCTCGACGGATACGTACTGATTTCGTCACACACAGGCAACGAAATCGAGTTCCTTCAGTTTCCACACGTCGGCAACATCCATACGTGCCTTTCGATGCGTATAGTATGCGACCATGTCGCCCGGTTTGTCGGGGCACATGCAGTATCAGGAAAATTTCTATAATTTTTACGTTTTTAAAGGTCGTTTTTCTTGATTTTTAACATGAATAACTTTGATCATACTTAACCAAATCAGCAACTAAAAGAAAGGTTTTAAAGTGCTATATTTTTTCTAACAGGGTGTTCAAGCAAAATTCTGAATCTCGCGATATGCTGGCTGCAATGTGCCTTCAAACATGGGTTTTAAGGTTCAAAAATTTGCCATTACGACAAGATTTTTCCCAAACTTTGGGATTTCTCACGATACGTTCCGCCAACTAAAGTAATTCTATTTACTGGGTTTGACAATGGGTCAACTAGGCTATCTATAAAAGTTTATGGATCAAAAATCGATCGAATAGGAGAAGAGAACTTGGGTCAGAAACTTGGGTACCTTGCTGCGGTATTGAAAACAGAGTGTCTCTGTTCTGCGATGGTTTTAGAGGTGTTCACCGACGTCCCGACGACCATGGCGGCGACAGGTAGTTGAGAAGGCTCGCCAGGATCGAGGGAGCTGTGGGGGCGATTGCGAGATAGTGGGCTTCAGTTGAAAGAGGAAAATAGGTTCGAGAGGTTGCTATATGCGATGATTAACTCCTATTTCTAATTAGATTTTCCATTGATTTAAAATCTGAGTTTAACTGGGATTGGCTAAATCTTATGGATAATAGGATTGCGCATATGTAGGGGAAATTTTGGTTTCAAAAGATTTTGGATTGATCGAGTTTTCCCTAGGTTTAAATCCATTCGTAATCGAAGTTTTAACCACTCTGGGTCGGGCTGTAGGCGATCTGTCACTCATGAGAAATTGAATTTTCTCATGAGATGATGCTTCTACCCCCCTTTTTTTAACTTAACTATATATATATATATATATATATATATTATATATATATATATATATATATATATATGTATATATATATATTATATATATATAAAATATATATATATATATCGAAGTTTTAACCACTCTGGGTCGGGCTGTAGGCGATCTGTCATCTCATGAGAAATTGAATTTCTCATGAGATGATGCTTCTACCCCCTTTTTAACTTAACTATATATATATATATATAGATATATATATATCTATATATATATTATATATATATATATATAACATATGTATGTATATATATATAATATAATATATATATATATATAATATATATATATGTATGTAGAATATATATATGTATATATATATATATATATATAAATATATATATATATATATATATATATATATATATATATGTATATATATATATATATATATATGTATATATATATATATATATATATATATCTATATATATAATATATATATATATATATATATATATATATATATATATATATATATATAGATATATATATATATGTATGTAGAATAAAATATATCTATAATATATATATATATATATATATATATATATATATATATATATCTATATATATATAATATTATATATATATATATATATATATATCTATTTACAATACACAAAGGTTTTTGAATCCTAGGGCTGACTGTGCCAAGATAAAGAGTGGCTGAGATTTAATCTTGGTGAATCAACGGTTGTGGATGAACATTATGGAGAGTGGGGACCCAGGAGCGGGATCCGAGGGGGCCACGCGGAGCCCGAGGGGGCTCGGGCCCCACCCCGTGCGTGGGCCTGAGGGCACGGGACCCAGGGAGGTAACAAGGAAATCTAACACATTAAAAGTGACATAACCGAGACAGCTGTTACTCTCTATTTCCGAGAGTCAACAACACCATTTGTAAAGTAACAAGAAATCTAACACATTAAAAGATGTTGCTCTCTTCAGTTTGGAGAGAGAGAAACATTTGTAGAAGTGAAAGAAAAAAAAAAGAAAGGATGAGAGAAAGAAAGGAAAAGGAGCAGGACTAACAGAGGCGAGGGATCAGCATGAAGAGTTCACCGGAGGAGAGTTCGGCTCTTGAGGACTCCTGCGGTGATGCAGGCCGACCGGAGCGGCCTCGGCGCAAGGTGATGGCAGTCCAGCAGGAGCTCGCCACGGCACGGAGGTCTCTATAGAGAGCAGTCCGAGTGTTTGCCTTGCTCGGGGGGGACCCAGGAGCGGGGCCCGATCGTCCCCGACGATCCTCTCCTCCCCCTCCGCCCAGCTGTCTCTCCTCCCTCCTGGGCCCTCCCCCTCTCCCCTCCTCTTCCCCCCTTCCCTCCTCCAGCGGCCTCTCCGTCCCCTCCGGCACCCGCCCGTCTGTCGGGTCGCCCTCCGGCGAGCTACCTGGTTCCTCCTCCCTCCCCCCCTCTTCTGTAGATCAGGCCCCCTTCCGGTGGACGACCCCCCCTCCTCTCTCCGGCCCCCCGGCTCCGGTCTCTGCCGCCCCCGCGCCTCCCTTCGCCGCGGCTCCCACCCTCCCCCCGGCGCCCCCCATCCTTCGTAGCAGCCACCCCAGTGGCTCCTCCCTCCGCAGATGGTCTTCCCCCCTCCGGGCGGAGAAGCCCTCTCCTGGGCGTCCTTGGCCGCTCGCGCCATTCTCACCCCCAGGCGACCTCCGTCCGCGCGGAGACGGGAACTCGAGGTGCTTGGGGAAACGCACACGCATGGCCCGTCCCAGCCAGAGGCGTCCTCAGCAGCGGCGTCAGACGGAGCTTGGTGCCGTAGCGTGGCGCTGAGCGGTGTTCGCCGGTGGTTTCAGCGGAGACAGCGGCTCAGCACACGAGGTTAGGAAGGGTCCCGCCGGAAGACACGCACGCGCGCGTGCGACCCAAGGACAGCTGGAGGAATGTTTCGGAGCCTCAGCGTCAGGCGTGGCGACTGGAGCGGTCGAAAGAGCGCTGCACAGGCCACGGTGGAGGCGCTGCCAGAGTGGAGGGCGGCTGGACTGGAGTGGGTCTGGCACGTCGTTGTGGACACAATGGTGTCGTGGTGCGGTGGTGCTAGAATTGGCCCGCGACGTACAAGATGGACGAAGGTGGCGACGTCGTTGGTCGACGCCGGGGGCACGCCTAGGTCAGGTTTTGGATTAGGTTTTGATTATTCTATATTTTGATTCGATTTGTGTAAGTGTCGGACACGAGATCTTTTGTGTACTATTAATGAATGGGATGGACATGGTGGACACAGACAACACGGGTCTGGACACAGTTGTGGTTGATGGTTCTGCGGACGATGATTATGATTGTTGGAGATGGAGGCTATGGTGATGGCCAGGTCGGGGTGGTTGTATTTGCAATGGTGGCGGTGATGAGGGGTTCGGGATGCTGGTCATGGGGATTTTGGTGTGTTTGGGTCGGGGACGGAGTTGATGTTTGCTGGCGGTGGTGCCGTAATAACAGGGGTTCGGGAAAGGCGGGGACGGGACAAGTTTTTGTTGTTGCTATATGTATGTATTCATGGGATAAAGGATGAGGAAATATTGATATACATATGGGAAGGGACCCTGTATGTAAAGAGATAAATGTACACTAAGGGTCGGTTACAATTAGATAATACTATATTTTAATATTTGCCTTATAGGTTGATTGAAATAGCTGGCTGGATAAGAACAATAGCTACTCGAGATTCATTTGCAAATATGGGCGGAGGATTGGCTCATGTTGAAAGGGATATAATTATAAATTATTGACTAATATCCTTACTAAATATATATTTTATTGAACTCTACATCTAGCTAATATAAAACTTAATGGCAAAGTCAATCTAATCGTAATCCTTTAAAAAATAATTCTCAATATTATAAAATAAACTAATTTATAATAGGTAAATCTTCTCACAAATTTAATCTAAGTCAAACACAATCTAATTGCAATAAACGATTGCTATAATTATTTAAAATACTATTTCACCTTATCGAATACTTCTTATGAATCCAAATTCGGATCGAATAAACAATCAACTTTTAAAATAATATTTAATGGCTATTAATTTAAATCTCATATTTTTAAATAAATCAATAACTGATCTTTTGATTGAAATTTGAAGTATATCATCAAAATATTATAAATAATATTTGATATTACTATGATAATCTTTGGTATTCAAAAATCATTTATGAAACTAATCTGGCAAACCCCTTTTGTTTATAAAATATTCATAAGGCTAAGAATTCATTTTTTTGAAATCCAATTAGTTGAAAGTCTAGCAAAATAAATATCTTTATCAAACTTAATTAGTATCTTCAAATCATAAATTAAAGGTTGTGGATGAGCATTATTGAGAGTGGGCTTTTATGGGGAATCCAAAGCATTATTGAGCAGTGCTTGCCCTCACAGCTTCCAAGATTTTGAGGGGGAATACCTTAAATGATGGGGGCCTCATAATTATTATTGTTTGTTTTTTTTTTTTTTTGACGAAAGATCGAATCTTGGATCTAGGTCGCTTAGAAACTTAATGCAAATTGTGGTGTTCTTGGAAGCATACCGTGAGTCCCCCATCACTGTTTAAAAAGTTGAGTTCTTTTATGGAAAGATTGGAACTTGGATTATATAAATCAGTTGAGCATATGATAGAATATGATTCTTTGAATCTTTCTGCACAATGGTGATGTTCTTGGAGGCATTGACACTTCGAAACTGACGTGTCGGTTCTTTGTTGTGTTGGACACATCAAAGTAAATTCCTGTTCCCGTTTTGTGTCCGTGTCGTGTCATAGCTGGTCTTTATTTTGAGCGAAATTGTCAAGTTTCTTTTTTGAGTTCTTTTTTCTTCTTGAAAGTTTGAACAAGGTATAATTCTTTGAATCTAATTATTGGCCATTCAATGTAGGTGGTGTTTATGGTTTAATTTCATGCTGAGAAGATTTCTTATGTGTCAATGTTCAAGAAATTATAGTACAGTTGTATGGTTAATTATTATTGCTCTTATTGTTTCCATTGATTGGATGTAATAGGGAAAAAGTGGTACATATTTTTGAGGCAAAAGAGACAGAACTGACCTTCAATTGTATGCCCGATATATTTCTCGACATCTAAAATTAGCCAAGAATCTTTACATTCTTATAAAGAGATATTTTGAAGTCTATTGGTTAAGGGGAAGAGGAGAGAGACACATAGTGTCTTTTTTTTTCTTGAATTAGGTAAAAAGGAGAATTTTGGAGTTGGTGCTTTTATGTGTTGGAATTCCAGACATAACCTATCTTTCTATCTTAACGTGGCTTGATGCTTACTGGTGGGGTGTTGAACCGTGCCCTCGAGGCTGGTGGAGTTGGTGCTCCAATGGCGCCTCGGGCCCCACCGCGCACGGGGCCCCACGCCTGACGCGCGTACGCGGGGAACGAGGGGGGGAGCTGCCTCGGGCCCCCCCGAGCGCGGAGGCCGGGGAGGAGGGGAGAGGAGGGGGGGCGGGCGCCGCCGACAGAGTGCCGGTGACGCCACCTGACGGGAGGCGGGGGGAAGGGAGAGGGGGGGCGAGGGGGCGTCGCCTACGAGAGGGGTGGGATCCGACCACTGGGAGGAGGAGGACAGGAGGGGGGGAGGGAGGGAGGGGGGTGAGTGGGGGGTGGGGGGAGGGCGCCAGGACGGGGAGGAGAGGGGGGGGGGGTGGGGAGCAGTAGGGGGAGGAGAGTAATGACGAGCTTTTATTTAATATATTAAACAAATGTTGAACCGTGCCCTATGGGCACGGGTTATGACTAGTATATATATATAATATATAATATATATATATAATATATAATATTATATATATATATATAATATATATATATAATATAATATATATATATATATTTTTTTAAAATATAAAAATATATATTATATATATATTATATATATATTTTATATATATATATATATATATATATATATATATATATATATATA
The DNA here is from genome assembly GCA_029216955.1 of Iris pallida. Taxonomy (NCBI): domain Eukaryota; kingdom Viridiplantae; phylum Streptophyta; class Magnoliopsida; order Asparagales; family Iridaceae; genus Iris; species Iris pallida. The sequence goes on along the minus strand of JANAVB010008400.1, from coordinate 19,685,980 downwards.
TATATATATATATATATATATATATTGTAACACCCATATTCTGAATATGTATTTGGTTAAGCCTGTATGTATCATAGACCTGTATTTTATTTTCTCAGATTCTGGCCTGTAATTGTATTTCTGGCTTGACTTGCAGATTTGGGTTTTCTCGTAAAGTGGGTTTTGACTTGGCTTGGTTTTATTTTGTGGAGGGGGTTTTTTTGGTTTGGTTCATCATGAGAGGAGCACTTTAACCTACACTCCACCCTCAATACAACACAACCACCTCCATTAAATCCCACATAACTTTCTCTCTCCTCTTTATTTTCATTTACTTCTCCATCTCCTTCTTCTTCCTTCCTACACAACTCACCAACACCCATAGGCAAGTGCACCTTGCCACCACATAAGAACCACTTTTTATTTATCCATTAGCTAGATTAGGCCATGGAGATTCTTTAGAACTTGGCATTTTATGATTTGGAGTCTCCATTGTTCTAGATCTAAGTTTTTCTATTTTCGGATTTATATGGTTTTGATCTATTTTAGTTGAGATTTTGTGGGTTTTGATGCTTCCATGTGGAAGAGAATTCAATTTTACTCAAGTTAGAACTTTGAAAATCTAGATTTGGCTTTGATTTGACAAAGATATAAAAATTTGAATTTCTTGGTGTTCTTGGTGTTCTTCTCGGCCTGGAGTAGCAGCCTGCAGCCTGCGCTCTTTAGCGCAGTGCTAGACTGCGCATCCCCTCTCTCGGCCTGTGCCCTTTCGCAGCGCCGACCGCGCAGCTTGCCTCTTGGCGAACTGCGCTCAACCCGAGTGCGCATGGATTCATGCGCAGTCTGCTCATGCGCAGTACGTTCATGCGCAGTCTGCTCATGCGCAGTCCGTTCATGCGCAGTCTGCTCCTGCGCAGTCCACTTCTGCGCAATCCATCCATGCGCCATCCATTCCTGCGCAACCTGATCCAGCATAATCCATCCATGCGCCATCCATTCCTGCGCAACCTGATCCGCGCAATCCATCCATGCGCTATCCATTCCTGCGCAACCTGATCCAGCACAATCCATCTGTCGCCCCTCCACCTCTGCGCAGTTGGTACCCTGCGCAGCTCACCCCTGCACAGTGGCCCCTGGCGCACTTGACTCTGCGCAACCCGACCCCAGGGACCCTTGCGCAATCTGTCCAATTATGGAGATTTGGTTTTATTTTCCTTAAGCTTGGCTCTTCTATAGCCCTGTCTATTGATATTTTATTAGATATTTCACGCCCATTTATATCCTACGCCTTTTGTCATGAACTTGATTTTACTTAATATGTTTGGAATGACTATTGTACATGGCATGGTATGACAAGGAACTAGCATAACACGACAGTGACCCGTAGTGGTGCACTCCTGACATGACCAACCTGAACTGATAGTGGCCCGTCGTGGCGCACTCCTGACAAGTACCATGACATGATTAATCTTGATACTTGATAACTTGATAGTGGCCCGTGGCGGCGCACTCTGACTTGTACCTGACTTGACTTGTAACTTGTAACTTGTAATCCTGACTTGACTTGATGCTGCGTCGGCTAACTTGACTTGTATAATCAACTTAACACCGTGGGTGTTCCTGCTTGCTTGCTTGTGCAATCCACTTATCTTGTCTTGCATCATGTCTAGGACGTGACTCCCTGGTTCCCACGGTCAGGGATTCACACTGAATATGGATCAGGCTAATGACTAGATCAAAGTGTAGTTCATGGAGAATTCCAGTCACAGAATCTTGTTATCTGGGCGCTCTTAATTGGACTTGTAGCTTGCCGACGAGTAGAGCACATTTCCAGCACACCGTCGCGTGTTGCACCCTCTAAGTCACCTAAGGGTACATTTGTCTCCCGGGCGATGTACCACCTATACTCTCAACCCGCGGAAGGATAACTGGACAGTCTGCAGGGCTTGGAACTAGGAAATTCTCACTTGCATCTTGTTAGTAATTAGGCTTGTGATAATCCTAGTTAGTTAAGTAGTAAGCCGTAGTACTTGCTTGGCCGTGATTGATTGGATGGAGTCTAGTCCCTTGTCCTGTCCTGATCCTGTACAAGGTTATGACATGACATGACTACTCGTGCTTTACCTTAATCATGATTATTACAGGTCCAGA
>JANAVB010008400.1:19599030-19629489 GCA_029216955.1 Iris pallida | reverse complement strand
CGAAAAGCATTAAGTGGTTTTCTCTGACTATCTTCTGACTTTTTTCTTCTTTCCTTTTCAATGAAGCTGCCGATCAATCCTTCGGGAGAGCTCTTGGTAGGTCAGGCTCAATCTGCCCTGGGTGTGAGGTTCGACCAGGTGGCCGAATATGTGTCAGCCCAAATTACTAAAAATTAATTTGAGGACAGGCTGAGGGTCATCAGCAACCAATCCTTCTTCTATCTCTTGGACATGATGAACTCGGGGCAATTAGGGGGCGCGCATCTAAAACCCATGTTCTTCTTTGGGGATGCCTTGACTATCTCGAACTCCAGCGTCCTAGATTTATCTGAAAGTTGGAGTTTTTCTTCCAGCGGGATGGCGATTCATATTCCTCAGATGGAACGTCATTTCCCGCTGTCCTGGTTTAATATGCTGCCAATTGACAGAAAAATGGTGGACTCCCTAACTCCGAGCCAGCAGGGGATCTTCGAGGGTGATATTCATTATAATAAAACATCAAGGTCGGTAGTCGCGGGCAAGATACCGGTCAGCCGCTCTGTGATCGGATTGGCCCCAGGCAGTTTCATAAACGTACAGGGTCCCAACTTTAGGTTATCCCAAGCTGATACTTTTATGAACCAGATTGCTCAAAAGGGGTCCTACCCGACTGGTCGGCTGTCACTGCTGAACTGGATGAACCACACCCCTCCATGGATCAATTTGACATTGTGGATCTTGCAGACATATTGGGAACTCCTGCATGAGATTGGTCTTTATCATGCCATACGGGATACTTGTTATGGTCTACCCATAAACAAGAAGCTGTTCATGGCTCTTGTCGAGATGTACAACCATCGCACGGGGACCTTTTTTATACCTGGAGGGGAAATGGGACTCGCTCTCCATGAGATGCATAAAGTCTCCAAGCTGCCCTGGAGAGATGAAGTTTTTGAGGCGTATACTCCTACAAATGAAAATTTTGAGGAACTGGAGCGGCAGTTTTTAGGTTTTGTGGCTGTTTACCGAGAATTGCTATGTCACCATAGCACGTGCCAACAAATGTTGAAGAAGAAGAATGATAGCTCAGAAGGGAACCTTCCTCACACCAAGACCTGGCTCAGCTACCTGTTTGAACTAGGTGCCTCAGGCCGGGTTTCCCTTCGGAGTTCTCGAACCCGGGAGGAGGTGTACAATCAGGTGTAGAATGCCAAGAGGGTAAAAACTATGGGTGATAGATTCGGGAGCCAATCTGACACCTTTAGTTACTTTTATCAAGATACCCAGAGGATGTCTGATAAGGCCTTCCTGGCGGGCTTTCTTATGTTGTGGCTGCAGAATTGTGTAGTTTCGGGAGGGAGGCTGGTGCTATTGAGAGAATCAGCCGTAACCTGATCCTTTCCGCTGTGAAGCTAGTCTTTGGAGACAGGCTAGCTCTACTCCCCGCCATGGTATGCAGCATTTATCGTGTCCTCCATACTTTTTCGTCCAAAGTCATTGCTCGCGATACGATGATGGACTTTGAACGAATCGAGCTGCCCTATCATTATCTGATGGGGTGGCTGTTAATACATTGCCCATCTTTGATGAGGCCTGGCCCAGAGAGCGATGTGACCGCTAATGATGCCTTCATCTACCAGTACCACCGTATGCCCTAGGAGTACACTACCATGCCAGCCTGTCGGATGGCGCTGGCGTGAGTGGACAGATACTCCTTCTTTGTGTTTGTTCCTCCTTTTACCAACGAAGAAGTAAGAGGCGTACATCTTGATGGTGCTGCGCCGCCCCATTTCTTGTCCGAGAATATGCTTCGCTGGTTGCAGAACATCCGCCCTGCACATCTGCTGTATCGTAATCGTAACTCCGTCTTTTTGGAGCCTTACTTACCCAGTTGATTCTCTCGGCAATTTGGTTATAGTCAAATGTTCTTGGACAACCACAGTTCCTGTCTGGGTTTCGAAGGTAGCATTCTAGACGGCATCCGGGCTTGGCATTATTATAGCTCGGTTCATACCCGTGCTAGCTTCTCCGTACCCGATGCTAGAGAGTCGGGGCATATTTTGTACATGGCGGCCCCGTACCATGTCATGGTAAATAAGCCCCCTAGTAATTTTGACCCAAGTACCAGCTTCATTACTGGTACTGGTTTGGAGGAGAAGCCGAAAGAGTCCCAGACGAGGACCAAGAGGGGGAAGTCAGTTAAAGTATCTGACTCGGAGTCTATTAACGTAGACGAGGAGGATGACCCTGATGACCTGCTTCCTCCTGCAGACGATTCGGTGGCAGATCTGCCCCATGCTGGGCCTAGTCCTTCGCGTAAACGAAGCAGGCATGAGTCCTCTGTTGTCGGCAGAACTCGCTCCCAAAAATGAGCCACGGTCAAGCTTCGCGGGCCGAGCACTAGGAAAAGAAGTGATGACGTCGAAGCCGTTTCAGAGGTGAATCGAGTTACGACCACCTTTTTTAGTTCTTCTTTTCTAAAATATAATCTGAACTTCATTTTTTTTGTAGGCGTCAAGAGAAGTGAACTCCCCGGGGCCGGCTACTGCCTCTGAGGTAGACCCTGTTATAGCCATCTTAATTGGTGCTATGACTGCTGAGCTTCCTTCCACCACGGTCGTCCCGGCAACGGCTGAGATTCCTCCTACTGCCGACATCTCAACTAGGGATGATGTAGGCTTTACTAAACTAATCCCCGAGGTTGCTGAACCTCAGCCGGTTGATACCAACCCAGTTGTATCCATTTTCAGAGTGGCTGGGGCAGAGGAAGCAACTGCAAGTGGCTTAGGTGTCGCTGTTGAAGAGGATATGGTGGCCATGAGTGAGCCTCAGCCTCAGCGGCCCTTCCCTGGTAAGCTATGTCATGTCTTGACTAGTGAGGAGGTTCATTCGCTCTATCGTCATATCCTTCGGGTTAAGTTGATCGATGGTTGTTCTGGATATACATGTCCTGCTCCTTCACTCTCGACAACGGACATCATCCCGAGAGAAGTTACCAGGGGTTGATCGCCTCTTTCCTCCTCCATCTCAGATCGAGGGACCTCTTGCTGGGTCGAGTTCAGGAGGACTAGTAGTGGGACTGCCGAGGTAGGGAGAAATGGCCCCTGCACCCTCCTCGGTTAATGCAACTTTATCACCGGAGGTCGATCTTTCTGTACTGCCAAGTCTTCGAATCCTTTGAGCTGCGGAGGAGGAGATGACTGCTGTTCAAGCATCTTATCGCTCGAAACTTGCATCTCTAGTGATAGGGGCATCAAGTTTTGGTACATCTTCTTCGCAACCATCTTCAACATTTTCGGCTACTCTTCCTTTAACAACGTTCTCTTCGGAAGTTCTAGACGAGTCGTCGAAGGACGTGATTGAGAGTTTTTACCGCCATTTGAAACGAGGGGTCGAAGCTGCCCTGAAAAGAGGGACATCTTTTGTACTAGCTCGTCAATGTGCCCGCGGTCAAATTGAACTTCTTAGAACACTCCCTGGCGGGGCAGGGATGGTCGACCTTTTGGAGCCCAAATTGGTAGAAGCTGATAAGCTCGTGGCTCAGCTTCAAGGGCTGCGGCAACTTGATATGTCTTTGGCCATAGATCAGGAGCGCGCCTTCCTTACAACAGCCATGGAGAAGGTAAAGATGGTACTGAATACGTCCAAGCCTGCTCTAGTGAAGGACCTTCAAGATCTGTCTCTGAGGTATGATCAACTAAGCCGTAGAGGAGAGGACTGTCTGGCTCGGGAAGAGGCCGCATCTCGTATGATAGCCGATACCAACGAACAGATCCTCCAACTTCAAATAAAGTTAACTTCTTTAGAATCTGAGCTCCAGGCCTCCCGCAGAGATAAGGAGTTAATTTGTAGGGAGACCGACCAGGTCACCCGAACCTCTGCTGCCCTGGAGTGTGTGCTGAAGAAATTTGAAGACCGTTGGAAGGCTCATACGCATCTAGAGGATGTAGAAAAGTTGACTCAAGAGGCCGAGCGCCGGGCCACACAGAGGATTGAGCGATCGACAACCAAGCTAAAGGACCGGCTTAGAGAACTGTGTATCACGAACCATAATCAGATTCTTCTCTCTTTTATTATCATGTCCCTCCTTTTTTTCTTTTTTTTCTAAAACAGGGACGTAGTCCACAGGAAAATGTAGCACTTTTGACTTTAAATGAATGAGTATGTTTACCTTATCCTTTAGCTGTGGTATATGTTGTGTTTGTACAGTATCTTTGGTGTTATTGTACTTGCCCCACTGGAGGACTTTCTGTTGACCTATTATCCTTGGCATAACTTGGTTTTAGGTATGGATAATAAGTTCAATAGAGAGACCCATTATATTTACTTGAATGTGGTAAACATGAGGTTTGATAATAGAACCTTCCTACTCAGAGGTACTGAGGACATGGTAGGGGTGGGCTCAATGTAGATACATAGAACAACTCCGTGGTAAGGTAGACATGAAAGTTCTTAGTATTAGGCGAAAGAATGCTCTGGAACAACTGGGCTTCAGAGGCATGTGATGGTGAGGAAAGAGGTGCATGTACTAGAGGACCTAGCACAACATTTGTGGTCAGCTGCAGACATTTGTGGTCAACTGTGGACATTTGTGGGCCTATTACCCTTAGCGTACCCTAGTTTTGGGTACGGATAATAGGTTGAGAGAAAACCAACATACTTACTCAGAGGTAATAAGGACGTGGTAAATATGGGGGTTTTACAACGGAGTCTTCCTACTCAGAGGTAATGAGGACATGGCAGTAGGAGACTCAACGAAGGATACATAGAACAACTCAGAGGTAATATGGACGTTGAAGTTCTACGTAAGGGGTGATTTATTTGTGATGGAAGAGAAACAACTTAGAGGTGGCATCGACGTGGTTGTTTCAGGAATTTTGTGGACCTGTTACCCTTTTTTATGCACTGAAAGCGCGGGTAACAAATTCTGAGGAAAATGCTTTCTTAGGGAGGAAGTTCAGAGGTATGATCATACATGACTTGCTGCCCGGAAGATGAATTCATTTGGAGTAACCAGAGTGTAAGTTCAGCGGTACTTAAGGGTACATAACCCAACAATCCGGTTGATTCGGAGGGTATCGTTTAGACAAAATACTTCTTCAGGAACCTGCCGTTGATGGGCATCATGAGCAAGTCTCCATTTTGCTTTGCGAGACGGTATGCACCATTGGAGAATACAGCCTCAATAATGAATGGGCCTTTCCACTTGGGTTGGAACTTGCCAGCGGTTTTATGAGTCATAACCATCGGCCTACAAACTGCCAAAACGAGATCGCCTACTTGGAATGTTTTCAGTTTGACCTTTTTGTTGAAGCCTCCAGAGATGCGTGCTTGATAAAGCTTGATTCGTTGTTGAGCTAGCAGACGCTTCTCTTCTAAGGCCTCCAATTCTTGTAGCCGACGACGGTAATTATCATCCGACGTTAGTCGGTAAGTGAGGGCGACGCGGAGCGAGGGGATTTGAGTTTCTAATAGGAGAACTGTCTCACTTCCGTATACCAAAGAGAATGGTGTGTTCCCAGTGGCTGTCCGGGCTGTAGTACGGTATGCCCATAAGCATTCGCCAAGCTTTTCATTCCAGTCGCATTTGTTTGAGGACACAAAATTCTTGAGAAGTTTGATTATGGTTTTGTTGAAAGCTTCAGCCAGACCATTAGCCGTCGGGTTGTATGGTGTTGAAGCAACATTCTGAATTCGATGTTTGTCGCAAAACCGATAGAAGGCATGGCTTACAAACTGTGGACCATTGTCGTAGACAATCCTTCGAGGTAGTCTAAAACGATAAATAACGTGATGCTTGACGAAGTTGATCACGTTTGATGTCTTCACTTTTGTAAGCGGAACAACTTTCGCCCATTTGGAGAAGTAGTCCGTAATTGCGAGTATAAAGCGGTGTCCTCTAGATGAATACGGGGTGATTGGACCAATGATATCCATTTCCCACGCCTCAAATGACCAGGATGCCACCGTCAGATGTAGAAATTTGGATGGTTGGTGTATGAAATCCGCGTGGACCTGACAAGCTTTACATTTTTGTGCATAGTCTATTGCATCTGCTACCATCGTAGGCCAGTAATAGCCCATACGGCAAAGGCGGTCTTATAATTTCGGGCCAAGTTGATGGGCCCCGCAAATGCCATCGTGAGCTTCACGCACGGCTTCTTTGGCTTCCGTATTTGACAAACACCGGAACAGTAATCCTTCATAGGATCGCCGATACAACATCTTTATCTCTGTATCGTAGAAGAATCTGATAGAACGTCTTCTAGTAGAAGTGGCTTCTTTCGAATTTTCTGGCAAAATACCATAAACTACGAAGTCAACAAATGGAAGTCTCCAGTCCTGTGTTTCGTCGACCGTCAGGGCAGAATAACTCCCAGCAAATTGAACGTTGTTTTTAGGACAAACCAATTCATGGCCTATTACGTCAACCAAATGATGAGCATGATTTGGACTGCCAGGGAAGCGGCAAGGCCTGTTAGGGCATCGGCTTCAATGTTCTGGAGTCTGGGAACATATTCTATGAAGAATCCTTCCAAAGACATAATGATGGCAATTGCTATTTGATGATAGAGGATCATGTCTTCATGGCGAACTTCATATGAACCCCGGATCTGATTAACGATTAACTATAAATCGCCATATGCTTCCAGGTACTCTACCCCCAGTTTCTTTATAAGTCGGAGGCCAATAACCAAGGCGTTGTACTCGGCCACATTGTTTGAACAAGGTTCCGTGAGGGAGTATGCCCGATTGATAGGGAGAAATCAGTACCACTCCGACTCCAATGATGATATTGTCCTTGGGCCCGATTCTTGAAGCACCATCGAAGAACATTCGCCAGACGGTATCATGGGAAGCCATATTTGAATTGGCGACCTCGTCTAGAATCTCTTAATATATTCTGGTTATCTCCGAACCTGGAAGGGCAGCTAAAAAGTCTGCCAAAGCTTGACCTTTAACAGCCTTCTGCGGGACGAAGATCATGTTGTAGAGGGACAATAATATCGTCCAGGTAGCAAGACGTGAGCTGAGTGCACCTGGTTTGGTCATGAGGACCCTGTGGGGGTTGACTCATGATATAACATGGACGGTCTGTCCTGTAACATAGTGTCGCATCTTCTGAATAGCGAACACCAAAGCGAGGCACTCCTTCTCTACGGCTGTATATCTATGCTCAGGCCCTATCATTATTCGACTGAGGTAATAGATAGCTTGTTCTTGCCCCGCATTATTGTTTTGTGCTAGTAGAGCGCCAATGAACGCTCAATCGCTCGCACATAAAGCAAAAATGGCTTTCCAGCATCCGGGGCCACCAGGACTGGAGGTTTCGACAGATATTCTTTAATATTATCAAAGGCACGTTGGCACTCTTCATCCCATATGAAGGAGATGCCTTTTTTCATGAGGTGTGTAAATGGTTGACATCGTCCGAAGAGGTTAGAGATAAACCTCCTGATATAAGCTAGCCTCCCTTGAAGGCCTCTGAGCTCACGGAGATTTCTCGGAGGATCCATCTCTATGATTGCCTTTGTTTTCTCAGGGTCTATATGGATACCCTGGGAGGTAATGACAAAACCCAAAAATTTCCTGCTGGATACGCCTAAGAAGGATTTGGTTGGATTCATCTTTAAATTGTGTGCTCGCATCTGGTCGAATATTGTCCTCAGGTCGTGAGGATGATCTTCCTTAGAGCGACTTTTGACGGTGATGTCGTCGATGTAACTTCCACTGTCTTACGCAGGTGGTCTCTGAAGATGATACTCATGGCTCGTTGATATGTGGTGCCGACATTCTTTAAACCAAAGGGCAAGATTGTGTAGCAGTATACGCCAATCGACGTTAGAAATGATGTATGCCTTTTATTGTTAGAAAATATCTTGATTTGGTTGTATCCTGAGAAGCCATCCATGAACGACATGCGCTCAAAGCCACATGTGTTGTCAATCATTATGTCCGTAATAGGAAGAGGGAACTCATCTTTAGGATATGCTTCATTCAGATTTCGGAAGTCGATGCAAATTTGGATCTTTCCATTCTTCTTGAGGACCGGTACGATGTTGGCGACCCAGTCTGGATGTTGTTCCTCACGGATGAAGCCGCTGGCTATTAGTTTGTTGACCTCAACTTCGATAGAATTCATGATGTCTGGGCGGAACCGTCATTGCTGTTGCTTGACCGGCTTTGCGTCCGGACGAATGTTGAGCTTATGGAGTGCAACCTCGGGGTTTAGCCCTGGCATATCTTCATAGCTCCAGGTGAACACGTTAATATACTCTCTGACGAGTTGCAATAGCGACTTCCGCTCTTCGTCTGTCAGACTTTTGCTAACGAAGACTGGCTTTGGAGAGGATTCATCGCCGAGGTCAACTTGCATGACCTCATCTTCGGTAGGGGATCTCTTTGTTCAAAATGCTTATTCCATTGCGCATCTAGCTGTTGGACCCAAGAATCTAACTCAAGAAGTTCGGGTATGTCTTCGTCTTCTTCGTAGGCGTCAGCAAAGGCCATATTGACAGACCAAGCTTGCCTGAGTACGTCCCCGATGCTGACATCTGAATCAAAAGTGGGTGATCCGGTCGAATGAGAATGCCATTCGCATTCCTCATCCGAGCTTTCGGGAGTTATTGCAGGTTTAAAATAGCCTAGACCATGTCTGGTCTTGCTGTAATAATCCTATGGTTTTCCAGCCAGGATCGGCAATTGTAAAGGTAATCGTCGGCCGGTGCCGTGGTTCAAGCCTGGTGTAGTCTTCATATCATACCCCTATTTTTGCATGAGGTACTTGGATCAGGAGCTATACAGATAAAGCGACAGTCTTTCAGTGACAGGCTCGAGATCGACTTCTTCTGGCCTGAAGGACTGTTGATCATTATTTCGGCCGAAGATGATTGGGTGATCCTCTCCCGCGACTATGAAGCAAGCGCCTTCCACGGGAGTAAGTTGGTTCGTGGTATAGACATTTGTCACTTGTGTGTGTAAGTTGATGCCCATACCGTGTTCCATAGCATACATTATAAGGAGCTTGTTAAGCTCGAGGTAGTTCAAAGATAACCCTTTATTAATAAAATATCTTCTCTGGCGGTATTACATCATCGGCAGAGGGAACATCAGTGTGCGCAGCCACATATTTGGCTAGCTCTAGCTCCTCTTCAGCCACCCCCTGTATTATTAAAGATTGGGAGGATGACCTGGGCAGCTTGATCATCAAGGGTTCCACTGGTGGTGCTGGACATGGGGTCGTTGGCTCACTAGCGGTCTTTGGCTCAGTGCTGAACTGTCGATTTGTCCTGGGGAGACGAATGACCATCGGCTTAACAAAAGGATTTATCTCTTCTGATTGTTGTTGGCCGGCTCTTGGTAGTCTGATTGTCATTGGCCCCACAGTGGGTCTCGGCCCCTGGCTAGACCTTGGAAGTCGGATAACCATTTGCTCCTTTTGTGCAGTGAGCACCGGTAGACTGGTTACTTCTTTACGCAGAGTGGCTACAAGAGGTGTAGTTCTGCCTGGTTTGCGGGCCTGGAGATAGATCTTCAGAGGTTCTTCTGATCCTATTATAGCTTCTGTTTGATCTTGGGCATCCCTTTCGACCATGTGCTTTTTCGACTTCTCGTACAAGCAGGCATCTGAATAGTAGGATTCAACCCCTTTGAAGGGATCGACGTCGGCAAATTTCGTTCTTACGAAGCGGTATTTGTCGACATATTTGAAGCACTGGTGCAATATAGAGGGCACGATCATATAATCGTGTATCCAAGGACGCCCCAGGAGAATGTTGTAGGACGTATCTGCATCTTTGACGTAGCAAGTCACTTTCGACTGGAGGTCGCCAATTTGGCATTTTAGGCGAATCTTCCTAATAGGATAGCTTCTTCCTAAATTAAAACGTTGATGGCGGTGTTGGTAGGTGTCAGCCGATACATAGGGATGCGCAGGAGGTTAAGCAAGCTCTTCGAAATGATGCTTATTGAAGAAACGGGATCAATGTACATCCGATCTACTTTGATGTCATCGATATATCCAGTGTGATACAGAGGGCGATCGTGCAGGTTGGTCTTGATGAGCATATCCTGCGGAGTGAACACGATATTGGGCATTGCACCTGTACAATTACTGTCCTGGAGATCCGCTGGCGAGCTCTCCCCTGTAAGCATGACCTTAGCCAAATAAGCGTCAGCATTCTGGAGTGCTTCACTCAGTGCGACGTGAATATCCTTGGAGAGCCTCAAGAGCTCATATAATGACAATTTTGCTGGTGTATTGGCCAATTATGCCAGGATGTCAAAGTTGTAAGGCCTCTCCAGCCCCTGATGTGCGTCCTTACAGAGCCGCTTGTCGAAGCGGGTCTCCTTTGGCTTAGGCTTGTCGGCCGGCGGAGGCTGAGAAGGTCCTGGGGCATCAGCAGTGGCCGGCTGACGATCTTCAGCCGAGTTACCCGGTATGGGTTGAGATTGTGCACCGGACAGGGTAACGACAGCTGTTGCTTTTTCAGTTCCGGCTGAGATTGTGTGGCAAGACTTAGCCTTCCCGCCCTTCTTCTTGCCGGTAGAGGATGATGCTGACTAAATTACTTCAGGCACCAAGTCCGGGTGGACCCACATGACCTCTCCTCGTAACGTGGTGAAGGGCACCAGCCCAGTCGTCTGGTCTCGGGGAGGTAGAAGATTAGTGACCTCCATTGTTGCCCGGAGGATGGGTACTATGCCATCTTGAGTCCTCGTTGGAGGGAAGCTGTCAAATTTGACCGACACCATGTTGGCAGCCACGGTTACCTCCTCGAAATCAATGGACAGAGCCTTAGAATCGATGGGGTTCTGGATGTATCACTTCAATTGGAAGCAGTCCTAAGTAGCGTGGTGGACATAACGGTAGAAGTGACAGTACTTCGGGCTCTCCATCTCTGCAGGTCGAGGTTCATGTCTCGGTGGAGGGAGCTGAATTCTATCTCCTTGCAAGAGCATGTCAAAGATGGGCTTGACATCGCTATCCTCGAAGGAGTAGGTCACCTGAGGCTACTGTTTCTCTACCTGCTTTGGTTCAGGCTTCTGGGCTGTATCGACAACCATAGCCTGTTTGCCTTTGGTGTTCCTGTTATTAGAGGAACTACCGCCATTGTTGTTGTTGGTTTTAGGGCATTTGCCCTTATCCTCTCCATCCGAGATATGCAGCCCTAGTTGGCGAGTCTTCTTCAATTTTGCTTCTACGCTAGTGGCACTGATGATGAAGGCCTTTTAGTCTTTAAATTGATCTTCACCCATCCAGAGGCTGATTGTGGGGAGCAGCCTTTTTTGGCAAATCTCAATTAAAGAAGAGTCCGGGTTACCAGAGGGCAATTTCATCGCGGTTTAGCAAAACCGCTCGATATAATTCCTTGTCAGTTCTTTTTCTCCTTGAACAACGTCCATGAGGTTTGACATCATCACATCTTATCCCACCTCGTAGAACCTTTCCAAGAACATATATTTGAAGCTGGCAAAGAAATAGATGCAGTTATCTAGCAGATTGCGGTACCATCGAACGCGACCCCCTCCAATGCCCCGATGAATAATCGCGTGAGGATGGAGTTGTCATGCGGCAGATGGTCTGTTGTGACCTCGAAGTAGGTCATATTCTGGCTCGCAGAGGTCTTCCCGTCATATGGATTGATATTGAATGGTTTATATCGTGGAGGGAAGGGGATATCTCTCCATGCAACGGGATACGACTGTCGTATCCTGTGGTCCTGAGAGGATTCTCGGGCGTAAAATATTGTACGAAGCTCCTGGACTTCTCTTCTCACCTCCCTAGCTTCTTCTGCAGCAGTGGAAGCCGATATTCTGGGTGGGTTGTCGCCCGGGGTTGGCGCGGTCGTGTTTGAGTCTGCATTGACGGCGGGACCCAAGCTTGTTTGACCTGGTGTCCTTGTTTATAGAGCCGGTAGGGCAGCATTGATCTCGTCCACTAACTTAACCAAGGTTTGGAGTATGGCCTCAAGAGTTTCGAGGTGCTGCCGATCACTGGGACCATCTTGGTTGTTATCAGTCATGAATACTGTCCTCACATGAGGAGAAGTAGAAGGAACTGTAGAAGACATGCCATCCGAATCATACCCTCGCATAGAGAAGTCATCGGGGTATGTGGGAATATTCTTCTCTGGTTCAGACTCAGAGGAGGTGCTACCCCCTGCATAGGATGTTGCCTCGTCTTGGTCATTTCAGGGACGTCTGAGTCTGTTGTATTTGTTGGTGGGATTGTTTCCCCTGGTTCATCTTCTTGAAATGCCGAATTGTTGTGGATGTTCCGAGGAGTGCTACCCCCAGCTCCAACTACCCCCAGGGATGTAGATGACGAATCACCAAGTGATGAAGATTTCGTCTTTGAGTGGGTACCTTGATAAACCCCTCCTATGACGGCTGTGGACAACCCCCCTAGATGAGAGTTTCTTGGCCGTGCTGGTTGAGATTGTCGGGCTAGACATGTTTGTTTTCTTCCTTTCCTTTCCGGTAGGGACCTTCCAGGTAGAATTACAGGAGGCGAAAGGAAGCGCCTCGTCCTCCGAGCTTTGTTGTAGGACCGGTCATGGCTGCTGTAGTCGTCGGAAGACGGACTGCCGGTCCTCTTGCACTGCTGTCTTGTTGCAGCAGCAATTGACAATGATTTGAGTACAGTAACGTCCATGGAAGGACTCTTTGTACGCCAAGGTTTCTTCCCTTTTTTTGCGCTTATGAAGGATCACATCTCGCAAGTCAAGGACATCTCGATCAACCTCTGCACTGGCTTTGTGGGCCCGGGTATTCTGAGCACACGAGTGCGTAGGTATCATGTTTGCTCCCTGATGTGAGGCTAGTAAAAGTACTTGCCCTCGATCATTGTTGGAAGACTCTTGAGAACCACCATGTCCGTTTGCCGCCGGGGGCTGGACACGGGCGGTTCTGTATAACTTTCCATCAGAGGCTCGCATAACAGTTAACGAGACTCTCTAACGGTCAGTAGTTGGGGCAGTTGACTGAGCTCGACGAGCCTGCGCTGTCCTAGACTTTTTCGTTCTAGCACCCGAGGGTGCGTAGTAGGAAGAGTCCAAGCTGTGCCGCATAGAGTCTGGCACATCCTCATTGAAGCTTCTGAGGTCAGGCCCGCGTGATAGGCGGTCGAAGACTGAACTCGAGCCGCATAGGACGGATGGCCAGCAGCTAAGATTGGATGCCGCATAGGTCATTTCCCTGCGGCTGGGATTGTTGGCCGCGTATGCATTCCTCCTGCGGCTGGGATTGGTGGCCGCATATGAATTATTTCTGCGGCCCACACCCTTATGCGGCTTCTTCTTGGACTGCATGGAGTCTCCGTTTGCCCCCGCAAGTCCAGCATCGTAGTGTTTTCCTTTGCTGGATTTGGGACAGCAGGGTCCTCTACGGCCTGAAGTGGGGCAGCATGTGAGTCTTCTTCGCCGTCTTGAACAGTAGGAAAACTTGTTCCAGAGCTTAGGGAGAGGCAACGATTTTGGGCCTCCACGCCCTGCGGGCCTTCTTTGGGCTGGCTCGCTTCTGGATTGGGCTAGCGCTCCCTTCGGAGAGCATCTCTTCGAACGCTTGCTGGTCGAAACGAACAACAAGCATTTGTTGCATGGAACCGAGTTTGGCTGCGTCTGATTGCGTCACCAACTTATCAGCAGTGGAGAAGTTAGTCCCCAGCAGAGTCGCTATCGTGTTTGCCATTGATCGTCATAGAACAGAACAATTTTATGGGAGGATTGAACTTGACTCACAATTACAAACTCGCTTGTACAAAAGAGAGCCTAGGAACAAAACCTAGGAAAAGCAATCTGAGTACAATTATTTAGTTTTGATTCTGGGGGGTGACGGTAGAGGCTCGGGAAAGTGTTATCAACTCTGCCTTACTCCTTGGATGATCGAACGCAACCTCGGCTCAGGTGAAGAAATGCTCTCTGAAGATACGAGGGGAAGAGTCTGCTTCTGAGCTTTGTGTGCTCTCCTGTGCGTCTATATGCCTCTCTTTTTTTGCAAGGGAATAGCACCTTGTTATTTATAGGAATTCATAAGGAATGGGATGTACAGCCACGTGGCAAATTTTGGGCCACATGGTTGTAACTGTGCCTCGAGACTCGATTTATAGTAGATAGCTGGGGGTTGGTTGAGATTTGATCATGATCTGTTTGTTTCAGTAAATCTGAACTGTTAAGACTTTTTCAATCTCTGTTACGTGTCTCAACTACTATTATGTGGCGAGCCGTATGAAGGATGTATCCTGGCTGAGCCGCAAGAGGGACGTCTCATAACCGAGCCGCATGAAGAATGTCCTATGACCGAGCCGCATGAAGGATGTCTCATAACCGAGCTGCATGAAGAATGTCTCATGACCAGGCCGCATGAAGGACGTCTCACGACCGAGCCGCATGAATGAATGTCTCATGACCGAGCCGCATGAAAAACGTCTCATGACCGAGCCGCATGAAGGACGTCTCACAACCGGGCCGCATAAAGAATGTCTCATGATCGAGCCGTATGAAGGACGTCTCATAACCGAGCCGCATAAAAAATGTCTCATGACCGAGCCGCATGAAGGACGTCTCACAACCAGGCCACATGAAGAATGTCCCATGACTGAGCCGCATGAGAGATGCTTCATGATTGAGCCGCATGAGAAGTGTCTCATGACTGAGCTGCATAAGGAGTGTCTCATAGGCGATCCGCATGAAGAGTTTTATAGCTGAGTCGCATGAAGAGTCTCCTTCGGTTCGTGGACTGTGCCGGATGTCATGATGATTTTCTCGTCTTTTCAGGAGCATGTCACATCTTATCTTCGTGTCAGAGCTGTCATCTTTGTCAGAGCTGTCACCCTTGTGTCAGAGTAATTATGGCCAGCTACATAAGGAGACATTTATTGTTTAGGCTGATTTCGAATCGCATAAGGCTCCCCGTTGCTCTTGGGCCGCATGAAGCTTTTTAGGTTTTGAGCCGCATGAGGCTCCATGTTGATTTCAAGCCGCATAGAAAATCCCCTTCTTTTCCATGCTTCTACAGAGGCAAACCAACTCAACGATCCCAAGTACTGTCTTTATCATCAGTACGTGCACCACTCTACCAAGGATTTTATCATACTGAAAAAGAAGATACAACAGCTTATCGACAGCCAAGTGATCAACCTCGAAGCTGAAGACAAGGTCGTTTCTTCTAACATGATCTCTCTTCAATTTGGTGATTTTCCTCCCACAGAAGTCCCAGACGGCGTAGTCCCAATCCCCAAGGAAATAATAGAAGTCGTCAACCTGTCGCCAGCTCGCAAATCAACATTAGTGCCACTTACAACTGAACATGGTGAGATCATGTGGGTCCATCCGGACCTTGTGCAAGAAATGACGCAGGGGATGATATCTTCCAAAGTAAAGAGGGATAAGAAATACAAATCATGTCATATGGTGTCTTCTTCCATTTACGAAGTTCTATCTGGCGAGACGCGATCTGGAAAGGCTTACCTACGGACTTATGACCCCGCACAAGAAGAAGCAGTACCTTCTCAAGCCGGTCCATCTAAGCCCTCAACTACCGACAAAGCCAAGCAGAAGGAGACACGATTTGACAAGTCTCTGAAGGTGCCAACTCCCGAAGGCATGGATCGGCCTTACAACTTTGACATACTGGCACAGCTGGCTAATATACCTGTCAGGTTGTCTTTGTTCGATCTATTGCGACTCTTCAAAGAAACGCGGAAGGCCTTAAGTGAGGCATTGCTACATGCCGACTCTTATCTCGCTGAAATCAAAGCCCCCGCTGAAGATCCCGTCTCCTGTCCTCACTGCCACAGTACTATGGAAGTGGTGCCCAACATCACCTTTTCACAGGAGGACTTGCTACTCAAAAACAATCGTCATGATTGACCTCTGTACTATATAGGGTATATCGGGGCGATTAAGGTAGATCGGATGCATATCGATCCAGGTTCCTCCCTCAGCATTATTCCTAGAAGGTTACCCCAAATTATAGAAATCCCTATGCACAAGCTATCTGCAACCAATATAACTATCATATCTTTCAATGCTGGGAGAAGCCACCCGCTGGGCAAGATCCGTCTCAAGTGCCAGATTAGTGATCTCCGAACGTAGGTTTCTTGCTATGTAATCGACGCCAACGTCTCCTATAACGTCTTGTTAGGACGTCCATGGATACACGAGAACATGATCATTCTTTCTACCCTTTACTAGTGCTTCAAGTACGTCAACAGCGATGGCATCGTGAAGATGGAGTTTGCCGATGTCGATCCTTTCAAGGGTATTAAAGCCTACTATGGAGATTCGATACTTTACCAATCTCAGCCCTCCAAGGATGACGGCAACGAAGTTGACGATGAAGCTGAAGTGAGTTCATCCGCCAGTGATGGTCCCCTGATTATCCGAGTCAAAGGACGTACTACTCCAAAAAGTACTCCAAAGCCTCTCACAATCTGGGTTAAAAAGAAGAATCCTGATAAGGTCAAACCATTGACCATCACTCTCCGCAAAACACCTCGGGTAGAACCTGCTGAAGTCCGTCCTCTCAATCCTGAAGAGTTACCCTATGTGATGAACTTGGCCAAGTCTGTGGCTCCTGTTCCAGACAATGATCCCCTCAATGAGTATAACAATACTCAAAATAATATACCTTCAGTGGATGTTGTTATCCCTGAAGAAGAACTTGCATATTTTCTAAGTAAAGGTTTATCTTTGAATTACTCCGATGTCTACCAATCTGTAAACCAGTACATAGATACGATATACGCTTTAGAGCACGGCATAGGACCACATATCTGCATGTCGGTCACGACGCCTCGTCTGCGGGAAAAAGTCTGGCCATAAGATATCCACTACTTTATCGTCCCA
The DNA here is from genome assembly GCA_029216955.1 of Iris pallida. Lineage (NCBI taxonomy): Eukaryota > Viridiplantae > Streptophyta > Magnoliopsida > Asparagales > Iridaceae > Iris > Iris pallida. Next base: position 19,612,660 of record JANAVB010008400.1, on the reverse strand, counting down.
ACTAGAAAGAAGGGTAAAGAATTGATCATCTTCGGTCAAATAATTGGCGAAAGAAAGTTCGTTCTGGACTCTACTTCTTCCAATCACAACAATGAAGCTGACTTTGATTCTGGGAAAATGCAACTTTACCGATATAGTTGGCAGGCCAAGAATATCATCCAGAACATAGGATATGATATAAAAAATAACCAGGGGCTAAACTATGGTCAGGGACGACGATTGCCAATACGTCACTTTGCTCCTTCCGGCAAACCCGAGAACTATTATCAACAAAACGATGTTGGTTTGGGTTACGTTACTCCTCCAACAACTTCTGAAGGATCAGACGTCGAAGCAGATCGTTGTTCTCATTCTTCTGATTCTTGCCTCTGGGATTCAGACTCCAACATTGGAGACATGTTCAAAACAACTTTGTCCGTCAACATGGTGTCAGTTGTAACACCTAGTTTTCCAAATGAGGGTAATTTTGAAATTTTGTGATTATAATTATTTAATAATGATATTTAAATTATATTATGATTTTTAGTGATTTTTAATTAATTTAAAACTATTTAAAATGTTGAATGTTGATTTTGATGGTTAACTAGTTAAACCCTAGTTTTGCTAAGCCTAGAGACTGACCATGACCAAGGGAGCCTAGTCATGTGATTAGAATATCATATTACTACTTTTTAGCCTAGGGGTATTTTGGTTATTTTGATAATTTTATGAAATTGTAATTTATATTAATTAAATATTGTGCTAATCCTTTAGTTAACCCTTAACCTAGAAGTTTAACCTAATCTGGATTAGTCTTGAGGTTAGAATCATGGTTAGAACATTCCTACTAAGTGCCAAGGTTAGTAATATCTAGATATTATAGTAGTAGGATATTTTTCTTAGGATATTTGTGAAAAAGAAAGCCTTAGGACTAATTGGACCAATAGGAGGACTTGAAATTGGGTGGACAAGTCCTAGCCACTCATCTACATCTAAAATCTAACCTAATTCATCTAAGGGCATCCACTATAGGTAGGTTAGCCCACCTTCCTTTCATTTCATTCCATCTTGCCTCTTTTCCTTCACAAAGTGTTCTTTCCCAAATTAGAGAGCTTTCCTCCTTGATTTGATCTCCAAATCCTTACATCCCTCCCCCAAAACTTACATCCAACCTTCTCATACTACCAAGGGAGGGTGCTAGCAAAGATTTGGAGCAAAGTACAAGAAGGAGTGTCCTTTTTGGCAGATCTTCGTGTCGGAGCCGTGTCCTTGGGAGTATCATTGGGATTCCACTCCCAATAGGTAAAACCAACCCTCTAAATGGATTTCCTATGCATATTAGTTAGTTTTGAATCCATAGGATCCACCCCCATGCATGTACCCCATTTAGATTCAAGTTTGAGGGCAATTGGAGCTCTCTTGAGGATTTTAGATATGTGTCTTGTGTCCTACTTGATAGATCCCAAATTGGACACCCCATGTATATGTATGTATGATAATATTTTAAATAGATATTTAAATTCAATTTAGAATGGTTAGAGAGTGGATTGATCTTAGTTAAGATGGTTAGAATGAGTTTCATTTGGATACCTATGTAGGTATCCAAGTATCTTGGCCTACATGTGTTTCTTTTGTCCAAAACAACTCAAATTCGTCATAATATTCATCCACGTTTTTATTAACCAAAGCCACTTAGAAATATCATAACTTTTAGCTTAGAACTCCGATTTATCTCCCATTTTTTTAAAAAGAACCGTATCGAAGTTAGCTTTCCAAATATATATTTTAATAAGCCAAAATGGTTCTAAAACTTTCTGAAAAACTATTTGAGTGTCAGATGTCCGAAAAACAAACGCGTTTCGGTGTTTTTGCGATTCCAGGAGCTTCCGGACACGAAAATGCGATCCGTTTGAAGTTTCGGAAAGCTAGCACGAAGACTTTAATCCTAGAATTTAGTGAAAGCCCAATTGGTGCAGTATTTATTTTAAGTAGAAGAGTGACTATACGAAAGTATTTTAGGTTTTGTGATTTTAAGATTATTAGTATTTAAATATTTATTTAAAGTATTTTAGGTTTTGTGATTTTAACGTTATATTTATATATAAATATATATAGGAGATATATATATTTTGTATATTTGTATGAAAGAAATAGAAAAAAACAGTAAAAAGGAAGGACATCCCATATCGAAGAGCACAAGTGAAATGCTGACTTTTAACTTGGATCAACTGCTTAGTATTTCTTTCCCGTGCTTAGTTTCTTTGTTTAGTTGGCTTGGTGATGTGATGGTTTTTACTTGAATTTTCATGCAACCCAAACCGCAGCAGCCGTAGCAAGGGTCGAACACCCCACTTCGTAGCACGATTTCAAAACGATCGATTGATCGTTTCGCGATCTTCCTCCTCAGGTACGAAGCCTACATATGTGTCTTTACATCCTTTGAATTACTTTGTATATAGACGCGCTAGATCGGCCAGGAAAGCGACTCGAAAAACCCAAAAAAAACTATTTTCGACAGTTTCAAGACTGTGCCCAAACACCCAAGTTTAGCAATCGATTTCTGTCAACTGTGTCGACTTCTTCCAAAAGTAACTGATGAAACCTATAGACAACCTATAGGGATGCCAAACCCTTTTTACGGAATTCGAATTCATCGACCAAGTGTCGAGAAATCTGCTTCCCAATTTTGACAAAAAATTAATTTCAAAATATTAAAAATTATGAAAAACCCTCCGATACCACGTGCGTCCCGCCAATCCGGGCGACGTGGTCACGAACCGAAGGCATCGAAAGGTGCTTAACGGCTTCGTGGTCGTGTGGACTTTGACATAATTCAAATTGGTCGCGTGTGCGCGACGAATTTGATGCGTATCCGTCAAAATTTACCGTATCGGCCTCTATGTAAATTCTCCAATTACTTTGTGTACGCTCGTCAGATCGAGACGAAACTTGCGCCAACAGGACCGTATCATTTTTTTGGTCCTGTATGCCAAGTTTGGTCCAATTCTGAGACAGTTGAATCGGAACGCCGTTTTGCGGGCCCCACGGTCACACTCAACGGGCGATTTTGTACACGGCCCGCCGAAATCCAACTTTGGACATACGGTTGGGTTCGTATCGGAAAACCGGACCTGTTAAGATAGAGTTTAATGACTTTAGAGACCATTAACTCTGGCACGCTTTTCGGTGTAAAGTGGGTCAAACGGCGGACATCGTTTTTGCCCGAAATTACTGTTTTGCCCCTGTGTCCAGAATTGGACTTAAGGACAGGCAATCCTAGCTAATTTGACTATTCTGAGAACGTTGGTAATATTTATTTCAGCATCTGGAGACTTTTGTATGTGTTGACTGATTGTGGCTCATTGAGTGGTATAGTATTATTGGTTTCTCCAGCTAAGGACCTCAGGCAAGTGCACTTTCTGATTGCTTTCGATTCATTGTAGTCTTTTCATTTCATGTCTATACATATATCTTGCTGCTTGTTGACACGCTCGTCACACGGAGTAGTCAGGAGGGGAAATATCTTAGTATATATGTGGACTACCCAGAACTATCCCATTTGTCTAATCTTTAATGATAGCAGCTGCACACGACACGTGCGGTGTGCCGTATTTACCCCTAGCCGTTCACATGTTGAAAATGATATTTCACACCACATAAGTAGATGTCTTTTATTTTTCCTTTACTTCTCTATCGTGCTAAGTCATCAGTTATCTTCCAGTTTTTATCTCTCATATGTTATTTTCATGTCTTGTTAATTCTATTGTGTTTTTGCATTGTCGTCGGTTTGTGTACTTGTTCCATTCCTGACAGGAAACCAACATTATTCAGGTTTAGCCGCGATCACTCTTAGCACTGGGAAGACATGGGTATGCTGAGGCCGACCTAGATAGTGGAACTAGTTGTCATTTTCATTAATTGTGAGAACTGTATATTTTCCTTTAAATATAAATCTTGTAAATGTTTTAATAAACTTAGAAATTTGAATGAGCAGCAAATATTATATTTTGTGATTTTGAGCATTTATTTCTTGCGGGCTTGACAGCGTTCTACCGCCGACTCTGCGGCGTAGGCTCGCTTGGACACGTCTCGTATCCGAAAAGCGGGTGCGGGTCGTGACAGTGCAGTATTGGTTTTAAGTAGAAGAGTGACTATACGACATAGGTATTTTGTGTAACCTATGAGCCTATATAGTATAGATATTAAATGAATGTAGAGTATGTAATGCATGATAAGTTAGATAAATAAAATAATATATATATGATATGTATCCTCTTTACATTAAAGTATATATATGGTTGGATAGAAGCATGTAGGAATACAATCAATATAATGTATGTAAGCAATACATAAATGCATGAATGAAAGAATGATATACAATGTATGCATAAAAGTATATAATGAATGCTAGATACGAATGCAAGGTATACATGTAATGATAGATATGAATGCATAATGTATACATAATGTAATGCAATATATCATGACATGTATGGTAATGTATAATATATGATGCAAGCATGTATATGTCCACTGTTTTACCTTTTTCCTTACATTTTTCCTTCCCTTCCCTTTCCATTCCAGTTTCCCCCTTCTTCTCCTCTTCTATTTTTACATGTTGTACAATGTATATAATGTATAGATGCATGTAAGTATGTAATATGCATGAATGGCATGTATGTAATGAAAATAAGTATATGTATGCAACTTAATGATATGTGAATGGATATAATGTATGAACTGAAGTATGCATGTATATGGGATATGAATGAATGATATATATATATATATATATATATATATATATATATATATATATATATATATATATATATATTTTAATATATATATATATATTTTTAATATATATATATATATATATATATATATATATATATATATATATATATATATATATATATATTTTAATATATATATATTAAAATATATATATATTAAAATATATATTAAATATTAATATATATTAATATATATATATATATATATATATATATATAATATATATATATATATATATATATATATATATATATATAAAATATATATATATATATATATATATATATATATATATATATATATATATATATATATTAATATATATATATATATTTTTTAATATATATATATATATATGTGTGTGTGTGTGTGTGTGTGTGTGTGTGTGTGTGTGTGTGTGTTAAGTTAATGTAATGTATGTATTCACATATATTTTGAGTTAAATATATGAGTTTGTATGCATATATTATATGTATACATGTATGCAGGAATGAATGTAATATAATGTAGAGTATGCATATATGAATATAATGTATGCAAGTATATAATGTATTCAAATATGTATGTATGCATCTATGTATGTATGTATAGGTGCATGAAATGAATGCAAGTATGCATATATGATATATATGTAGGCATGTATGCAATGTATGTATGTATACATGTATGCAATGTAAGTATGTATGTATGTATTTCTATAAACTGAGTTAACCTATAACCTTTTACACACATGCATTCATACACCCTTTAACACCATGTATCACATGTCACATACACCTACCTATCACTAAATCTGAGAACATTAACACATATCCTTTCACACACATGCCAAACACACACACAATCACTTACTCTTTTACCTCTCATTCTCTGACTCTCTCTCTATATATATATATATATGTGTATGTGTCTATATATATAACTTTCCTATATATATCTATGTATATGAATATGTGAATGTGAATAATATATATACATTATATGACTAAGTTTGTGTGCCTTGTTAGCTTATGGTTTAGTTTTGTGCTTGGTTTAGCAAGTGACTTAGGCTATGAGTTAGTAGCTATCTTGGATACTTGATTTGCATAGACTTAGTTTGTTTAGACCTAGAATTGACTAACCTAGACTAGTTGACCATTGTTGACCCAACCCTAGCTAGTTTGTCCAGAGTTGACCAAGAGTTGACTTTGACCTAGATTGACCTAGAATCATGTAGATTGCATCGTAAACTTCATTTATCTTATTTTAAACATATTATAACCTATACTGCTCTATTTAGGACATTGTGACTCCGGTGCAGACATCTGATATTATACTACTCTTTTCAGAGTATCAGGCGAGTACATTCTCTGATAGTTTTCTCATTTACTTGTCAATTACTATACTTCAATTCTAGTTAGTTTTATGTGATTCTCTGTTACAATATATATGGATATTTCTAGATTCATGTATGCGACACACATACCATCTTGTCTGGTCTTTATTACTGGAATCATTGCTGGTATCATCATGTCTGGCTTCTATTACTGGAATCATTCTGGAATCATTGCTGGTATCATCATGTTTGGCTGGTCTCATCTTGATTCTCGTATCGGATTCTGGATTCACTTGTACTTGCTGGGAGGGAAAATATTGAGTAAGACATGTAGACATACCCCAAATCTGGAATCTTCTAACTGGAATCTACTAGAAGCATAGCCATCTCACGCCTGATCAGTGAATGATGTGTCTGATACCTACAGTCGTTTACATGTCGATATCGGTATTTTAAAATACACTGTTAGAGTATAGTCTGGACTCACCCTGGAATCTTTGATCACTGACTGGAATCATCTTATACTGGACTCATCTTGTACTGGAATCACCTGATATCAGATTCATGTTGTCTGGACTTACTTTGGTTTTATACTTGTTTATATTTACTGTCTGGACTTATATCATGTTACTCTAGTTCAGCTAGTTTCTATTTACAGTCTTCATTGCCATGATTCTTCTCTTATTTAGTTACTATACTTTCCTTGTATCTCAACTGTTCTCTATACCATCACCTAAATATAAACTGCCATATTCATCAATACAACTATCTATAACTGCTTTATAGTTCTCTGTCATTTACTTGGGTTTTCTAGATGAGATGTGCTCGTTCCTGTCCTGACTGGACCTGTTAAAAATATTACAGATGCTTGCCCCGAGGACACTTGCCCAACTTACTATGGACCCGAAGATGGCTTAGCTACCTTTGGCCTCGACACTCATGAGTGATCGGGAGACTAGCTAGTAGACTTGGTTTAGTTTCATGTTTTAGAACTTGAATTGTAATAAGTTGAGATATTGTTTGGTTTTGAGATTGTTTGAGATTATTATTATTTAGTAGTTGGTTTTGTTGTTGTTATTTTGTCTTAGTTATAAACTTCTGTGTTATCATATTGTGCTTAGACTGTGATTGAGATTTCATTATATCTATACTTGTCCTCCATTCGGAGTTGAGATTTTAACAAGTACATTTTATAATTACGTTAGTTGTTGGTTATATAGTAACCTAGGACAGCGTTCTACCGTCGACACTGCGGCGTAGGCTAGGCGTACCTGTTGGCCCATTGGTCATGGTCAAACCTAATTTTAATAATTGATCAAACTCTGTCTCGATATAAATGAAAGTCAACTCAGATGTTTACCTACGATGTTTGGATACGGCTCAACAATAGATATCAACAATGTTCAAGACTGAAGCCATTTGCCATTCAGAATGTACTTTCTGTTAAGCAATATAATTTTTTATTTTATTGAGTCTAGGAATACATTGTACACCGAGTCGTACTGGCAAATAGGCTATCCGAAAACGTTTTTCAAAACTATCCTATTCTTTTATAAATGACCTACGTTTTTGAAAAACATTCTTTTTACAAAAAGCTTCTGAAGGATTTTTCAAAAAGCCAAAATTTATTTTCTCCAAAAATGAACTGGCAGAACCCCAGGAGAACTCGGGCCGAGTTCGGCCAGAGTTCGGCCAAAGTTCGGCTATTTCGAACGTTAGTGAACGTTGGGTTTTTGAACTTGGTCATCCTTCAGTTATGGTTTGTTACAAAGAGTTCTGTTCGAATTCTGCCCGAATTCTGTCAGAGTTCTGTCTTTGGAAAAACTATAAATAGAGAAGTATTTCGATCATTTCAAATCACCAATTCACTTTCAATCTCTTCTCTTCCTGAGCTTACATTCTTTCAAAGAGTTCTTAAAAGCTTTCATTTTTAAATCCCAAGCCAGTTACAATCCTCTAGTCAATTTGTCAGTACGGTACGGTCTAGAAGTTTCAGAGCGATTGTAATCAGAGGCTTGATAGAAGATACAACTCTTCACAATTGAAGTTGGTCGAGTTTTTCGTATCAAAGCTCGCGTCTGTAGAAGTTGCAAGGACTTCGTATGAAAACTTGCGGGATTTTCCAATAGCGGATTCAACTGGAAGCTAGAGTTCTTCCGACTGGACTAGTCCTCACAAGAGGGAAACCAGTATAAATCTCGGTGTTTGCGTTTGCCTTCTGATCTCTTTTAATTTCTGTCATTTACTTTTGTGATTATTATTTTATCTGTGATCTAACTGCAAACAAGTTTTTATTTAGCAATATTCTGCTGCCTACTCTATTCACCCCCTTCCCTCCAGAGTATTCTGCTTTACGATTTCGTTTCTACAATTGGTATCAGAGCGGGTTATACAGGTAAAGCAAGGTAAAATTGCAGTTATATTCAATTTTTATATAGATCACAGTATTACACATGGCAACTGTGAAATGCACAAGTGAAGGCCAAGCCACAAACAGACCTCCACTGTTTGACGGCACAAACTATACTTATTGGAAAACACGTATGAGTTTCTTTCTGAAATCTCTTGAATTTGACTTATGGTCTGTGGTTATTGATGGCTATAAAAAGCCATCTCGTATTTATGTTAATGGTGTTTTAGCTGAAAAACCCCTTGACAAATATACAGAGGAAGAAAAGAAAAAGGCCAGTCTTGACGCACGTGCTATTAACGCTTTATTTTATGCTTTAGACAGAACTGAATTCAACATGGTATCTACTTGCACAACATCAAACGAAGTGTGGAAACTTCTCGAAGTAACCCACGAAGGAACAACACAAGTCAAGGAGTCAAAGATCAGCAGACTTACTCAGGAGTATGAGGCGTTCAAAATGAAGCCAAGTGAATCAGTCACTCAGATGTTTACAAGATTCTTGGATATTGTAAATCCTCTGTCCTCACTAGGCAAGGATTACAGTAACCATGAGAAGATTCGTAAACTTCTACGAGCCCTTACAAAGAACTAGATTCCAAAGGCTACAGCAATCATTGAAGGGAACGACCTCTCAACAATGTCTCTAGAAACACTCATGGGTAAGCTACTCACTCACGAGTTAGAACTTCAAGACTTTGAAGATGCTATACCAAAGGAGAAGTCAGAGAAGACGATCGCTCTCAAGGATCAACATAGAAGAACCATCGAAGATGATTTTGACGACAGCGACTCCGACTCTGAAGATCAAGCTCTTCTGGTAAGAAAGTTCAAGAAGTTCATGAGATTTAACAGAAGAATAAAGGACAGCAAAGACAACAACAACAACAACGAAGAAGATCCTATTTGCTACGAATGCAAGAAAAAAGGACACATGAAGAAAGATTGTCCCTCAGCATCATCATCAAAGAAAAACAGCAAATATGACAAAGGCTACCTGAAGAAATCGACATCAAGAAAGTACGCCAACACAAGCATATGGCATAAAAGTGAAGCCAGCGACTCAGAAGATGAACAATCAGACGACGCTGCAAATGTGTACTTAATGGCTTGCGATCAGGTAATCACTAATCCTCTATTTGATCCTTATGATGATTTCACCTTTGAGCAACTAGGAGAGGCTTTCAGTGAACTGTTAGATGATTACAGGAAACTGCATAGTAAATATGAAACCTCTAAGAAGGTACTCAAAGAGTACAAAGGTGAAATATGAAGACTTACCGACCTACTAGATCAGGTTAGAGATAATAACTTTTCAAATAAGTCTGGTGAGCTTTCTTCTATTAAATTGTTGTTACACGAGACTGTTAAGCTATCGGAAGAAAAAGACCAAACTATTATCCAGTTAAAGAAAGACCTATCTAAGGAGAGAAAGAGTCTCCAGTGTGCACAGGTCAGATTAAAATCACTCACATCTGACTATATTAGATTATATGACACTTCCAAAAGTTGGAAATTAGTTTAGGAAAACGGCCTGAAGTTGCTGCTTCCTATTCTAACACGTGTCAATTACCGAATCATCGGAACACGCCCAACACTGTCAGACCAAACCATACCAAGACTATGCCCAAGAAGACTAATAGGCATGCATTCTTCTATACTAGAAAACCAAAACCTACCAATCATGCACCTCACACTACTTTCAACACTCAACATGCTAAATGTCATTATTGTGGCCTCATTGGTCATATATCTTCTGCATGTAGAATCAGAAAGTTAGTAGATTTAAATATTTATGCATGGATACCGAAAACTAACCAGTCAGGACCCTATAAGAAATGGGTACCAAAAGTTTCATCTGCAAATTGTTTTGTAGGTGGGACACCCATCACATGCTTGGAGAAAATGGATCCTCGACAGCAGTTGCTCACGGCACATGACCGGTGACGCTTCATTATTTGCAACACTGTCGAAGAGGAATAAAGAAGGATACGTCTCCTTCGGTAATAATTTGAGAGGGTACATAATCGGTATCGGTGAAATTGGTAAGGCTCCCTATCCAGTGATTAAAGATGTTTGTCTTGTTACCGAGTTAAAACATAATCTGCTCAGCATAAGCCATTTAGCTGATCACGGTTATGGCATTAACTTCGTAAAAGATAAATGTACTATTATTGATAGTTCAACTGGCAGTACTATATTTGAAGGTATTAGAGAAGACAATATATATGTATTCTATTTGTTGGAAGATGCTAACACAGTAGGTAGATGTTTGATGGCAAAAAGTATTGAGAGTCAACTATGGCATATGAGACTCGGTCATGCAAACATGGATACAATTTCAAGATTATCTACGAAGAAGTTGGTACGTGGCTTACCAGATATTTCTTTCAAGAAGGATACGGTATGTAGTGAATGTGAAAAGAACAAAGCTACCAAATCCGCATCCAAATCCAAGAACGCTGTAAGTACCACTAGACCTTTACAATTGTTGCATATGGACTTGTTTGGACCCAGCAGAATTGCTAGTCTAGGTGGTAAGTTATATGTAATTGTCATTATAGATGACTTCTCTAGATATACATGGGTTTATTTTCTTGCATGCAAGAATGATGCATTATCAGAATTCGTCACCTTTTGCAAGAAAGTACAGAATGAAAAAGGGTTCATGATTACTCGCATTCATAGTGATCATGGCGGCGAATTTGAGAATGCAGAATTCAAGCAATTTTGTGACACACACGATTATCTGCATGAATTCTCTTGTCCTAGGACTCCACAACAAAATGGAGTTGTAGATTGTAAGAACAGAACTCTATCTGAAATGGCTAGAGTTATGTTAAACCAGTTTAGTCTACCTAGATATTTATGGGCTGAAGTTGTAAATACAGCATGCTATATTCTCAATAGGGTTCTAATTCGACCTATATCGAAGAAGACTCCCTATGAATTATGGTTTGATAGAGCACCAAATGTTTCTTTTTTCAAAATCTTTGGTTGTAAATATTTTATTCTTAATACCAAAGATAATTTGAGTAAATTTGATGAAAAAGTCGATGAAGGTATATTTTTAGGTTATGCAGTAAAAAGCAAAGGATATAGAGTCTTCAACAAAAGAACCATGATCATTGAAGAATCCATCAACGTCAAGTTTGATGAGCTAAATCAACACTTAGACGATGATGACAGTGAAGACATAATCGCACCAAGTACAGCTACTACAAAACCTTCACACAAAGATACAGAACCATCACATCAGGCATTAGATGAACCTCCAAGCAAAGAAGCCGGAACTAGCAATCGTGAGACTACACCAAAAGAGATGAGATTCTTGGCTAGTCATCCAAAGGACTTGGTAATTGCTAAGATTACCAAGGGTGTAAGTACTCGTTCCTCCAATAAAGATATAGCTTCTTGTGTTGCTTTTGTCTCGCAGTTTGAACCCAAAAATATTGATGAAGCATGTAGTGATAATTTTTGGTTAGATGCTATGCAAGAGGAATTAAACCAATTCGAATGGAATCAAGTTTGGGAACTTGTTCCCAAGCCTATTGATCATCCGGTCATTGGCACCCGATGGGTATTCCGAAATAAACTAAACGAGAATGGTTTAGTGACTCGTAATAAGGCTCGACTCGTAGCTCAAGGATACAATCAGGAAGAAGGTATCGACTACGCTGAGACTTATGCCCCTGTTGCGAGATTAGAATCCATTCGCATGTTATGTGCATTTGCATGTTTTCATAATTTTAAGTTATTTCAAATGGATGTCAAAAGCGCATTTTTAAATGGTTTTATAAAAGAAGAGGTTTATGTAGCTTAACCATCCGGTTTTACTGATTTCAAATTTCTTGAATATGTTTTCAAGTTGAAGAAAGCTTTATACGGTTGAAACAAGCCCCTCGTGCTTGGTACGATCGTCTAAGCACTTTCCTACTTGATAACAGTTTTTCAAAGGAAAAGGTTGACACTAATTTGTTTATAAAGTCTTTGAATAATAATATTCTTTTGATTCAAGTCTATGTAGATGATATTATCTTTGGATCTACTGATGAATCTCTTTGTCAAGAATTTTTAAAGTGTATACAGAATGAGTTTGAGATGAGCATGATGGGAGAGCTAAAATTCTTTCTCGGACTGCAAATCAAACAAACCAACAATGGGACGTTCATAAATCAAGCTAAGTACACAAAGGATTATTGAAGAAGTTCGACATGGAAATAGCAAAACCACTTAGCACTCCAATGGCGACCTCAACCAAGCTTGATATTGATGAACAAGGCAAATCTGTCGACATACGTAAGTATCAAGGTATGATCAGTAGCTTACTATATTTAACTGCTAGTCGACCAGACATTATGTTTAGTGTTTGCTTATGTGCACGTTTTCAAGCTAATCCTAAGGAATCACATTTGTGCGCAGTTGAGGGTATCTTTCGATACCTTAAAGGCACTTCTTCTATCGTCTTATGGTATCCCAAAACCACGTCGTTTGACCTAATCGGTTATTCCGATGCTGATTTTGCTGGATGCAAAGTAGATAGAAAAAGCACTAGCGGTACATGTCATTTCCTAGGAAAAGCTCTAGTCTCTTGGTTTAGTAAAATACAAAATTCTGTTGCATTATCAACAACCGAGGCTGAGTATATCGCCGCAGGACGTTGTTGTCCACAAATTTTGTGGATAAAACAAACTTTAGAAGACTATGGATTGCATTTTTCACACATACCCATTTTCTGTGATAACACTAGTTCTATTAATTTGACTAAGAATCTTGTATGTCATTCTCGTACTAAACACATCGAGCTTCGACATCATTTTCTTAGAGATCATCAACAAAATAGAGATATAGACCTTGTATACATAGACACACAGAATTAATTAGCTGACATACTCACAAAACCTTTAGCGGAAGATCGTTTCAACTATTTACGTCAAGAATTAGGAATTTTAGATATCAATAATATAAATTAATTTTGTTTTATTAATTATTTATTCGATATTCATAAACTATTTTCGAGACAAGCCTAAAAAGAGTCTGTCTGTCACCACGACTACGGTCGAAGCGAAGCGGTATTTAAGAGTTCCCCGGTGAACCTCCGTTAGCTGGGACAGTACTCCTACAGC
>JANAVB010008400.1:19511530-19594030 GCA_029216955.1 Iris pallida | reverse complement strand
AAGCCAAAAGAATGCTAGGGGACAAGTTAAGATGGGACATGATATACTAAATTGAAGGTCATCATGTCTACTACAAAACTTATGAAGTACGTTTCGAGAGATGGGCATGTCTTATGCTCCAAGAATCAAAGACAAGAAAAAGTACATCTATAATTATAATTAATACGAAAATACAATACAATAAATATACAAACATCTAATCGTATATAAAAAATAAAAAAAATCTCTAAAAATAAGGGTCTTTACAATCTACCCACCTTAAAAGAATTTCGTTCTCGAAATTAAAATAAGGCTCACTAACAAGGAATCGTGCTAGGGTAACTATGAATAGTTTAAAGGATACGCTAGGTCACTACGGGATCTCCTAATAAGTCAAGTAATAATCAAGTCTAAACAATTTGGATTTGTAACCTCTATATCGTAAAACTATAAATAGTTATCTCTAGTGGCTCTTCTAGGTACTCGCGATCTTGCAAAGATCACGTTGAAGATGTGATCCTCCTAACCATACTATTATTACAAAGATATGAGTCTCCTAACCCAGATAAGTGGTACCTACTAATCCGCCTACTCCTCACTTTAACTAACAAGGTATAATAGTAAATAGGTTAGGTTAGTCTATGCTTTAGGTTCTTCTTTTAGAGGGTCAGTCTCTAGCACTCTATTCTTGATCTAGTGACTACCATAAGAGCATAACCTAGCATGATAATATATTTATTTCTATACTGAGTACGTCTACCCACCTTTGGTTAAACTACCTCATCAAACACTTGATGCCCCATGACATATGGCACCTCTAATCCCCATTATCTATCAAGCAATCACAATACAATAAGCAGACTAACTTACACTATAACCTAAGAATTTCTGATAAATCCTATATAGCACGATTATTCGTCACTCCGAAATTGGAAGGGACGAGAAGTAATGATACGAGAAAGCAAAGGGAGAGTAATCGAGAGCAAATACGAAGTTCAAGGACGGTAGAGAAATTTCCAAAAGAATTGTCAAGGCAGTTGTGGATCGAGGTTCCTAAGGGTTTAATCAGGTCGCAGGCCCGCTCGGTACAGTAACGTAACCGAAACGGCTAACTCGACCTGCATGGGCCACCACAAAATCATGTAACACCCCAGTCCCAAAATACGTAGGACTAGGATACGTATACATGCCAGCTACGTATCGAGAGGACTCCAGCCCAGCTCGAATACGTATAAGCTGTTTGGTTATTCTAGACCAACTATATCTCAATCCACATAATAATGATAAGTACGACGAATCAAGTGCAGTAAGGCTGATCAGGCCGTGATACACTGATTCTAGAATAGATAAATATGTTAGAGTGGATCCCCAATAACACATTTATCTTGAACAAGCTAGAGGAAAATAGAAGCTTGTACAAGACTAGGCTATAATGTAGCAAGAATCAAATATAGGACAAAATCTAATCACGGAAGAGAAAGATAAAACATCAACCAAATATACCTGCAGTCTCGGTGTAGAAATAATCCTCCATCGGTGTACCATACCTTCATCTAATACCTGGAGAGATCACCAGGTCCTCAGAGGACTAGCAAGACACATAATATACATGCCAACTATACAGTAAATAACATGCAAGAAAAATAGGAAAACAAGTAGAGGAAATGACAACACATAAAGGAACTCTACAGATGGTGACATGTAATGAGAATGTAATATTAATCGTGGCTAAAACCGTAGCCCGGGGAGGCACTAACAGTCCTATAATAGGTTCTCTATCGTAGCCCGGGGAGGCACAAACAATAGAGGATAGCCACGGCTAATAAAACATTCTCTCCTAAGGTACTAGGAAATCAAGCCTATCTAGTCATGCCCAAGTCAAGTACAGGTCAAACACGACAGGAGAAACATGGCACAGGCATATCAATACTATCACTAGACATGAACAAGATATAGGAAAGATAGAACAAGTAGTATAGAAAGAAAAATCAAAATCTACGTGCACGTGTAACTAGAAAGAATCATGAGAGGAAACAAGAGAGATATGTAACAAAACAAGAAATACTAAAAATATAGGAAAGTATGTAAATACTGTAGAGTTTGGCAAGGTGTACTTGCCTGGGGGTTGCACGGAGAACCAACAATATATCGCCAATCAACAAGTCAAAAGTCTAAGTCTCACAAATGCCTCCAGAAGCTGTAATAGACATTACCAATGTTTCCAGATTAGTCAAAATATCTAGGATTGCCTGTCCTTATGTCCAATTCTGGACACAGGGGTAAAACGGTAATTTTGGGTCAAAATAGTATCCGCCGTTGGACCCGCTTTGCACCGAAAAGCGTGCCAGAGTCAATGGTCTATAAAGTCGTCAAACTACATGTCTACAGATCCGGTTTGACGATACGAACCCAACGGTATGTCCAAATTTGGATTCTGGTGGGCCGTACACAAAATTGCCCGTTGAATTGGACCGTAGGGCCCGCAAAATCGCGGTCCAATCAACTGTCTCAGAATCGGACCAAACTCGGCATGCAGGCCTAAAAAAATGATACGGTCCTAATGGCGCAAGTTTCGTCTCGATCTGACGAGCATGCACAAAGTAATTAGAGAATTTCGAAAAGGGCCGATATGATAATTTTCGACGGATACGCATCAAATTCCGCGCACACGCGACCAATTTGAATTCCGTCAAAGCCCACACGTCCACGAAGCCAATACGCATCTTTCGATGCTTTCGGTTCACGACCACGTCGCCCGGATTGACGGGACGTACGTCGTATGGATGAATTTTGTGGTTTTTAAAACAGGTTTTTCTCAATTTTCTAAATCCGTTTTCTCGGTGTACAGTGGACAAAATCAGAGACTATAAAAAAAGGTTTGAAGACTTATAGGTTGTCTATGAGTGTCTTCAATTAGTTTTCTAAAATTCCTAATGGGCTGACAGGAATCGATCTCCAAAGAGGGCTACTTGGTACTGTTGAAAACTGTTTTGTGAACAATTTTTCTTCGATGTTTGCATCGATCTTCTGAATCAAAGGCTCGTTCCCATCGAATTCTATTTGTTAGGGATCCTAGTGGGTTATGTAGGCTTCTAGTAAAAATTTACGGAATCGAAAATGAACAAGCGAAGAGGATGAAATCTTACTCGATAGCAGGGGGTTTGCTGCGAATCCTCTGTCGGCTGTGCGCCTGAGCGCGCGCGGTCCGGCGGCTCCGGCCGGCCGGCGGTGGCCCGCAGTGGCTCTGCGATGGCGCGTGGCCGCCTGGAGGTCGGGGGTGATTGGGATGTTAGGGTTTGAGGTTCTTCGCAGGATTCTCTCTCTATTCCTCTCTCGTTCTATATATAGGACGTCGGGTGCAGCTGGGTTTAGCTCGGGCTGGGGGGGATTTTACAACTCGCGAGATTTTGGTTTCCAAAATCTCGCAGGATTTTGGTTTTTTTTCCTTTTCTTTTCATTCTATATATATATATATATATATATCTATATATATGTATATATCGATATATATACACCATAAATCTATCTAAACCCAAATAAAATTTAAATGTTATCTATCAAATATTTAATATAATTAAACATATCTACATATATATATATATATATATATATATATATATATATATATATATATATATATATATATATATATATATATATATATATATATATATAAATTAAATTTACAATAAATCAATTCAATAATAATAATAATAATAATAATAATAATAATAATATAATAGAATGAACATATTCATTTAATCTCCACAAAATAACTTTAATAATGATAAAATAATAAAAATTGTCCCAATGGGTGAACATTACCACACACCCTTATTTGGGTCCAGAAAACTGTATTATTTTTATAAAACATTATTTAATAATAAAAATACAAATTTTTGTACAATAATAAAATAATTAGAAATACAATATCAATTTCTAAAATAATTTAAGAAATATTTGCACCCACATAAATATGCCTACATGGCCGTCCTTGGTCTCACTACACGCCTACAAAGGCTTGGAATTGGTTTGGGTCCGGTTCGGGCTGATTGGGTACAACCGGGTCATCTAAAAAAATCAATATATTAACTAATAACTAATTAAAATAAATCACCGGTGGGGGTTAAGTCGCAACTTGGACTGGTTTTCCTAGTTAGAACACACCTATGGTTCGGCCTTCCCTAACATGGCTAATAGACTAGTCAAAGTACACGACTACATTATCCGTGCTAAAATTTCTAGTCGATATGCATCTCTAACTTATCCATGACTAAGGCCATAAATAAATATGGTATTAGGCTATTATAAATATAATCATTTATATACAAAATTCTATATAATCTATTTGACTGTATAACATCCTAAAATAAATCCATAATAATTATACTGTCATGGCACCCTAACATGGCTTCCTACCAGGTAGGGTTGGCTAGGTTAGGGTCCAAATGTATTTTCTAATTTGATTGAACTCTAAGATTCAACCAATAAGTCACTTGTACCATTCACAATTAAATAGCACATGGAGACTCGATTTAGTGGCACACCCTTGGCATGTGTGTTGTAGACTCAAAATGGGTCAAAACCATATATTGAGTCAACTGGTTTGATTGATGTCGAGTCATGCACTCAAGTTGGAAGTTCGGTCTAGAATTACGGTAAATACTCAAATGGCCTAAATTGACCCAAAATTGTGCGAAGCCAAAAGAATGCTAGGGGACAAGTTTAGATGGGACATGATATACTAAATTTAAGGTCAACTTGTCTACTACAAAACTTATGAAGGACGTTTCGAGAGATGGGTATGTCTTATGCTCCAAGAATCAAAGACAAGAAAAAGTACATCTATAATTATAATTAATACGAAAATACAATACAATAAATATACAACCATCTAATCGTATATAAAAAAAATAAAAATAAAAATCTCCAAAAATCAGGGTCTTTACAATCTACCCACCTTAAAAGAATTTCGTCCTCGAAATTAAAATAAGGCTCACTAACAAGGAATCGTGCTAGGGTAACTATGAATAGTTTAAGGGATACGCTAGGTCACTACGGGGTCTCCTAATAAGTCAAGTAATAATCAAGTCTAAACAATTTGGATTTGTAACCTCTTTATCGTAAAACTATAAATAGTTATCTCTAGTGGCTCTTCTTGGTACTCGCGGTCTTGCAAAGATCACGTTGAAGACGTGATCCTCCTAACCATACTATTATTACAATGATATGAGTCTCCTAACCCAGATAAGTGGTACCTACTAATCCGCCTACTCCTCACTTTAACTAACAAGATATAATAGTAAATAGGTTAGGTTAGTCTATGCTTTAGGTTCTTCTTTTAGAGGGTCAGTCTCTAGCACTCTATTCTTGATCTAGTGACTACCATAAGAGCATAACCTAGCATGATAATATATTTATTTCTATACTGAGTACGTCTACCCACCTTAGGTTAAACTACCTCATCAAACACTTGATGCCCCATGACATATGGAACCTCTAATCTCCATTATCTATCAAGCAATCACAATACAATAAGCAGACTAACTTACACTATAACCTAAGAATTTCTGATAAATCCTATATAGCACGATTATTCGTCACTCCGAAATTGGAAGGGACGAGAAGTAATGATACGAAAAAGCAAAGGGAGAGTAATCGAGAGCAAATACGAAGTTCAAGGGCGGTAGAGAAATTTCCAAAAGAATTGTCAAGGCAGTTGGGGATGGAGATTCCTAAGGGTTTAATCAGGTCGCAGGCCCGCTCGGTACAGTAACGTAACCGAAACGGCTAACTCGACTTGCATGGGCCACCACAAAATCATGTAACACCCCAGTCCCAAATTACGTAGGACTAGGATACGTATACATGCCAGCTACGCATCGAGAGGACTCCAGCCCAGCTCGAATACGTATAAGCTGTTTGGTTATTCTAGACCAACTATATCTCAATCCACATAATAATGATAAGTACGACGAATCAAGTGCAGTAAGGCTGATCAGGCCGTGATACACTGATTCTAGAATAGATAAATATGTTAGAGTGGATCCCCAATAACACATTTATCATGAACAAGCTAGAGGAAAATAGAAGCTTGTACAAGACTAGGCTATAATGTAGCAAGAATCAAATATAGGACAAAATCTAATCACGGAAGAGAAAGATAAAACATAAACTAAATATACCTGCAGTCTCGGTGTAGAAATCATCCTCCATCGGTGTACCATACCTTAATCTAATACCTGGAGAGATCACCAGGTCCTCAGAGGACTAGCAAGACACATAATATACATGCTAACTGTACAGTAAATAACATGCAAGAAAAATAGGAAAACAAGTAGAGGAAATAACAACACATAAAGAAACTCTACAGATGGTGACATGTCATGAGAATGTAATATTAATCGTGGCTAAAACCGTAGCCCGGGGAGTCACTAACAGTCATATAATAGGTTCTATATCGTAGCCCGGGGAGGCACTAACAATAGAGGATAGCCACGGCTAATAAAACATTCTCTCCTAAGGTACTAGGAAATCAAGCCTATCTAGTCATGCCCAAGTCAAGTACAGGTCAAACAGGTCAGGAGAAACATGGCACAGGCATATCAATACTATCACTAGACATGAACAAGATAGGAAAGATAGAACAAGTAGTATAGAAAGAAAAATCAAAATCTACGTGCACGTGTAACTAGAAAGAATCATGAGAGGAAACAAGAGAGATATGTAACAAAACAAGAAATACTAAAAATATAGGAAAGCATGTAAATACTGTAGAGTTTGGCAAGGTGTACTTGCCTGGGGGTTACACGGAGAACCAACAATATATCGCCAATCAACAAGTCAAAAAGTCCAAGTCTCACAACTGCCTCCAGAAGCTGTAATAGACGTTGCCAACATTTCCAGATTAGTCAAAATAGCTAGGATTGCCTCTCCTTAAGTCCAATTCTGGACACAGGGGTAAAACGGTAATTTTGGGTCAAAACAGTGTCCGCCGTTGGACCCGCTTTGCACCGAAAAGCGTGTCAGAGTCAATGGTCTCTAAAGTCATCAAATACATGTCTATAGATCTGGTTTGACGATACGAACCCAACGGTATGTCCAAATTTGGATTTCGGTGGGCCGTGCACAAAATCGCCCGTTGAATCGGACCGTAGGGCCCGCAAAACGACGGTCCAATCAACTGTCTCAAAATTGGACCAAACTTGGCATGCAGGACTAAAAAAATGATACGGTCCTGATGGAGCAAGTTTCGTCTCGATCTGACGGGCGTGCACAAAGTAATTGGAGAATTTCGAAAAGGGCTGATACGGTGATTTTCGACGGATACGTATCAAATTCGTCGCGCACACGCGACCAATTTGAATTCTGTCAAAGCCCACACGTCCACGAAGTTAATACGCATCTTTCGATGCTTTCGGTTCGCGACCACGTCGCCCGGATTGACGGGACGTACGTCGTGTGGATGAAATTTGTGGTTTTTAAAACAGATTTTTTTCAATTTTCTAAATCCGTTTTCTCGGTGTACAGTGAAAAAAATCAGAGACTATAAAAAAAGGTTTGAAGACTTATAGGTTGTCTATGAGTGTCTTCAATTAGTTTTCTAAAATTCCTAATGGGTTGACAGGAATCGATCTCCAAAGAGGGCTACTTGGGACTGTTGAAAACTGTTTTGTGAACAATTTTTCTTCGATGTTTGCATCGATCTTCTGAATTGAAGGCTCGTTTCCGTCGAATTCTATTTGTTAGGGATCCGAGTGGGTTATGTAGGCTTCTAGTAGAAATTTACGGAATCGAAAACGAACAAGCAAAGAGGATGAAATCTTACTCAATAGCAGGGGGGTTTGCTGCGAATCCTTTGTCGGCTGTGCGCCTGAGCGCGCGCGGTTCGGCGGCTCCGGCCGGCCGACGTTGGCCCGCAGTAGCTCTGCAGTGGCGCACGGCCGCCTGGAGGTCGGGGTGATTGGGATGTTAGGGTTTGAGGTTCTTCGCAGGATTCTCTCTCTATCCCTCTCTCGTTCTATATATAGGACGTCGGGTGCGGCTGGGTTTAGCTCGGGCTGGGGGGGATTTTACAACTCGCGAGATTTTGGTTTCCAAAATCTCGCGAGATTTGGTTTTTTTTTCCTTTTCTTTTCATTCTATATATATATATATATATATATATATATATATATATATATATATATATATATATATATATATATATATATATATATATATATATATATATATATATATGTATGTATATATCCATATATATACATCATAAATCTATTTAAATCCAAATAAAATTTAAATGTTATCTATCAAATATTTAATATAATTAAACATATATAATATATATATATATATATATATATATATATATATATATGTATATATATATATATATATATATATATTAAATTTACAATAAATCAATTCAATAATAATAATAATATAATAGAATGAACATATTCATTTAATCTCCACAAAATAACTTTAATAATGATAAAATAATAAAAATTGTCCCAATGGGTGAACTTTACCACACACCCTTATTTGGGTCCAGAAAACTGTATAATTTTTATAAAACATTATTTAATAATAAAAATACAAATTTTTGTACAATAATAAAATAATTAGAAATACAATATCAATTTCTCAAATAATTTAAGAAATATTTGTACCCACATAAATATGCCTACATGGCCGTCCTTGGTCTCACTACACGCCTACAAAGGCTTGGAATTGGTTTGGGTCCGGTTCGGGCTGATTGGGTACAACCGGGTCATCTAAAAAAAATCAATATATTAACTAATAACTAATTAAAATAAATCATTGGTGGGGGTTAAGTCGCAACTTGGACTGGTTTTCCTAGTTAGAACACACCTATGGCTCGGCCTTCCCTAACATGGCTAATAGACTAGTCAAAGTATACGACTACATTATCCGTGCTAAAATTTCTAGTCGATATGCATCTCTAACTTATCCATGACTAAGGCCATAAATAAATATGGTATTAGGCTATTATAAATATAATCATATATACACAAAATTTTATATAAATCTATTTGACTGTATAACATCCTAAAATAAATCCATAATAATTATACTATCATGGCAACCTAAGATGGCTTCCTACCAGGTAGGGTTGGCTAGGTTAGGGTCCAAATGTATTTTCTAATTTGATCGAACTCTAAGAGTCAACCAATAAGTCACTTGTGCCATTCGCAATTAAATAGCACATGGAGACTCGATTTAGTGGCACACCCTTGGCATGTGTGTTGTAGACTCAAAATGGGTCAAAACCATATATTGAGTCAACAGGTTTTGATTGATGTCGAGTCATGCACTCAAGTTGGAAGTTCGGTCTAGAATTACGGTAAATACGCAAATGGCCTAAATTGACCCAAAATTGTGCGAAGCCAAAAGAATGCTAGGGGACAAGTTTAGATGGGACATGATATATTAAATTGAAGGTCATCCTGTCTACTACAAAACTTATGAAGGACGTTTCGAGAGATGGGCATGTCTTATGCTCCAAGAATCAAAGACAAGAAAAAGTACATCTATAATTATAATTAATATGAAAATACAATACAATAAATATACAACCATCTAATCATATATAAAAGAAATAAAAAAAAATCTCCAAAAATTAGGGTCTTTACATTTACTTTTTGTGATTATTATTTTATCTGTGAACTAACTACTAACAAGTTTTTATTTAGCAATATTCCGCTACCTACTCTATTCTCCCCCCTCTAGAGTATTCTGCTTTACAATTTTGTTCCTACAGTACCCACTTCTCGTGCCCCTACACTGGGTGCGGATCGTGACATATTTTTAGTGGTGGCTCATACAGGTCGAGAGTCGCATTAGTACGATGTCGTGGTAGTGCAACGATTAGTTGTACTGCTGCATGCCTGCAATAGGAACTAAGGAATATGCTTTAGCAGAGAGGTTACTCAATCACAGTTAGGACTACTTGAGAAGATTCCTGGGATGACCCTTGAGAATCTCACTATAAACTATCTCGAAATTCGATTCCGACAGTTTCTGTCTACTTCCTTGTTCATCGTTGATTTTGATTCTTGGTATTCATTATTGACTTGATTTTCTACCAAGATAACATTATGGGCTAGGTTGCCTCAGTCATGGAATTTAGAGTCTTCTACAGCCATATTAGCTGGTTTGGCGATAAGATAGTGTCTGATTTTGGAGGTATTTCTCGGGTGTGGAAATTTAAAGTTTTCGTAGCCAAGCTAGCGGCAATGCAAAAATTTTAAATACCATGTTTCTAGAGGTATGTACCTTAGTTACAGACTCTATGGATTATCGCTGTTGTACTCACTAGCTTAACAAGGATTCTAGTAACATGGTTCTGGATAGACAGGTATGATTATCAGATTTCAGAATAGATACCATATAGATGGTGCCCTAGTATGATGGAATAGAATATCAGTGTGGATGTTACTTGAGTATCATGGATTAGATAGAGGGAGCTAGGCCACTTGTAGCGCAGCACCAGAGGGGTGGAGCTTTTGTAATGGCAGTCGAGGAGACCGACGCTGCAGGTGATGGGTTTGCAGGTTTGACCTCCTTGTTCTTCTTCCCCACCTTCATGTGTGATTTCTATTAGTACATGTCAGGATATGCTTATGATATGTTAGATAGCGTAGTTACCCTGTTCGAGACTGTGGAATCACGACCAGTAGGACTGAGTTTGCATGTTATCATTTGACCTTATTTGATTGAGGGTTTGACCTAGGAGGAATACGATCATCTTAATTTCGAGGACAAAATTCTTCTAAGGGGGGTAGACTTGTAACACCCAATTTTCCATATGAGGGTAATTTTGAAATTTTGTGATTATAATCATTTCATAATGATATTTAAATCAAATTATGATTTTTAGTAATTTTTAATTAATTTAAAACTATTTAAAATGTTGAATGGTGATTTTGATGGTTAACTAGTTAAACCCTAGTTTTGCTAAGCCTAGAGACTAACCATGACCAAGGGAGCCTAGTCATGTGATTAGAATGTCATATTACTACTTTTTAGCCTAGGAATATTTTGGTCATTTTGACAATTTTGTGAAATTGTAATTTATATTAATTAAATATTGTGCTAATCCTTTAGTTAACCCTTAACCTAGAAGTTTAACCTAATCTAGATTAGTCTTGAGGTTAGAATCATGGTTAGAACATTCCTACTAAGTGCCAAGGTTAGTAATATCTAGATATTATAGTAGTAGGATATTTTTCTTAGGATATTTGTGAAAAAGAAAGCCTTAGGACTAATTGGACCAATAGGAGGACTTGAAATTGGGTGGGCAAGCCCTAGCCACTCATCTACATCTAAAACCTAACCCTAATTCATCTAAGGGCAGCCACAATATGTAGGTTAGCCCCCCTTCCTTTCATTTCATTCTATCTTGCCTCTTTTCCTTCACAAAGTGTTCTTCTCCAAATTAGAGAGCTTTCCTCCTTGATTTGATCTCCAAATCCTTACATCCCTCCACCAAAACTTTCATCCAACCTTTTCATACTACCAAGGGAGGGTGCTAGCAAAGATTTGGAGCAAAGTGCAAGAAGGAGTGTCCTTTTTGGAAGATCTTCGTATCGGAGCCGTGTCCTTGGGAGTATCATTAGGATTCCACTCCCAATAGATAAAACTAACCCTCTAAATTGATTTCCTATGCATATTAGTTAGTTTTGAATCCATAGGATCTACCCCCATGCATGTACCCTATTTAGATTCAAATTTGAGGTCATTTGGACCTCTCTTGAGGATTTTAGATATGTGTCTTGTGTCCTACTTGATAGATCCCAAATTAGGACACCCCATGTGTATGTATGTATGATAATATTTTAAATAGATATTTAAATTCAGTTTTAGAATGGTTAGAGAGTGGATTGATCTTAGTTAGGATGGTTAGAATGAGTTTCATTTGGATACCTATGTTGGTATCCAAGTATCTTGGCTTACATGTGTTTCTTTTGTCCAAAACAACTCAAATTCGTCATAATATTCATCCACGTTTTTATTAACCAAAGCAACTTAGAAATATCATAACTTTTAGCTTAGAACTCCGATTTATCTCCCCTTTTTTTAAAAGAACCGTATCAAAGTTAGCTTTCCAAATATATATTTTAATAAGCCAAAATCGTACTAGAACTTTCTAAAAAACTATTTGAGTGTCAGCTGTCCGAAAAACAAACGCGTTTCGGTATTTTTACGATTCCGGGAGCTTCCGAACACGAAAATGCGATCCGTTCGAAGTTTTGGAAAGCTAACACGAAGGGCTACGACATACTTTAATCCTAAAATTTAGTGAAGGCCCAATTGGTACAATATTAGTTTTAAGTAGAAGAGTGACTATACGACATTGGCATTTTGTGTAACCTATCAGCCTATGTAGTATGGATATTAAATGAATGTAGAGTATGTAATGCATGATAAGTTAGATGAATGAAATAATATATATATGATATGTATCCTTATTAAATTAATATATATATGGTTGAATACAAGCATATAGGAATGCAATCAATGTAATGTATGTAAGCAATGCATAAATGCATGAATGAAAGAATGATATACAATGTATGCATAAAAGTATATAATGAATGCTAGATACAAATGCAAGGTATATATGTAATGATAGATATGAATGCATAATGTATACATAATATAATGCAATATATAATGATAGCATGTATGGTAATGTAGAATATATGATGCAAGCATGTATATGTCCACTGTTTTACCTTTTTCCTTACATTTTTCCTTTCCTTCCCTTTCCATTTCAGTTTTTCCTCTTTTTCTCCTCTTCTATTTTTACATGTTGTACAATGTATATAATGTCTAGATGCATGTAAGTATGTAATATGCATGAATGACATGTATGTAATAAAAATAAGTATATGTATGCAACTTAATGATATGTGAATGGATATAATGTATGAACTGAAGTATGCATGTATATGGGATATGAATGAATGATATATATATATATATATATATATATATATATATATATATATATATATATATATATATATATATATATATATATCATACCCATATACATATATATATATATATATATATATATATATATATATATATATATATATATATATATATATATATATATATATATGTATATGGGTATGATATATATATATATATATATATATATATATATATATATATATATATATATATATATATATATATATATATATATCATTCATTCATATCCCATATTCATATCCCACACACACATATATATATATATATATATATATATATATATAAAAAAATATATATATATATATATATATATATATATATATGTGTGTGTGTGTGTGTGTGTGTGTGTGTGTGTGTGTGTGTGTGTTAAGGTAATGTAATGTATGTATTCACATATATTTTGAGTTAAATATATGAGTTTGTATGCATATATTATATGTATGCATGTATGCAGGAATGAATATAATATAATGTAGAGTATGCATATATGAATATAATGTATGAAAGTATATAATGTATTCAAATATGTATGTATGCATCTATGTATGTATGTATAGATGCATGAATGAATACAAGTATGCATATATGATATGTATGTAGGCATGTATGCAATGTATGTATGTATACATGATATGTATTTATGCATGTTTGTAATGTAAGTATGTATGTATGTATTTCTATAAACTGAGTTAACCTATAACCTTTTACACACATGCATTCATACACCCTTTGACACTATGTATCCCATGTCACATACACCTACCTATCACTAAATCTGAGAATATTAACACATATCCTTTCACATACATGCCAAACACACACACAATCACTTACTCTTTTACCTCTCCTTATCTCTCTCTCTATCTCTCTCTCCACATATATATATATATATATATATATATATATATATATATATATATATATATATATATATATATATATATATATGTATGTATGTGTCTATATATATAGCTTTCAAATATATATCTATGTATATGAATATGTGAATGTGAATAATATATACATTATATGACTAAGTTTGTGTGCCTTGTTAGCTTATGGTTTAGTTTTGTGCTTGGTTTAGCAAGTGACTTAGGCTATGAGTTTGTAGATATCTTGGATACTTGATTTGCATAGACTTAGTTTATTTAGACCTCGAATTGACTAACCTAGACTAGTTGACCATTGTTGACCCAATCCTAGCTAGTTTGACCAGAGTTGACCAAGAGTTGACTTTGACCTAGATTGACCTAGAATCATGTAGATTGTATCGTAAACTTCATTTATCTTATTTTAAACATATTATAACCTGTACTGCTCTATTTAGGACATTGTGACTCCGGTGCAGACATCTGATATTGTACTACTCTTTTCAGAGTATCAGGCGAGTACATTCTCTAATAGTTCTCTCATTTACTTGTCAATTACTGTACTTCAGTTCTAGTTAGTTTTATGTGATTCTCTGTTACAATACGTGTGGATATTTCTAGATTTATGTATGTGACACACATACCATTTTGTCTGGCCTCTATTACTGGAATTATTATTGGTATCATCATGTCTGGCTTCTATTACTGGAATCATTCTGGAATCATTGCTGGTATCATCATGTTTGGCTAGACTCATCTCGATTCTTGTGTCGGATTCTGGATTCACTTGTACTTACTGGGAGGGTAAATATTGAGTAAGACATGTAGACATACCATAAATTTGGAATCTTCCAACTGGAATCTACTGGAAGCATAGCCATCTCTCGTCTGATCAGTGAGTGATGTGCCTGATACCTACAATCGTTTACATGACGATCTCGATATTTTAAAACACACTGTTAGATTATAGTTTGGACTCACCCTGGAATCTTTGATCACTGACTGGAATCATCTTATACTGGACTCATCTTGTACTGGAATCACCTGGTATCAGATTCATATTGTCAGGACTTACTTTGGTTTTACACTTGTTTACATTTACTGTCTGGACTTATATCATGTTACTCTAGTTCAGCTAGTTTCAATTTACAGTCTTCATTGCCATGATTCTTCTCTTGTTTAGTTACTATACTTTCCTTGTATCTCAACTGTTCTCTATACCATCACCTAAATATAAATGCCATATTCATCAATACAACTATCTATAACTGCTTTATAGTTCTCTGTCATTTACTTGGGTTTTCTAGATGAGATGTGCTCATTCCTGTCCTGACTGAACCTGTTAAAAATATTATAGATGCTTGCCCCAAGGACACTTGCCCTACTTACTATGGACCCGAAGATGGCTTAGCTACCTTTGGCCTCGACACTCATGAGTGATCGGGAGACTAGCTAGTAGACTTGGTTTAGTTTCATGTTTTAGAACTTGAATTGTAATAAGTGAGATATTGTTTGGTTTTGAGATTGTTTGAGATTATTATTATTTAGTAGTTGGTTTTGTTGTTGTTATTTAGTCTTAGTTATAAACTTATGTGTTATCATATCGTGCTTAGACTATGATTGAGATTTTATTATATCTATACTTGTCCTCCATTCGGAGTTGAGATTTTGACAAGTATATTATATAATTGTGTGAGTTGTTGGTTATATAGTAACCTAGGACAGCGTTCTACCGCTGACACTGTGGCGTAGGCTAGACGTACCCACTTCTCGTGCCCCTACACTGGGTGCGGGTCGTGACATCAGTTGACTAAATTGTAGACGATGTCCAATCGATCGAACTTGAACAATGGGCTCAAAAGATGGATACTAGGTAGGAGTTACGTTTCGAACAACGTGAACCACCTACTGAAGACGAAGTCGTCCAAGTTAATTTAGGAGATGAATTATCTTTTAAACCAATCTTCATCAGCAAACGTCTTTCTGGCGAAGAACGACAATCTCTTATACAGCTTATAAGAGAATACATTGACGTCTTTGCATGGAGCTATGAAGACATGCCAGGCTTGGACCCAAAAGTTGCTATGCACCGCCTAAATATCTTATCCAAAGCTAAGCAAGTAAAGCAGCAACAATGACGATTTCGACCAGATATCATGGAGGCCATCGAGAGTGAAGTCAAGAAGCTTATTTCAAGCGGCTTCATTCGCGAAGAACAACACCCTGACTGGGTTACTAACATTATGCCAGTTATAAAAGAGAATGGTAAAGTTCGAGTCTGTATCGATTACCGCGATTTGAACTTTGAATGCCCGAAAGATGAGTTCCCTCTACCGATCACCGACGTAATGATCGACAATACTTACGACTTCGGGTAGATTTCCTTCATGGATGGGTTCTCAGGCTACAACCAGATCAAGATGTTCCCCGACGATGAGAAACACACATCTTTTCGAACACCGTTGGGGGTATACTGCTATACGGTGATGCCCTTCGGATTAAAAAATACAGGGGCGACATACCAGCGAGCTATGAACACAATTTTTTGCGATTATTTGCACAAAACAGTAGAATGCTATATAGACGATATTGCAGTTAAAAGTCGTCTCAAGGAAAACCACCTCCAAGATTTGAGAACGGTGTTCGAACTAATACGTGCACACCAACTCAAGATGAATCCAACCAAGTCTTTTTTGGGAGTCTCCAGCGGCAAGTTCCTTATTTTGTTATCACTTCAAAGGGTATACATCTTGACCCGGAGAAAGTGAAAGCTATCCTCGATATGCATCCCCCAAGAAATCTTAAAGAGCTACGCGGACATCAAGGAAGGCTAGCCTACATCAGACGATTCATTTCAAATCTTTCTGGAAGGTGTCAACCGTTTACTCAGCTCATGAAGAAAGGAGTATCTTTCGTCTGGACTGAACAATGTTAACGCGCATTTGACGACATCAAGAAGTATCTCACAAGCCCCCCAGTGTTAGTGGCTCCAATAATGGGAAAGCCCTTCTTGTTATATGTCCGCGCTATGGATCATTCCTTTGGTGCCCTATTAGCTCAGAAGAAAGAAGGCAGCAATGAATAGGCAATCTACTACCTCAGCCGAACGATGGTGGGTGCCGAGTACAGATACACACCTGTGGAAAAGGAATGTCTCGTACTGGTATTTGCTATCCAGAAGACACGCCACTATGTGTCTGGGTAGACCATCCACATCATATCTAAAGTCAATCCTCTTAGAATACTCATGACTAAACCGGGTTCTCTTAATTCCCGTTTAGTTACATAGGCAATACTGTTGACCCCATACGATATGTTGTTCGTCCCTCATAAGGCAGTAAAAGGCTAAGCATTAGCTGATTTCCTAGCAGCTCATCCGGTGCCAGAATCTTCCAAACTCTATGATGAAATCCGGATGAAGTAGTGGAGTCTAACACCGCAGCTGAGGAAATCCCCATTTGGCGAATATTCTTTGACGGTGCATCAAGAACAGGACTTAAAAGAAATATCATGGCCGGAGTAGGCATCGTGCTTGTGTCACCTGACCATCTGGTTATACACCGTGCATATTCTCTCGTGAAACCCTGTACTAACAACGTGGCCGAATATAATGCCCTACTGATTGGCCTTCAACTAGCAAAACAACTGGGAGTTGACTATATAGAAGCTTACGGCGATTCTAAGCTAATTGTTAGTCAGGTCCGAGGGAATTATGAAGTTCATCACGAAGACGTCATCCCATATCACAAAGTGATATTCGAATTGGTTTCTACTTTTGCTGGATTCTTCATCGAGCACGTGCCTCGATTACAGAATATAGAAGTAGATGCTTTAGCCGGTCTTGATGCTTCCTTAACCGTCCCTACCAATACTCAGCATTCGATTACAGTGTCTGATCGAGAGCTATTCTGTGTTAAAGATGCCTTGCATATTCATCGCTGTTACGCAACAGAAACAAACGTCAACGTTAAAGACTGGAGATTTTCTTTCATAGACTATGCCATCTACGGAATCATCCCTAAGGACCCAAAGGAAGCAGTGTCTGTCCAAAGGCTATCCCTCAGATTTTACTATGATACAGCTACCAAAATGCTGTACCGAAGCTCTTACGACGGGCTACTATTACGATGTTTATCAGACACAGAAGCCAAACATGCACTCCGTGAGGCTCATGACGGAGTTTGTGGTACACATCAACCAGGTCCCAAATTACAAGATCGCCTCAGATGAATAGGTTATTATTGGCCCACGATGATAGCAGATGTTGTTGAATATACAAAGAAGTGTAGGGCTTATCAGTTCCATGCCGACTTCATTCATCAACCTTTGGAGTTTCTACACCCGATGGCGAGGAGTTTCTACACCCGACGGTGACATCTTGTCCTTTTGAAGCCTGGGGTATGGACGTCATAGGCCCAATCAGCCCGCCATCCTCCAAAGGACATCGGTTCATCCTAGCTATAATCGAATACTTCTCCAAATGGACGGAAGCTATACCTCTCACCGAAGTAAAGACGTCGAACGTGATCAGTTTCATCAAACATCACGTTATCTTTCGCTTCGGCCTACCTCGCAGGATCATCCATGATAATGGTCCACAATTCGCGAGCCATACATTCTATCGGTTCTGCGATAAGAATCGAATCCAGAATATAGCCTCTACTGCCTACAATCTAGCGGCTAATGGGTTAGCAGAAGCCTTTAATAAGACCATCATTAAACTTCTCAAGAAGTTCGTGTCTTCAAACAAGCACGATTGGAATAAGAAGCTCGATGAATGTCTCAGGGCCTATCGTACAACAGTCCGGACTCCAATAGGCAGCACGCCATTCTCTCTGGTTTATGGAAGTGAAACAGTTCTTCCCCTAGAAATCCAGATTTCTTCTCTTCGAGTAGCCTTAGCCAGTGAGTTGGTGAAGCGCTAGACGAAAAACACTTATTAGCTCAACAATGTATTGAGCTATACCAAGCACGCCTTTCCAGAGCCTTTAATAAAAAGGTGAAGGAAATAATCTTCCAAGTTGGTTATCTGGTCTTATCAATGAGAAGACCAATGGTCATGACATACAAGACAAAAAGAAAATTCCAGCCTAAATGGGAAGGTCCTTTCGTTATAGAATCAGTGTATTCTAACGGTGCGTATCGACTAACCAAGCCTGATGGTGACTTGCTCATGATGTCGATCAATGGTAAGTTCTTGAAGAAATATTATGTGTAACATTCATGAACAGCGTTCACATATGCCATGTTTTAATCATGTAAATGTACAGTGCAATGTTTATGTGATTCGAAAAATTATCTAACTATTATCCGTATTTCAAGAGTCTCGAATACGCCATGGATAATAGGTCCTCTAAAAAGATTCTCCAGTGGAATTATTTCCGTTTTGGACTCTGCCCAAACTTGGTTTGACAAAAACAAGTCACATCCATATTACCTCTGAATTATTTTTCGATAATTATTTCCCCAGTGGGATGGTTAAGAAATATTTTGCCGCGTCTATATAACCTCTGAGCAAAGCATTTCATCAAGGATAATCACGTCCATATTACCTCTGAATTATCCACGCCTACCTAATGTTATATATCCTTCCACGTCCATATTACCTCTGGTCAGATATAGAACATCCTCTGCTGTTACGTCCATATTACCTATATTAGCAGCTTCTTTCAACTTTTTTTTATATTCAAGAACCTTGAATATAAAATAAATAATAAGTCCACATCAAATTCTCTAACGGAATACCCACCAGAAATATCCTTACTACGTCCACATTACCTCTAGTTCTGATATTTCACAAACTTCATTCATGAATTCTGAAAGCCAAAAGATTCTTTATTAAAAACGTCTATCAAATGACAGAGAAAAAAAAAGATACATGAGTCTTGACGGCTAATTGAGCCTATTACAAAAGAAGATCTAAGGGATACACAACCGATTGATGCTATCCCTTAGAGCCGCAATCTCGGTCTCGGACTTGGCAGTAGCACGACGTTGCGGTTCTTCCTGTCGGGCAGCTTCATCCTGGAAGGGGATCAGTTTTACGTGCTCTCCCTCCAACTTCACTAGTTGTTCTTTTAATTGGTCTAAAGTTGTGGCAGTCATGGCAGCCGGAACTGAATAATTCTCTTGTTCAGACACAACTGTCCTCAAGCTGGCTCCAGTTGGGTAATCTCATTTTGGATCTGCGCGATGTGATTATATTTCTCAGTAATTTGGGCAGCCAGCTTATTCTTCGAAGCAACACGAGCCTCACTCGCGGCGTTGAACTGCTCATACTGGTCAGCCAATTCGCTGATCTCTTGAGCAAAGGCATCCTTCCTGGCCTGGAAAGTAGCCTCCTCCTCCGCGAGAGCCGCGACTAAAGCCTTGTCTTCTTCACAAAACAGCGACACCGGGCTTCGTTGTTTGGCTTTCCTGAGTTTGGCCACACGGTCCTCCAAGTCATTCAGAACTTTCCTTAGAGCATTAACCCACTCCTCGTAGCCAGCAATGCCCTCAAGGGCTGCCACTTGGCATTCAGCAACAGCCTTCACAGGGCCAAAGGCGGCGTTCTATTTTAGAACTCCAGGAAGCTTTACTTTCATGATAGAATAGAAAACTTTGATGACTTCCTGAGCCATCTCGTCATCTTCGGAGGAGGTCGTCGGAGAGGAAGCTTGATGAGGATATTCCGCTCCAAGAAGAGATGCTTGACAAGAAGTCAAACCTGACTAGAAAATAATATATATATATATATCAGCAACGGAAAGAAGAACCTGAAAGAGTGCAAAAGAGTAGTAATTTCATACCTTTGACATGCTCAGTGCCAACTTGGACTAGGTCATCAGCCTTGGTTACCAAGGAGCAAAGGGCAGGCCCAGGTTGTTCAAGGAGAACAATGTCAAGGCCCTGAGCAGCATCAGGCTGTATATCTTCTACGGCCCGAGATGGACCGGGAGCAGATTCAACAACGACCACCTCAGGAGGCTGTTCAACCTCTCCTTCTGCAATCGATGTCGGCTTACTGACAGAATCCTCCACACCAGCAACCCTAGAGGAGCTAGGGACAACCTCTTTCCCTTCCACAGTATCTTGGGTGATCTCTATGTGTGGTTCCTTCTTCTTGCCTACAAGGGAATACACAATGGCAGTCAGCCTCACGAGGAGCACGCAAAATTGAAGTCAAAAAATCTCATCTGAAGAGAGGTGCGAAGATAACATACCCAGAGGAGGGTGAGCTGATTGGACTTGATTTTCATCCAAGTCTTTCATCATAGCTCCTATCGCAGACGTATCCCCTAAAGAAATGTCATAGGAGGGACTGGCTTTCTGATCGTCGTCATGGTCTGGGCCTTCGCCCTGATCATCCCTTTGCTCAAGCCTTATAATTGAAGAAGACCCGCCCTCATCCATCGGTTGAGGACGAGCAGGGGACACTGTTGTTATGTCCACCTCTTCAGACGAAGAAGCAACTGCTGCAGTCGTGACTTCAACGTCCTGGGCAAAGGACAAATGCAATGGTGAGAAAACTTCTAACGGTTTGACCAAAACGGCTATTGAGTCTAGGAAGGGATCTACCTTCCGAATGGTAATGGCCTACGATGCCGTCTGCCGAGAAGATCTTCTGGAAGGAGGCGAGCCGGCACTCACGTCCGTGACCTTCTTTCTCCCCCGAGAGACAACAACCTTCTTCTTTTTGGGCCGCGGAACCAGCTCGGTGGAAGCTTTCCTCTTATGAGGAATGTCAGGAAGAGGTTCTTCAGTATCCTCTCTCCGAGGTGCTGAAACAATAGGCTCCTCAAGAACAACTCTCTACTGTGGCACTGCAGCCAGCTCAGCTGAGGGTACGACGCCTTCCTTTCTGTGACCCCCCATTGCGCTCACTCGTCCTATATTAGCAAGAGTAGAGGCAAGCCTTGTCCCCGTTATTAAACTCTGCTCATGGTCATACCAAGAATGAAGGGTATTGACCTGAATATAGAACTTGGCAGCAGTAAAGAGCATGTGGGGGTCAGGCTTATCTTCTGGCAGGGTAAAAACTGCCCCCGTACATCCAGCGTTATAGTAGCCCCATGCACGTGCCCCGTCGATCAGGCTCCCTATAGACTGTAGATGAGGGATGGGATTGCCCAAGAGAAGCTGGCTATAGCCGAATTGTCGTACAAAGTGACTCGGCAGATAAGGTTCCAGGAAAGTGTGGTTCTTATTCCTGAACACCAGATGGGAAGGCCTGATGGACTGGAGCCAACGAAATGTCCTAATAGAAAGGCTAGTAGTGAGTGCTCCCTCATCTACTAAGGTGTCTCCTGAACGGCTACTACCAGACGGAGGCAATACTCTGAAGAATTCATAATTCTATAGTAAACTCAAAGCCTTCCTGCAAACAGGCACCCCTGTAACAGTCCAATCCGCATCTTTGAATCTCCGAAGAAAGACATCCCCCGCCAAAGAGTCTGCTATCAGCCCGACATTCATTAATCTGGGACAATACAGCACCAGCCATCCCATCAGATAATAAAAAGGAAACTCAGTCCTAATAAAATCCTTTCTGCCATCGGGTGTCACCGCGTTCACAACGAAGTGTCGCAAGCCCCGTTGGATGGCGCAAACCATCGCAGGAAGCAAGGGAAGTTGGCATCCAAAGGCCAACTTTATAGCCGAAAGTATCAAACCCCGACTTATTCTTTCAATAGACCCTGAACCACCAGGGACTACACAATCACGAAGCCCTGTCATCAAGAAAGCAGCTAGCACCGCCTTTTCTGACAGCTTGAACTCTACCTGCCTGAAGAAATGATAAACTGAGAAGTTCCCCTCGGGATCATCACTATCTTCGGCGTTTACAGCCCCGCGATCTGCCATCAACTGCTCTATCTCAGATTCATCGAGGGCTTGTAGGTCAAGAAAGAGACTGGGCCGTCTTCTTCTTCTCAGATGAAGATGTAGTTGGCCCAGGCCCTCGAAAGGGGAAGGGACCCCTAAGTCTTACCCTTTTTTGTGATATAGTGACAAATAAAAAGGTGACGGAGTAACTATTTGTACACCTTCATCATCTCGGAGTTCTCCCTCTCCAAATCCAGGAGCTCCTCATCACAGGGGACGTATTCTTCGTATGGCTCAGTCCCCTAGGGAAGTTTTGATATCGCCTGCATCTCGTGAAGAGCCAGACCCATCTTCCCACTCGGAGTAAAGAAGGTACACGTGTGATGGTTGTACAACTCTACTAATGATATAAATATAGGCCAGTTAACCTTAATGCCATATTGGGTGGCTCTAATGGCATAAAAATGACCGGCAGCTTTTATGGTGGCCTCGTAAGTCGAAAGCACCCATCCAGTAAGGTCGCTCCAGAATGGGACAGAGTATCTCCAACCTTCCATCCGCAGCTTCCCTCCCTGATACGACTCCTTCTTTGACAACATCAAGTTGGAGAGAGTCTCAGCAGCGTAAGGGTGAAGATTAGTCGGAACATCATTTATTATGGCCCCAGGAAGCAGCCCACTCGTGAAGTAGGACGTGGAGCCCTTGACACACTTATCATGACCCGCACCCTGTTTAAGGGCACGAAAACGTGGGTACGTCCAGCCTACGCCGCAGTGTCGGCGATAGAACGCTGTATAGGTCATCTATAACCTCTAATATCTAACAACAAGATATATAAACCTGTTATCTCTGCATGGAGGTATAATATAACATCTCAACTCTATATCTCAATCACAAATCTAGGGAAGATAGAGCACGATATGGAATCAGATAAAAGGAAGAAACTGAATATAAATAGATTTATCACACCACATAAAATAGATGTTCAACACAAATAAATACAAGTCCTGAATATAACTAAGTCTCAACTAACAATCGGAACAATCCGATACAAACAGAAAACTATAAATACTAGACTAAACTAGGCACCCTCTACTGAGCTAGATGCTCCTCAGGCTCCTGAATGTCACCCTCATATGCCCCATAGAAGGTAGGGCAGTCACCATCATCATCTGTAATATTTTCAACTTGTCTAGTCAGGACAGAAACGAGCACAATACATCTCACGCAGTTCATATCATGTTGGAAAATAAAAAGCATGCAAAGAGTAAGATACATGGATTGTAAGGAAATATATATGAAAACGGGAGAGATTTGATAATAGAAAATATCTATATACATGATAAGTGAGAACTGTAAGTAACCTGTGATTTAGAGCACGAGAAGGTTATATAAACGGGCTAGGACAATGCAAGGGTAACTCCATCATACGTGAGTGTACAATGGACATATACATGATTTTCACAAGATTTCACAAGATGGAATTTTGATCACATAACCATTCCTACTCACCCTCCCCAATCAATACACAAGGATCCAGTCAAGTTACGTTACCTTGTACAAGAGGTTTTTATCATGTTTGTTCACGTGATCATGAGAGTACAAGATTGCACAAGAGTATACATGAATAGAGGTATACATGAAATACAAGATGTTCGTGAAAAGCATATGACAACTGTATCTGATGCACCCTGCGGGGGATAACATCGCATGACAAGATCCATAGGGTACCAATCCGTGATAATAACGTGATAGCATCAAGTAAAGTAATCTAGAGCAAGAATATAAATCCTAACAAGTATGAAATGATCAGAGAATGTACTCGCCTGTTACCCTGAATGACTGATATGAATAGATGTCCGAACTGGTGTCACAGAGTCCTATTTAGAGTAAAACAGGTTATTATGTACTCAAATTGTAATAATGAAAATCTACAATGCAAACTACATGATTCTAAGTCAAACTAGGTCAAAGTCAACTCGTGGTCAACTTTGGTCAACTGTCTAGGTCAAACTAGGTCAACTGTAAGGTAACTTGGGCAACTGTTTAGGTTTTGGTCAAATTCTAGTCAAACTAGGTCAAAGTCAACTCTTGGTCAACTTTGGTCAAGCCTTGATCAAATAAGAGACAAACTATAGTCTACAAGTCTAAATAGGCCTAGTGTGTCAATTTCTAGGTCAAGTCCACTCATAGTCAACTCTGGGTCAACCTTCTAGTCCAACTTGGCTAAACTTGGGTCAAACTTGGTCCATCTAGTCTATCTAGGTTAAGTCAACTCTTAGGCCTAACCAAGCCTAGTCTAGCAATCTAGGATAGCCACAAACACAAGCCAAAAGTAACACACACAAGTATATACATAGATACTTGCATTACGTTTATACTTGCTTTCATTTTAACACTATATTGTATATACTCATGCATACATATATGCATCTACACATTCATTCATTATCCCCACATTGCATACATACTCTACCATTCCTAAGTCCTCAACTTACCTATACTATTAACCCCTTCTCTAATACCTAGCTTAGCCAACTACCTCTTGAACCTATATCTAGTTGATATTTCAAAACCTTCTCAACTCCTATATACAAAGTATACATTCTAACATACATATATGTAAAATTATATATATATTCAACTATATATCTTGCCATTTACAATTAGATACATATATATCTATATACACTATACTGTGAGATACATACCAATATTTGGATACACTCCTAGACATTCCACTTAGCTACACACAAATGGCACTCAAACACAAACCACACACACCAATGCTAACTAGACAGTCACAAGTGGCTACCCCTCACATACACTCAGAAACATAACCTCTGCTGCATTTGCAAACATGGCCAAGTGGCCATATTACTCTGTAAACAAGAATAAAAAAGGCCAAGTCCCAAGTACGACTCCTAATCACACACTTGAAAACACCCAAAACTCAACCAAAACTTCTCCACATTGAACCCAGGCACGAAGTCCAATATCCCTGACATGTTAACATATATAATCATGCAAAATTATATTTTAAATCAATTAAAATGTATTAAAAAACTCAAAAAACTGAATACTGTAAACTGTATCAGAAAAATGGGGAAAACCCCTAACCTAGTTCAAAAACCAGATAAAACCCCAAATTAATGGTTGGTAAAGTGTTGTGCATGTGTCAGTGTGTCCCACGAGTCATGTGGTGTCCATACAATAGGACACAACGTGTCCAG
Organism: Iris pallida; assembly: GCA_029216955.1. Lineage (NCBI taxonomy): Eukaryota > Viridiplantae > Streptophyta > Magnoliopsida > Asparagales > Iridaceae > Iris > Iris pallida. The sequence goes on along the minus strand of JANAVB010008400.1, from coordinate 19,568,115 downwards.
ACACTCACGAACACGCACAGACACACACAGGCACACACAGCCTCGTGCACATGTGCGAGTTGGTCTAGGATACGACATGTGACACTAGAAGACTCGTGCATGTGTCCACGTGTTCGCCCAAAGTAGGGCTACACGTTCGAGTGTCTGCATCGTGTCTGCGTGAGTTGTGTCAAGAGTTATACGTACGTATCCGTGCAGATTTTCCGTACGTGCACAGTGTGTACGAAACCAGGGCACACATGATTTCTCACTCGACACGACACAACTCGACACAAAACTTTGGAGGAGCCTTGTCAGACATTGCCCCCACCTCCATGTCAAGTTTGACGTGTCCACGTGGCGTGTCCACTGAGAAATCGCGTTCGGGTAGCAGGACAGTGCACGTAGGTGTCGTACAGCGTGTCCAGTCCAATTTTGGACACATAATCGACACAAAATTCAACTCAGTATACTAGGGTTGTGATCTACACACTAAGGGCTACACAATGATGTAATTAGTTTTGAAAATCATTAAATTTTAGTTCTAAGTGGCATTTCACCAAATATATGTTTAAAAATACCGATACGTGTCCGACACGCATACCTAATGGACACGAATTCCTACCAAACTTGGGCTACACCTAGGGGAACCCTAAATGGATGCATCTATGGAAAGAAATTGGGAATATAAAGGTGTTTGATAGGTTTTACCTATTGAGGGTAAAACCTGAATGAATAGGCTTTGAAATGAGAGCTCTTCTTCCACTCGCAATGATCCCAAGCCCCCGAATCCTTGCTAGCTGCCTACTATTGGTATCCTCTACTGTAGGGAGTCCAACGCAATTGGTTTGGTCCAATTTGGTGGAGAAATAAGGAATTGATGAAGGTTTAGGGAAGAACACAAGTAGGGTTCTTTGTAGAGATGAAAAAGAGGTAAGAAATTGTGAAGGGGTGATTTAATAGGGAGAGAATGGGCTTGATGGCTGTTGGAATAGTTAGGGTTAGGGTTTTAGATGAGTGGCTAAGGTTTCTCCACCAATTTCTAGCTCAATCAAGGGCTCTCATGAAAAGTAGGTTTCTAACATAATATCTAACCAAAATATCTCCTAACATAATATCTAGATATTAATCTAACTTAGTTATTAAGTCTCTAACCTTCTAACTAAGCTTCCATGAACATCATTAACATCTAGGTTAGGTCAAAACTAGGTTAGTCTCTAATAAAAAAATTAGCACCACAATAATAAATCAAAATTTATTTTCATTAAAAAGTCCAAAATGACCAAAATACCCCTAGGCTAAAAAGTCACAATTAGTCATCCTAATCACTTGGTTAGGTCCCCATGGTCATGGTTAGTCTCTAGGTCATGCAGTCTCTAGGGTTGCACTAGCAAAATATCAAAATCACAAGTCATGGTTTTAGATAGTTTTAAATTGATTAAAAATCACCATAAATCATATCATGATTTAAATATCATTATTAAAAGATTAAAATTACAAAATTTCAAAATTACCCTCATTTTAGAAATTGGGTGCTACAAGTCTACCCTCTCCTTAGAAAAATTCCGTCCTTGAAATTAAGATGGTCGTACTCCTTCTAGGTCAAACACCCCAACAATCACAGTCTCAAACACACAGTTCGATAATCATATGCGTCTGTCCAAAATCATGATACTCAGAACCTCTGTCATGCTAGTGAGCAAGGCTACGATATTCATAGAGTCCTTGACTAAGGTACATACCTCTAGAATCATGGTATTTAAAATTTTTGTATTGTCGCGTGCTTGGCCGCGAAAACCTTAAATTCCTACACCTGACAAATACGTCCAAAATCTGACTATATATCCTCACTATGCCAACTAACATGACTATAGAAGACTCTAGATCCTATAACTGAGGCGACATAGCCCACACGACTTATCTCAGAAGAAAAATCAAATCACAATGAAACACCAGAACAAAATTTATCAACCAACAAGGAACAGATGGAATCGAATTTCAAGACAGTTATATGGAGGCAAATGCAAAAATAGAATAAAAAAGATTAGAACCTGCAATCAGCTCTCCTTCTGCCCGTGCATCCTCGACTGCCATGGCGAAAGCTTGCCTCTGCTGGCCTCCCCTAGCCTGCTGCTGATGCTGGACAAACCTCTGCTGCTGAGTCTGCAACGGTGGTCCCGTCTGCTGCCCTGTCGGAGCCCTAGCTCCTGTTGCTGCCTGAGCTAGTCGTGCCGAGTTCTTGGGACACTCCCTCAACTGATGCTCTGCTGAACCACAAAGTAAACACAGGCCCTGCCTCTTCCTGCAGTCGTCCCAGTCGTGACCTTGCTTCTTGCAGAAGTTACACATAGTGTGTTGATGCTGCCTGGGTACCTGCTGGTAAAGTACATGTCCCTGGCCCTAAAATGGCTGTTGAACTGGCCTCTGCTGAATGTGAGGGCGCTTGGCTGGCCCTGCACTAGAACTAGCCCCCAAGGCATCACGGCCCCTCTTCGGCCTCAGACCAAAGTCCTCATCTGCTATCTGTACGTCCATCAGGATCTTCTCAAATGTCGCATCGCGACGCCCAGAAGTACGAGAGCGCACTGCGTGAATCAGGCCCCTCATGAACTTGCAGGCCTTCTCTCCGTCATCCTGAATTATCCCTGGAGCGAATCGACTCAGGCGAAAGAACTCTGCCGCATACTCGTCCACAGACGAGTTCCCCTGCACTAGTCCTGCAAACTGGTTCTCCAGCATGCTAAGAGCTACATCCGGATAGAACTTCTCCTTGAATAGCCTCCGAAAGTTCTCCCATGTCAATCCTCTAACTGATGTACGAGGATCCGTGCGGTACCATGTCAAAGCGATATCAAAGAACAGGCTAGCCGTGGTTGACACCCACAGCCTCTTCGGAAGCTCTGCTAGATCCAAACTCCGCTCAACATCCTCTAGCCAGTCATCGACATATAGAATACCCTCAGTCCCCTTGAACTTTCAGGGTACCATCTTCTTGAAATCTAAAACTGATCCAGGCCTCGGCTGCTGCTGATGTTGCTCCTGGCCCTGAGCTCCCTGAATCGGAGCTATAGCAATCTTCTCGACCGCTGCTAGTGCAAGCTGATAAGCATTCTCCATGCTCTGCCTCATAGTCTCAGGCTGCCACTGAGACGCCTCTGCCTGCGCTCACTGAGTCTCCATCATCTGCTGGAGGAGCGCAAACATCTGCAACGCATCTGTCGGTATCGGAACTGGCGGCGGAAGAGTCTCTGGAATAACGATAGAAGGCCTCTCAACTGGAGGTGGAAGACCTCCTAATACTGCTGCTGCTACTCCCACCTGGATGGTAGGATCAGTAGGGGCAGCAGAGACAGCCATCTGGACCTCCCCCTCATCCGAAACAGTAGGCCTCGATGGACCGGACCTCTACGAGGCAGTACTAGATCCAGTTGCCTGAGCTCGAGTCATTGTCATCCTGGAGATAGATCAAACAAGAAAATTAATACTGAAAAAGAAGCGATATAATCAAAGGAGGACGGTTTATTTCAAAGGAAACAATTTTCAATAAGAATTTAGATAGCAGGAATTCAGTTAAGAGTTCTTCCTAAATATGATTGAGTACCTCAAAGTATATCCTAATCCTACTACAGGCTGTAGTGATACTCTAGTTCGAATACCGCTACATAAACTCGACCTGCATGGGCCACGACTAAAAACGTGTCACGACCCGCACCCTGTTTAGGGGCACGAGAATGTGGGTACATCCAGCCTATGCCGCAGTGTCGGCGGTAGAACACTGTATAGGTCACCTATAACAGCTAACATCTAACAACAAGATATATAAACCTGTCATCTCCGTATGGAGGTATAATATAACATCTTAACTCTATATCTCAATCACAAGTCTAGGGAAGATAGAGCACGATATGGAATCAAATAAAAGGAAGAAACTGAATATAAATAGAGTTATCACACCACACAAAATAGATGTTCAACACAAATAAATACAAGTCCTGAATATAACTAAGTCTCAACTAATAATCGGAATAATCCGATACAAACAGAAAACTACAAATACTAGACTAAAATAGGCACCCTCTACTGAGCTAGATGCTCCTCAGGCTCTTGAATGTCACCCTCATATGCCCCATAGAAGGTTGGGCAGTCACCATCATCATCTGTAATATTTTTAACAGGTCTAGTCAAGACAGGAACGAGCACAATACATCTCATGCAGTTCATATCATGTTGGGAAATATAAAACATGCAAAGAGTAAGATATATGGACTATAAGGAAATATATATATATGAAAATGAGAGACATTTGATAACAGGAAATATCTATATACATGATAAGTAAGAACTGTAAGTAACTTGTGATTTAGAGCACGAGATGGTTATATAAACGGGCTAGGACAATGCAAGGGTAACTCCATCATACGTGAGTGTACAATGGATATATACATGATTTTTACAAGATTTTACAAGATGGGATTTTGATCACATAACCATTTCCTACTCACCCTCTCCAATCAATACACAAGGATCCAGTCAAGTTACGTTACCTTGTACAAAAGGTTTTTATCATGTTTGTTCACGTGATCATGAGAGTACAAGATTGTACAAGAGTATACATGAATAGAGGTGTACATGAAATACAAGATGTTCGTGAAAAGCACATGACAACTGTATCTGATGCATCCCGCGGGGGATAACATCGCATGACAAGATCCAAAGGGTACCAATCCATGATAATAACGTGACAGCATCAAGTAAAGTAATCTAGAGCTAGAATATAATTCCTAACAAGTATGAAATGATCAGAGAATGTACTCGCCTGTCACCCTGAATTAATGATATGAATAGATGTCCGAACTGGTGTCACGGAGTCCTATTTAGAGTAAAACAGGTTATTAAGTACTCAAATTGTAATAATGGAAATCTGTAATGCAAACTACATGATTCTAAGTCAAACTAGGTCAAAGTCAACTCTTGGTCAACTTTGGTCAACTGTCTAGGTCAAACTAGGTCAACTGTAAGGTAACTTGGGCAACTGCTTAGGTTTTGGTCAAATTCTAGTCAAACTAGGTGAAAGTCAACTCTTGGTCAACTATGGTCAAGCCTTGGTCAACTAAGAGTCAAACTATAGTCTACAAGTCTAAATAGGCCTAGTGTGTCTATTTCTAGGTCAAGTCCACTCATAGTCAACTCTGGGTCAACCTTCTAGTCCAACTTGGCTAAACTTGGGTCAAACTTGGTCCATCTAGTCTATCTAGGTTAAGTCAACCTACTTAGGCCTAACCAAGCCTAGTCTAGCAATTTAGGATAGCCACAAACACAAGCCAAAAGTAACACACACAAGTATACATAGATACTTGCATTACATTTATACTTGCTTTAATTTTAACACTATATCGTATATACTCATGCATACATATATGCATCTACACATTCATTCATTATCCCCACATTGCATACATACTCTACCATTCCTAAGTCCTCAACTTACCTATACTATTAACCCCTTCTCTAATACCCTATCTTAGCCAACTACCTCTTGAACCTATATCTAGTTAATATCTCAAAACCTCCTCAACTCCTATATACAAAGTATACATTCTAACATACATATATGTAAAATTATATATATTCAACTATATATCTTGCCAATTACAATTAGATACATATATATCTATATACACTATACTGTGAGATACATACCAATATTTGGATACACTCCTAGACATTCCACTTAGCGACACACAAATGGCACTCTAATACAAGCCACACACACCAACGCTAACTAGACAGTCACAAGTGGCTACCCCTCACATACACTCAGAAACATAACCTCTGCTACATTTGCAAACATGGCCAGGTGGCCATGTTACTCTGTAAACAGGAATGAAAAAGGCCAAGTCCCAAGTACGACTCCTAATCACACACTTGAAAACACCCAAAACTCAACCAAAACTTCTCCACATTGAACACAGGCACGAAGTCCAATATCCCTGACATGTCAATATATATAATCATGCAAAGTTTATATTTTAAATCAATTAAAATGCATTAAAAAAACTCAGAAAACTGAATACTATAAACTGTATCAGAAAAATGGGGAAAACCCGTAACCTAGTTTGAAAACCAGATAAAAACCCAAATTAATGGTTGGTAAAGTGTCGTGCATGTGTCAGTGTGTCCCACGAGTCATGGGGTGTCCATACAACAGGACACAACGTGTCCAGACACTCACGAACACGTACAGACACACACAGGCACACACAGCCTCGTGCACGTGTACGAGTTGGTCTAGGACACGACACGCGACATTATAAGACTCGTGCACGTGTCCACGTGTTTGCCCAGAGTAGGGCTACACGTTCAAATGTCTGCATTGTGTCTACGTGAGTCGTGTCAAGAGTTATACGTGCGTATCTGTGCAGATTTTCTGTACGTGCACAGTGTACGAAACCAGTGCACACGCGATTTCTCACTCGACACAACCCAACTTGACACAGAACTTTAGGGGAGCCTTGTCAGACATTGCCCCCACCTTCGTGTCAAGTTTGATGTGTCCACGTGGCATGTCCACGTGGCATGTCCACTGAGAAATCGCGTTCGGTTAGTAGGACAGTGCACATGGGTGTCGTGTAGCATGTTCAGTCCAATTTTGGACACAAAATCGACACGAAATTCAACTCAGTCTACTAGTGTTGTGATCTACACACTAAGGGCTACACAATGATGTAATTAGTTTTGAAAATCATTAACTTTTATTTTTTATTGGCATTTCACCAAACACATGTTTAAAAACACCGATACGTGTCCGACACGCATACCTAATGGACACGAATTTCTACCAAACTTGGGCTACACCTAGGGGAACCCTAAATAGATGCATTTATGGAAAAAAAATTGGGAATTTGAAGGTGTTTGATAGGTTTTACCTATTGAGGGTGAAACCTCAATGAATAGGCTTTGAAATAAGAGCTCTTCTCCCACTCGCAATGATCCCAAGCCCTCGAATCCTTACTAGCTGCCTACTATTGGTATCCTCTACTGTAGGGGAGTCCAACGCAATTGGTTTTGTCTAATTTGGTGGAGAAATGAGGAATTGGTGAAGGTTTGGGGAAGAACACAAGTAGGGTTCTTTGTAGAGATGAAAAAGAGGCAAGAAATTGTGAAGGGGTGATTTAATAGAGAGGGAATGGGCTTGATGGCTATTGGAATAGTTAGGGTTAGAGTTTTAGATGAGTGGCTAAGATTTTTCCACCAATTTTTAGCTCAATCAAGGGCTCTCATCAAAAGTAGGTTTCTAACATAATATCTAACCAAAATATCTCCTAACATAATATCTAGATATTAATCTAACTTAGTTATTAAGTCTTTAACCTTCTAACTAAGCTTCCATGAACATCATTAACATCTAGGTTAGGTCAAAACTAGGATAGTCTCTAATAAAAAGATTAGCACCACAATAATAAATCAAAATTCATTTTCTTTAAAAAGTCCAAAATGACCAAAATATCCATAGGCTAAAAAGTCACAATTAGTCATCCTAATCACTTGGTTAGGTCCCCATTGTCATGGTTAGTCTCTAGGTCATGCAGTCTCTAGGGTTGCACTAGCAAAACATCAAAATTACAAGTCATAGTTTTAAATTGATTAAAAATCACCATAAATCATATCATGATTTAAATATCATTATTAAAAGATTATGTCACGACCCGCACCTATTTTTCGGACGCGAGCTCGTGAGCAAGCCAGCTACGTATCGAGCGGACTCCAGCCCGACTCGAGTACGTATAAGCTGTCAAGGTCATGGGTATCATGTCTAATCTAAACTATATCTCAATCCACAGAAAATATATAGGACAAGAATGAACAAGTATGGGTCATGGTCTGCAGCCCATTAGCATATTGTTCGATTAGACTCCAAAAATGATATGAGTCTATAAAATAAACAGAATATATCCTGGCATGGAATATAAGACACGAGAAGATAATAAAGAATATCACAAGCAAAATACCTGTATCTCTGCATGTGCAATCACTACCATCATGAGCCACTAACTAACTCCATGCAGTCGCTAAACCTGAAGAGATCATCATGTCCTCAGAGGACTAGCAAGATACATAAAACATGCCTATCTAACAGTTTAATCATGCAATAATATATACATGGTATAAACAGAAACTAGACAGGAAACTGACATGTGGCTACTGACTGGTAACTATGAACATGGATACGGGATCAAGTATGAATAAATGAACTGCTGGAAGATCAATGGAATACCAACCCTCGTCCCGAAAGTGGACTCGCAGGTCAGTTTTAAGACAAGTTACCCTCGCCCCGTATGTGGACTCGCAGGTGCAAAGGACAACCCTCGCCCCGTATGTGGACTCGCAGGTTGTGGGATAGACAAAGGAATAGCAGTTCACCCATACATACTTGTAGACACGATTCAGTCAAGATACAGGTGAAGACACGGTACAACTCAGTCATGACACAGGTAAGGACAATTCTAGCATGATCCATAACGTAAACAAGCCTGGTATAACTACACTATCAAGTCATGAAATACTGATATACAAGCAAGACAATAAACTGGTAAACGCGGTATCATATAAATCTATAACCACTAAGATAACTAAAGATAACATACTACAATAGGTGTACTATAAGCATAAAAATAAACTGTAGAGGGAGGCAAGGTATACTTGTCTGGGGTTGCACGAAGAACCAACAATGTAACTACAATCAATAAGTCAGAAAGTCCAAGTCATCACAACTGTCTCCAAAAGCTGAAATAAATATTACCAATATTCTCAGAATAGTCAAATTAGCTAGGATTTCCTGTCCTTAAGTCCAATTCTGGACACAAGGGCAAAATGGTAATTTTGGGCAAAAACGATGTCCGCCGTTGGACCCGCTTTGCACCGAAAAATGTGCCAGAGTCAAAGGTCTCTAAAGTCATCAAACTACATGTCTACTGATCCGGTTTTCCGATACGAACCCAACCGTATGTCCAGTTTTGGATTCCGGTGGGCCGTGCACAAAATCACCCGTTGAGTCGGACCGTGGGGCCCGCAAAACGACGATCTGATCAACTATCTCAGAATTGGACCAAACTTGGCATATAGGACCAGAAAAATGATACGGTCCTGTTGGTGCAAGTTTCGTCTCGACCTGACGAGCATGCACAAAGTAATTAGGAAATTTGCACAGAGGCCGATACGGTGAATTTCGACGGATATGCATCAAATTCGTCGCACACACGCGACCAATTTGAATTCCGCCAAAGCCCACACATCTACGAAGCCGATACGCACCTTTCGATGCTTTCGGTTCACGACCACGTCGCCCGGATTGGCGGCACGCACGTCGTGTGGATGAATTTTCTAGTTTTTTTAAAACTATTTTTTGTATTTTTTTCGATCTTCGAGTTGATTTATCCTAGCATCTACTGATTAATAAAATAATCTAAGAATAGGGTTTGAAAGCTGGTTAGGTTGTCTAAAAATGTGTTCAAATGTATTTCAAAAATCTGTCATGGATTAGTAGATATTTGCCTTCCAATCTGTGCGTCTGGATCGAATTTCGGGGCTCTCGGCGCGGAGACCCGGGATCGAGCCCACCCCCCCCCCACCCACACAAGCCGGCTAGATGGCAGTGGCCACGAGCTTGTGCTCGGATGACCGGACACCCAAAACAAAAATTATATTATATATATATATATATATATATATATATATATATATATATATATATATATATATATATATATATATATATATGTATTTTATATATATATATATATATATATATATATATATATATATATATATATATAGATATATAGAGTATATATAGAGTATATATTTAATATAATAAATAAATATATTGCAATGTATAGTTTTGTAAAATATTTTTAGAAGATTTTTCGTATATATATATATATATATATATATATATATATATATATATATATATATATATATATATATATATATATATATACACTAAGTATATATTTAATATAATAAATAAATATATTGCAATGTATAATTTTGTAAAATATTTTTAGAAGACTTTTAGAGGATTTTAGAAATTTACAAGAATTTATTTGAACCTTTTTGTAAGGTTTTTAAAAACCCTATTAATTATCTCGTAAGATAATGAAAATCTTGCGAGATGATCAACTCAATAACTCCCGTCCAAGTCAAGCATGAGCAATTTGAAAATAGAATAAGAAAAGGAAAGAAAACTGATTTCATGTTATCGAAACCCAATCAAAACTCGATGAATTTTGACCCAATTCTTTTTACGAAGACCTAATCCTATTCACCTCCAGAAAACTTCGAACCTAGATTGAATCCCAATTCAAATCAACAAAAAATTGGATGGGAAATTTGGTTCAAAACTGAGTGTATAAATAACTTTTCGAAACTATTTTCGTATCCCCATCCACACACCACATCGTGATCTACCCCCGACCCACAGGCACATGCCCCTAACGTCTACCCGCCGTGCGCCACTACCGTAGGTCGTCGGCCGTCCGTCGGGAAGTGTCAGAGCCACAGTGCAGCAGAGACAGCAGCAATCCCAACAGTAGCAGGGGCAGCCCTGAACTCCTTACTTTCGAGTAAGATTTCTTCCTTTTTGTTTCTTTAATTTTTGATCTACAAAATCCTACGCATAGATAACCAAACCACCTACAAAACCAGTTGAGTGCATTTTGTTAATTCGCAATGTGCACATAAAAAATTGAGTTCTAAAATAATAATAAAAGTCAAATTTTTGTGTACTGAAACTGTCCCGAAGTGCTATTTTGGAAGTCATTTTACGGACCGAAATATCGAGGAATTTAAAAATCTACCTAAATAGACTTGTAGACAACCTATGAGATCAAAATCTTATTTTTAGTTTTAATTCTAATTTATTATTTTCTGCGATAAATCAGTTCCAAATTGGCGATAAAATAGTTTTTGAAAACTTGAATTTTTTTATACGGAGTCCGCTCTGACAAACCGGACGATTGGCCGTGAACCAATTGTAAGGTTATGTGTGGATTTCATGCACGTGTGGACTTTGATGGAATTAGAATTGGTTGCGTGTGCGCGACAAAATTGACCCGTATCCATCAAAATCATTATATCGATGTTTTTTGCAAATATGATGATTACTTTGTATACGTTTATCAACTCGTGATGAAACTTGTGCCATTGGATTCGCAGAATTTTTTTAGTCCTGTGAGCAAAATTTTGTCTAATTCTAAGACAGTTGACCGGATCACCGTTTCGCGGGCCACACGATCCGATTCAATGGACAATTTTGTGTACGGCTCCCCAGAATCCAACATTGGACATGTCGTTGACTTCGTATTGGAAAATCGGACTCATAGATATATAGTTTATTGACTTTAGAGACCATAGAATTTGATACATTTTTCGGTGCAAAGAGGGGACATCATTTTGACCCAAAATTACCGTTTTGCTCATGTGTCCAGAATTAGACTTATAAGTAGTCTATCTTAGTCATTTCTCTTATATTAGAATCTTTGGTGATGTTTGTGAAAATTCTATTTTTGTTGATTCTATCGGCTTGACGAGTTTGCCTATTGGACGTCGTCAATTTTTCAAACCACTACCAGGCAAGTACACCTTGCTATATTTATTGCTTTATATATTTATTTTTACCATGTTATTATTTTCTTTCATGTCTATTTTTTATTTTATATGTTATAAATTGCACATCCAAGTCATACTTGGGTGCAAGCGACAGTGTTAGTCATTTTACGTTGCTTTCATTTATTTCATGCATGCTGACATAGTTTTAGCGGACTACCTTATGATTGTGGGATATCAATGTCTCCTTTGGCCATGTATCATGTGTCCCACAAATTGGGAGTCTCATATAGCGCATGATCTTGTGTATTTGATTTAGCATCAATACGTGTAAGACATGTGACGGTAAGAAGAGTTATGATTATTGTGTTACAGACTCATGTAGTTTCAAACTGGAAAAGTCGTGGATACGACTTGGTCAGTGTCATGATGGGAGGAAGAAGATGGTTAGATGTATGGGCTACCCATTCCAAAAGTTGTAGTAATTTCGTACTGCGATAGTCGTGTTATAGTGGTCACTAGCCTCGAGCTATGTAGACTAATGGGTCACGAGGGCCGCTAGCCTCGAGTTATGACGGCTAATAATACATGTACGTGTGTGTGTTTGTCTGTTGTGAGTGGTCATGGGGAAGTCGGCCTTTACATGCCCATACATCAAGTTGTTTTCTAAATTGCACATTAAATGGTTAGGGACATCCTTTGCATATATATTTACTATGTCAGTCATTAGCATATTTATTTATCTATTACTGTAGTTTATATAGCATGATATTATGTATCTTGTTATTCCCTATGAGGACCTGGTGAGATCTATCTAGGTATAGACAGTCAGAATTTCGCACAAGAGTACAGACTCAGGGTCAGGTTCTTCGTTTTCTGTCGAGGAGATCTTATCCTTCGATGACACTTGATTCTTTTTGTTGATGGAACTATTTAGTTGTTGTTTACTTTCTTTCATTTATTTTTAGGAGGTCGGACTCCATTTTTATTCTAGCTTGGTAGTAGATTTGTCTTCACCTGGCTAATTGGTTCATTGACATTTCTTACCTGTTTCCATGATATATTTGATATATATTATTTGTTTTATTTTCTGTGGATTAGATATAGTGTACCCCTGACTGTGATGTACCTCCTATAAGGTATAATCATATTACAGCTTATGTACGTATATGTGGTTTCCATATATTGGAGTAGGCTGCGTATCCATACTGCTGGCATGCTTATGTTTCCTAGTCCTACGTATAGTAGGACTGGGGCGTGACATCCCTTCCTATTCCATCATAAAGATCTATACTACAAACCACCAAGGAGAAGCATGGTCCCTTAGCCTTCACACCATCAATGACTTAGTAAAGGCAATTGCTTCAATCCCCACTTGACTTGCCATGGTAGAAAAGCATGTCAACCCACAGAGAGGAGGAGAACCCTACAGCATGAAAAAGGAAAGAAGAAGAACTATGAAGAAAACTTTATCCACCAAGACCCTATTTATAGGCGACAAGCTCATTATTATGGTAGGTGGGGAGTCACACCCTCATTTAAATGACAGGCTCTCTATCTTCTCATCACTTATGCTAGTGTATGGTCAGATCAAACTCTGCGAGTCCTATAGACATGACCAAAGCAGCCAGTCATAGAAGATCCAGGTGGTAGAACTAGGGCTGACATCATCCACAAGCATGCGGTAGTGACTCGGTTCCCAGCATGCGGCAGATGCCCAATTCTTAATCTAATTGGCAACATGCACCTACAATTCATGTGCCTCCCAAAGGTAAAAATTATTTCTTTCCATCTCCATGGCCAAGTTGCCTTGAAGACCTCTAATCTTCGACACCCATTCGGATCAAAGCTACTCTCACCACAAACCTCCATGCCTAGCATGGACGAACTACAATTCACGTCTATAAAACACCTCTGGACTATTTTTTAAATATTTTATTTCCGCAAACGAACATGTTCAAAAAAGCCTAATTGTTTCGTAGAATTCTTTGCCTCTGATCCCCAGCCGACCCCGAGATAATCTATTTGCCATATCCATATTACCTCTAAGAGAATACTATTCACCATTGATACGTCTGCATGACCCTTGGAAGACGTTGATCTAGTGCTTTGTCATGTCCATATTACCTCTGCGTAAGGTGTTATTGATTTAGCTTTCCGTAATGTCTTGGACAGTCAGTCACTTCACTATCATCCACGAAATATTTCTAATCTTACTTTTTGTACTTAATCATTAAGTACACCATAGAAAGTACATCCACAATAGTTCCCTTAATGGACTACCCCTAACTCCTCCAGCTCTTCGTTGGTAGGAGTGTACTCTCACCCCAAAGTAGTGTGGAGATATTGTACATTTCATGTAGAGCTAGTCCCATTTTACCATTGGGCATGAAGAAGGTTCCAGTGCCGCAATTGTACAACTCTAACAAAGCAATGAATATGACGGGTTGGTCTCTAATCCACAGCATGTGGGCCTTACTGCATTATACATGCCATCCGCTTGCAGAATACCCTCATACTTTCCCAAGTTCGATGTGGTCAGAGAATACCATGGAATTGTAATGAGTCCAACCAATCAACCGAAGGAGCCCGGTCGGATATGATCCCTTCTTCGCCAGCTGATTCAAGAAGGTGTCTGTGCTTAACGGGTGAACGGATGGCGATAAATTGTTTATAATAGCGCTGGACATCAAACCCACGAGTTGATAGGGGTGGTGACTCCCAGAAAGTCGCAAGCTCCTTTTTCAACTTAGACGAAGTGTAGATACGTCCGACCTGAACACCGCTTCGTCTCTCAGTTAGTTTCATCCCTCTCCTTTATGGGCTTACCACCAATTCAAAAGCCAACAACAGCGTGTGGCACTCCATCGACGGCATATACATGCACAACCCGCCAGAGAAAAAATGCCAATCCTCCCGAATCCTCGTCGCCTCTGGAGCAAAGGTGGTTAATGTATCACCAAACAGAAAGATTGGCTTCAAAAACCCCTCGCCTTTTGGGGAATAAAGCTTCCCTGCATTCAGTTGTGCCCACAAGAAGCCCGGACATCGGTCAGCTATCATCCCCTACCGGACCTCGGGTTGGTCTTCATCTATTTATGCCTTAACAAAATAAATTAAGCTGACAAGGCTTACACCCGGTGCCGACTGAGCACGACCCAAAAGAACCTCGCCTGAAGAAGCTACGGGTAGAGATATTGTAAGACAAAAGGCAGAGTATTCGAATTTTATGCACAACCTGTTCATGAAGACCTATGTGGAAAAGGCACATGCGTACGTCCTGCGCATGATCCATGCGAAAAAACTATGGGTTCAATCTGTGCAAGTTTTAGATGGTTTCTTATACATACAATAGATATAAAATACAGAGAAAAAAAACCCTATCTTCGATCGGCGACTGAACATCGGGGTGGAACTTCGGCTCCTCCGCCATGACCTCAACGGTTGAGCCTTTCCTTTTGCGGC
This sequence comes from Iris pallida, assembly GCA_029216955.1. Taxonomy (NCBI): domain Eukaryota; kingdom Viridiplantae; phylum Streptophyta; class Magnoliopsida; order Asparagales; family Iridaceae; genus Iris; species Iris pallida. The sequence goes on along the minus strand of JANAVB010008400.1, from coordinate 19,553,064 downwards.
TCTCTTGGCGGCAACATCGACGGAAGAAGAAGCTTTGGGAGCCATTCTAGGGCTTTTCTTTTTTAAAAAAGGGACAATAAAGATGAAAACAGATACATGCTTTCTCTCTCCAACCCAAGCCCTATTTATAGGCAAAAGTTCGGCCTGCGGTAAAGAAAAATCAAGCCGGCAATCCCAAGAGATCTCCTCTCGAGACAAAATGAGCTTTGAATATGACTGACAACCTGGTATCCTTTTCAAGTACCGTAATTGACGGCGTTATCAGCAATCTAACGGGCAAGCCCAGACGACCCGGAATCCATGTGCCCATGCTTCTATTGAAAGTGTTACAAACTTATATCAAGTTTGAAAACATTAAAGGTGGTCTTGTATAGTCATGGAAAATTATTAAAGACCTGCTTAGCTCGAATCATATCAGGTCATGCGGCTAAGGAATAGCACACCAACATGTGGCTCTCCCTACGACTCTTCATGCGACTTCTCGGGTGACCCCGCCTCCTATGATGCTTCGAGCACCCATCTAATCACCACCTGTTGATGAAAGACAGCGGTACAGTGCCATATGTACACCCTCCTCAAGCGGTTGTACTTCTGAAGGTGCCCATGCGACATAATTCATGCGACAGTACTCCTGAAGGTCCTCATGCAGTATGACGCATGTGACGAAAGCCTTCATCTAACAGTGTTCCAAAAGGTATATCTTCTCAAATCTTGGTATGTACCACGTATTTAATCAATCGTGCCATCCAATTACAGGGCTAAGGTGATTTAAATCCCATATAAAATAGCGTGTATGTGTTTAACCACCCTATTAAACCAAGAGATTCTCTTAAATCTCAGTATATGCCACGTATCAAACTGATCAGGCATACAATCTTGATGATTTGATCTCGTATTTATAGCGTGTGCATTTTAACCGCCCTATTTTATGGAGAATCTTCCTAAATCATAGTATGAGACACGTGTCGCCATGATTGGGCCATACATTTAGCAGCTGTAATCGGTAAGTACATTATACCAACTTCTATAATAACGCCTTCTCTGCAACGGATCTCCTTCATTCAACACCATATGTCACCTTGACCAGGCTTTACGGTTAAACAGCTACAGCAAATAGCTTAACAACCAAGATTGCATCGATCCCGCAGTTAATTGCACCTTATTGCCGCCTCAAGATGGGTATAAAAAGGTGTATACCCTCTGCTCTCGACGAACACAGACACACAGGGACAGAAAGAGAGATAAAAAGAAAGAAAGAGCAAGGTCCTCGCTAGTCGATCGTCAACGGAGTAAATGAGTCACTAAAGCACTCGATCTCTATCATCACACTTCTCCAGATCTTATCTTGTACTACGAACCCTCGTTGTTAGGGTTCCAATTGTACTTCTTTGTTTGTAATCAAAAAGCAAAAATAGATAAAACTTTTTTCCTTTTATTTGTGATGGCAACACCTGCAAACGAATGATCATCATTTTAACAGGAAAATAGTCCAGTATTGCTTGTGGAGCCAATGAACTTCATATAGTTAGGTTACATGTTAATGTTATCTGTTTGCATGCTTAACTAGTTGGTTGCAGGGACGAGTTCACATGCATATATATGTATTCTTGTGAAGGCGAATGAATGTCTTATATAAGGACACAAATTATGACACATTTTATGTATTATGAATGATATATATCTTTATAATTACATGGAATGATGGTAAGTAAGATCAACTGTTGTGTATAACAGTTTTATGCTTGTAAACACATACATGTTATGAAATATTAATTGATTCTAAGGCAAGATTAGAAAGATTGCATAATGTTTGCATGCACTCACATAATTAATATATTGGTTTTTTGTGAGTTGGTTTAGGGCCACTCGCCAGTGCATTCCCCGGTGTGATGACCCCCAACCCCACAGGTAGAGGGACCTGCTTGGACGTGTTGAGGCATTGGAGCTCGGTTGGTGCTTGAAGCTATTCGGCTGGAGATGTTGTCTTTTGTTTATATAGGACATAATTTATATAAAATCGTTGGTTGTATTAGTTGCGTAGATTGTAATCCTTGTGGCATCATTATTGTATTGAGATTCTGTATTTATAATCGAGTTGTTCTTTTGCCTAAAGCCATTGTAGTTTCACAACAAATTATCAATAAAAGAGAATAATATTTAATATATCTTGCGTCTATTGACTTTTTTGCTTATTTTGCTGCAATTACTTGTATTCGAGATATGGTATCGACCGTATTTCATTTCTACCTTGTACAACCATACATTTAGGCTTATACGATATCACACACAGTGGAAACTTTCGGTCTTGCAGGATCGGGGCGTGACATGAACAACATATGTCGTTGTGTTCGTTCATAAATTAATAGTAAATAACACACGCAGTTATGTTCATTTTAAGAAACAAGAATATATAATTAACATACCAAACAACACATGTAGTTATGCCGCTCTAGCATATCAATTAACTGTAGGAGGCTATGAGATGTGACTATGTCATTATACGAAACCCCCATATTGAAAATAGAACATAAATTGATTGAATAGCCTATAGTAGTCATTAGGCTACACTCATGCAAGCATGGAATCGGGTATACTTATGTTCCTTTCCTTCCCTTTCTTTCTAAGCTTGCAACAATTATTGAGTAAGACATTATAATAACTAAATGGTAAGAACATAAAATGCCTAACAAGAGAGCATTCATCATATCATAGACAAGAGATAAAAATGACTGCTTACGGTCCAAATTGTGTAACTGATAGGCTGGCCAGTTAGTTAGCCATTATAGCAGGAAAGTCACTCCATCGTGCTCATTTATCCATTACTTAGTACCATATTTGTATCTGCCTATCTACCTAATCTCAATAATTACCTATAGTGCCCTGCTCCTCACGGTGCGTTGACTGGAGGCTAGATCGAGCCAGTCAAGAGCAAAACATCATAGAAAAACCTTACTGGTATCGATTGATCGGTACTTTCTGATAGAGTCTATTTTCAATTGATGCATTGGTTCTGATCGCTTAGTTCCAGAATACAGTGAATTGTGCTTGGCAAAGAAATTCTCTATATAAGAGCTTTTTTCTGTCCGTTTCATTATTGTTTTATGGGATATTTTTGCTGCTTGGTTTTGATGAATGCATTTCCGTGTTTGTTTTCGATGATTGATTTTATTGTTCACTTTCATCGAGTTTTACATTCATTTCGAATCTTGGGAGAATGAGATCGAAGTATGCTAATCAAATGCTGGTGCAATTTTAGGAAGCATATGCGAAACGTAATCGTTGCGTGAAGCTCCTCATTCTATCGGATAGATTCATGAAAATACTGTTCTATGCCATGATCACTTTGGTGAGCTACTTTGATCGGGTGATCCTTTATCTTTATGCCTTAACAAAATATTCTCTTGTCTAGTCTATTTCTTGTGTCCCTACGATCAATGATGCCTAACAACAAAGATAAGGTAAAAGAGATGAATCACATGTTAGATCATAAAATTGTTCTTTACTTATTATTAAAAGAATAATTATATGTCCTTTATCAATTACCAGAAAAGATAGAATTGTATGAAAAACACGACAAGACCGTACAGAAAGAAAAGAAGAAGGTGAAAATGTTTACTTATTGCTAGACTATCACATAGTAGTATTTTATATTATTGCTGCATTCATGCATTGGTCTGGACAACTTGTGCACAAGGGTGTAATCTCTCAAACGATTCATGGGACACTACGAATTGCTCAACCTAGGAGGGAACATAACACCCTGAGGCTAGAAGTCATCACGATCAGGGGTATTAGTCTATTAGTGAGATGGGCTTGTACGTCCCAACTGCTATTCATGGGAAGTCATTCATGGGCCACTATATAGTTAGGTCGCATGCATATGATAAGATTATTGCAAGCCTAAGAATAAATGCAGAGACGTAATGCAAGTTTTATATATATGCAAATTGTGCTAATCCTTGTCTGTCACAGGGATGATCAGTCAGCCATGGGTAAGAAATCACGATATAAGTAATACTTTTATTGTCTATGTTTCTTCTTATGAATTGTTAAAAAGAACCTTGACAAGTAGAAAGATCACTTAATAATAGTTGCTAGCTTTACATGATTACTTAATGTTGATTTATGTGAGTTCGGTTATGGTCGCTCACCAGTACATGTTATGTATTGACCATGTTTATGGGCATCCTCAGGTAGCAAGAGACAAGAGGATATTGAGACGTGCTAGAAGTTTCAGGGCTGGAGTAGTAGTTTCCTTGAATGTGTTTTATCTTTTGTTTTAGTAAAGGGATATGATGTATAGGCATTGTGGTTAATTTGTGTTTTCAAAGAACTGTAAGACAAGTATGAAATTTTTAGTTGGCTATCAAAAGTACTTTGTGTTACGTCCCGACCCGTGAAATCGTTCGTCCTTGCATCGATTTCAGTCGAATCGATCATCCTCGCTGGGTGTGATGTTGCACGAGTCTGGAGTTGTACTAATGCAAGGCAAGTTGACAGAAATCATAAATGGTTGTCTCAAATTTAATACATTTACAATGCAAGGGACTAAGACAAATTAGAGTATACAAAAGAATCACTATATTAATATTATAGCGGAATACAAAGGCTCTGAATAGTCCCAAATGAATATGTTAATATGGTTTACAACACTAATGATCTCTCTATCTCATAAAGGATCTAGTTATTCCATATATCATGTCTCTTATAGCAGAAGACATCGTCTTGTAACAAAAAAGCTTCTGTACACCCATCTGATTCATCGTCGCCGCGGCACTAATCAAGCGAGTCCCATGCACGAGCACCTGAAATGATGCATATATTTTACTAGTGATCTTTATTTTTTCCCTAAGGACAATTTATGGCATATTTTGAAAGCAATAAAGCATGTGAGCATGTTAAACCTGAATAATAAACAAAGTAGTAACATAACAAATGCGTCGCATCGGACGACTTCTTACCATACACTATTGAACTCACCTTTGCATTGATGCAAGGTGAATGGTTATCGTTCTTCCCTATCATGTTAAAGATATCATAGTGAAACATATGTACGAATTAAATCAAACAAAACCAATGTACCCACACTTAAGCTGACGTAAGGTGAATATGCACCGCATCTGTATAAGACATAGGTTAGTATGCCAAACATCTATATGATGGTCACTCACATTCCGAGCCATAATGGACTATATCTTGTGATAAGACAGCAAACACTTCGCGCTCGAGTTGCTAGCCCTAATCGAAGGTCCCGGATTATCCAGTATTGTGGCACGCCATTTCAATTGTAGGCTGCAAGCCTTCTGAATGAAATGTCCTATAGTACTGTTGTGCTCTGAAGCACCATAATTTCTTCCTAGGTCGAACGGTCCTGGTACCCGGTTAACACGTTCTATGAAAGTAAACTCATGCACAGGTTATCCAAGTTCGTGACCATGCCAATGCATAAACATCTCAAAACGAAGTAAGGCAAAGAAATATATCTACTTGCAATAGTCTATCATCTCGCTTTATTACTACATATCTGATTAGTGATCCGAATGGCGACCAGTAGGCCATAATATACCGAGGTATCATGCCACATACGATAGGTTCGTAGGCACCATACCCCTTCTAACAGTTTCATGGCAATTGTACCACAACTGCTCGCTTCGTTGATAAAGCATATTTCTCGTATTGAGTGTTGTGCCACAACTACCCACTTCGCGTATAAAGCCATACTTTTGAGATTCTACGACTCAGTGTTCAATGTTCCAAGGGTCGTACACTCGATGCACGCCTTAATACGGTCTTTCAATGTCCTATGACTTAATGTTCATTGTTCTATGATTCGTGCACTTGATGCACGCCTCAATAAGATCCATTGATGTTCTATTATCAATGTTCTGCTATGACTCGTATACTGAGGCACTCGTCAATTTAGTTTTTCAATGTTATGACTTAATGTTCGACACGTACTATACTTTTTATCAATCTGAACCACGCATATGGACATCCATAAATCATAAGCATGATATAGCACATTTTGTTAGGCATGAAGGAGTACGGGAGAAGGGACAGAGCGCACTCAACTTAAGTCTATTCGCCCATCGCTTCGTCGAGCCGATGCAGGCCGACTCCTAAACCTTGTCGCACGATCATCTCGTTTGATCTAACCATATGAGCACTCCTTGCTCCTTTGAACTAACTGCCTGATTTAAACCACGATTATGCCTCAATTCATTACGAGTCAATACTCTGATCATAAGGAACTCTACACGATACCTGCACCTGAAACCAACCAAATCAATACCTATTCAAGTTGAATTTATACTTTCTCGAATCAAACTCATACCACTTCGAATCAATTAACTCAGCGTAATATACCGTGCGATACAGGACATTATACTTCGTAATCCCGTTCAAGTTATCAATAAAGAAGTTATTTTATTTCTATCTGTAGTATCAAATTTTGGTTTTTTGCATTTAAATTTAGCTGCTTCTATATCTATTCAGTCTATTTTATTATTGTGGAAGACAATGTTTGTACAAGTGCAACATAGTCTTGTACAAAATCACGCCCAATGGCGACTCTAGGATCAGGGCGTGTATAACGTCCTAGTCCCAAAATATGTAGGACTAGGAAACGTACATACCAACCGTATAATAAATATACGCAAGCTGTATACAGTATATAAATATCATGGCCATAAGTCTCATCCACAAAATATGGAAAATAAAGATTTTATTAATCAACATGGAAGTCATTGAACAGGTTGCTGGGTGGAGACAAATCCACTTCCAAGCGATTGAACAAGAAGAAATAAATAAATAATAAAAGAATTTGTCACAAGCAGCTAAGGATGATCCAAGAGCAAGTCATCTCCGATAAAGAGAGAAGATCACGATCTTTGCTAAAACTCCTGTGGAAAGTCAAGGACACACACACCCCCTGGAGAGATCACCAGATCCTCAGAGAGACACAACAAATACAGAAAAATAAGTCATATAACTGAATATAAACTGTTCAATAATCATCTGAATCACAACATGGTCCAGTATTCTATCATCGAAGCAGTGAACCCCCTACAACCAAACAAGGACAAGGGGTGGCACACTATTTTGCGATAAAATACTGTTCTATGCCATGATCAAGCATAAGTATATAAACCATACCAAAAAAAGTACATATAATGAAACGGATAAAGGTCACCTAACCATACTATATGATATATGTACTTTTGAAGATAACGTTCCATTTAGGGGCTTTTCGAAAAAAAAGGAATGACGCATTAGTATTTCAAACGAGGCTGTAGAAGCATGAAAATGCACAGACATATCAAAAGCGCAAGTAGTGTTCTCGCTACACAAAGCTTCATAAAAGCATAGATATCCAAAAAGTACAGACAGAAGATCAGAAACCACAGTTCATAAAATCTTTTTATTAAGTCATGCCTACAAAGATCTATTACAGATTCATCATGATTACAAGAAAAGAGGTTTGCCTACGACGATCTATTACAGATTCATCATGAAAAGAACTAAGGCATCTAAAGATCTACAAGAGGGTTAATCTTCACAGGCGCCATACAAGGGGGTTAATCTTCACAGATGCACAGCCCCCAGATGCACAGTACTGTCAGAGTGAGCCACTTCCTAAAGCAGCTATTGGCCCGAGCGAGAACTCTGTCCATATTACAGGCTGTGCCACCACCATTGAGCAGGGCAGAGCACGACCTGTGGCTCTTCGAATTGGCGACCAATACAAATCTGAAAGCTTGGATCTCGAAGACCTCCAAGACGTTGTTCAGGTTCGAACTCCTTATGCCAAACGCTCAAGTGCATCTCGAGACTCAGCAGCAGTTCTTCTACAAAGGCACAGCTTCTTTGAACGAAGGGATCCACAACCATTAGCACAATGAACCTCATTTAATAGGATTATTTTACTAAATCCTAGGCCACAGACTTTTTGAATTTCCTAAAAGATGACGACAATTAAAGAAGAGGATGACCGACTCGTCCATCAAAAAGAGCGGTCATTAATCGCTCTTAAAAGACTTTGACAGAAGCCATCTCCTTTGATTCAGAAGCGCAGCCTCCCCACTGCGCTCTCGCTTCGATTTAGAAGCGCAACCACACTACTGTGCCTTCGCTTCGACTCAGAAGCGCAGTCTCTTCGCTGCGCCCTCGCTTCGGCTCAAAAGCACAGCTAGCTCACTTCCTCACATAGCACCCTCGCTTCAACTTAGACGCGCAAAAGATTTTTTGTCTTCAAGATACAGTCTATTCGTCGCCCGATAGCACAGTAACTCTGTCGCCTGAAGCACAGTCTATTCGTCACCCTAAAGCACAGTGACTCTGTCACCTGAAGCACAGTCTACTCGTCGCTCTAAAGCACAGTGACTCTGTCACCTGAAGCACAGTCTACTCGTCGCCCAGAAGTGCAGCTGCATCCGTCAGAAGCACAACTCACATAGTGGTACAGCCCTACGAAGTGACATGGTTTCACATGGCCAGATGGGTGTGTATATCTTTTTAGCATACTACCCTATTGGTTTGTTTAAACTGCTGCTCTTAAGATAAGACATAGTTTGATTCTGTTGATAAGAGCAATATCTTATCAGTTTATTTAAACCACAAATAATGACAGAGTTTGTTCTTATGGACGAGAGTCATATCCAACTGGTTTGTTTAAACCAATGGTCCTCTAAGATAAGACAAAATCTAACTTCAGGGATAGGAATAAAATAGGCTCAGGTTCATCCGATCAACAAATAAGCATACGCCATGTGTCGTTTATTCGGTTATGTTGATAACTCTCCAAAGATCTCGATAGAAGAGAATCCCCGTGCCTGTCACATGTCAGCTCAGCAGTAGCCTTCACCATGACCGCCTCAAGATTCTCCTATATCTTCCCGTGCAGCGTTCCTGTACAATCCTTACGCACATCGCATATGTGCTCTCCTATAAATAGAAGGAGTTTTCCTTCGATAAAGATGCTTCAAAATCTTCAACTTCGGTATCCTCTTGATTGTTAACCCTAGAGTTTCAATCACCAGCACCAGAAAGCCAAAGCAAGTTCAACTCATCATCAGATCGTCAACGGAGTAAAGGAGCCGCTGCAATGCTCGATCTCCACCGTCATACTTTCCCAAAAATTTTGTACTTAGATCTCATGTTTAGGAATCGATTGTACACTTTTTACGTTTAAAATAAAAAAATTTTGTATAACCTTTTGTCATGGCAAACAAGATGGCGACTCTGCTGGGGACTTCCTCCTCCTACAATGAGAAGGTACTTGCACAATCTGACAACTTGCTAGGATTTTTCCAGAAGACGTTGGTCGTACATTTCAACCAACAAGCTTTTGAAGATCTCCTTTCTGAGGAGAAGTCGAGTCCTTCGAAGCGGTTCGTAAAACCGAAGAAGACTCGACGCACCTGGGTGCCAAAGGCGGCTGCGACGAGCAGCACCACGAAGGGGTCTGCGCTCCAGAACTCCCTGACCGACGAAGTCCAGAAGAAGATTTTGGCTACTGTTGCCATGTCGCCTCGCTCGATTCCTACTCTGGAAAAGCACAACGAAGAGTGCGGCCCTCCTGTAGCGGGCCTAACAAAGGCACAACGCCGAAGGAAGCACGCAGTAGCTCAAACGCTTTCGGAAGGAGCGGTGCCAGCGAGAAGATCTGTCTTTGACATAATTGCCTACCCATCGGGTAAGGCTATATTGGACTCTGAACGTTATGCACCTCCTGGAAGTAACTTAAAGAGATCCAAGGCAGCACGTGCCCTACGCGGCCAAAGTGCTATGCCAACCACTACATTAGATTCTGAATACTATGCACCCCCTGGGGGTAGTAGGAAGATATCCAAGGCAGCACGCGCCTTGTTCAACCAACATGCTGTGCCAATAGCAAACTAAAGGCCCGCGTTGACAGTCACGCGTGCAGCCAATGGAAAGCTATACAAAATCGGTCTGAGGGCTTCGATGCCTCGACCGGTAGAACCCCGCTGTCACTCGAGCACTCTTGTGCACAACTCGAGCCACAGGGTACACTCCACTGAGAAAGACTCACGCAAACAGTATTTCTGTAAGCATGGAAGGAGTCTACCTCATCAGTAACTTTCTGATCAGGACCTAAGCATGTCCTGCGTACATGGACTAAGAAGAGTGTAGCTAACTCCACATCCTCACTCCTGCGTGCAGCTTTCCTGCGCGTACAATGGGAGTGCAGGAATGAAGACCCCAATGCTTTCCTACAAGCGTAAAGCAGAAGAGGAGCCTGTAGCGCAAGGTATGCCTAAACCAAGGCTTACTTGCACCTAGATCACCATTAACTGTTACTATCACCTGGTAGCCACATCGCCACTGAGGAGACAGTTCGTCTTTCAAAGACTGCTACCAATGGCGGCTGTACATCAGGGACTCGACTTGGGGTCGTCGAACGAGGAAGAAGAGAAACTCCGTGTTGCTCTATACAACGCAGCGTGGAGTTCTCCATCTCTCAAGCAGCTACCAAAAACCTTTCCATCTCAGCCAACAAGCCCAAAAAGCGGCCTGAGAGTAGAAAGATGAAAGTACCCAACACAGATGTGTTCCAACACACGCGCGCCAAGTCTAGCTTCTTGTCGCAAAATGATACCACGTCAGGTGCTGGGGGTAGCCAGTCCTCCACCATTCATGAAAATCCCGTATTCTAATCCAATGAAGGATTGTATGACACAGATACCTCCATTGGCACAGGTAGCCAAAAAGCGGAGGGAAGCAATTACAATGAGTCAGAGGATGATTGCAACCTGCTGATCCATCCTCAAAATGATGGGACTCAGCCCTCTGAATCGGAGAGCAAAAGATCTAATATCCCTTCTACCCACCCGTATATGGTGTCTGTGTTTATGGTCGAAGGTGACAACAATGCGAAAAGCAGCGAAGGCTCTAGTCAGTAGAAACGTCTAGAGGTTCTCGAAGAGAGCCTAAACACATTGAACATTACTATAAAGTCCTTAGCTTCTGTTGTTCTGGAGATCAAGGAGAGATTGACCCCCTCTGACTCCACTTCTGCCCCAGACCCGACGGCTAACGGTGGGCCCAATGTACTTCCCATCGCGAGCCAAATAGCACCAGCATCATCCACTCCATCAACAACCGGGCCTACAGTGTCGAACGAAATACAGTAGGCCATAAAAGAATTGTACGCTCGCTACGGCGCCAAAGAAAAGCGAGCAACACTCCAAAAGATGGGGATTCGGCAGCCATATCCTGTCGTATGGGATAATATGATCTATTCTCCCAAATATAATCTGCAGACACTTACGCCGTTCGATGAAAAGGAGTCTCCCCGCCGATACTTGAGATACTTTACCTCAATAATGGGACATCTACCAAAGGATGATGCCCTTCTCACCAACATATTCGTAGGAGCCCTGTACGGAGAGGCCTACGAATTGTTTTGCAGCCTTCCGGACAACTGTATTTCGTCCTTTGAAGAACATATTCCTCAATCGATTCTACGAAGAAGGAATAGACATAATGATGTCGACTCTCATGGACATCGTTCAGAAGGAGAAAGAGCCGGTGTGCGCATACATTGAGCACTTTCGCCAGGCCGTATTAAGGTTACCTTCTGGTATACCTGAGCCCATGCTTATGGACTCCTACCGCAAGAACATGCTTCCTGCAATCAAGTTGTGGCACAGTGCTCCATGCGTAGAGTGAACGCATTTTATCCCAGAAGCAGATGTAGCTCAAACAAAAGCACAGGATGCACAATTACTGGAACTGAACTTCCCCTCCCTCAAAGATAAAGGGAAGCGCTCATCCGGCAATAAAGACAGAAAAGGAAAGCAAGCCATGACCGTCAACATTTCTAAAGGTTCGGCATCAGCGAACCCGAAGCCGACCGAAGCACAAAGGCCGAAAGAGACCTACTCTTTCAAAGATGAAGACACACTAGAGCTCTTAGATATGTTGGCAAAGAGTGGCAAACTTCAACTCCTACTACCTAAGCGTCCCGATGAAGTAGGAAAGGTGGACAATCCAAAATACTGCCGCTACCACCAGTATGTCCACCATTCAATGCGTAATTATTACGTGTTGAAAAGACAAATCTAGCGCCTCATCGACGCTAAAGTTATCTCACTCGACTACGAGGAGAAGACTGTTACCACCAACATGGTCACTCTCCAGCTCAAAAGTTTTTTGAGAACAGAAGCACAAGACGGCGTCGTCCCCATCCCGAGAGCGACGATGGAAGTAGTCAATCTTCCACCGGACCGTAACATTGCCCAAGGCCTCATCCTATTTATGACACAACAAGGCAAAGTAATATGGATCCATGCTGATCTTACTCCAGACATGATGATGCCTGCAGCGTGCTCTGTCAAGGAAAAGAAGGTCAGGTCGTGTCGCATGATCTCTATGACAACTGATGATACCCTGGTTACCACTCGTTCGGCTCACCTGTAACACCCTATTTTCTGAAATTGGGGATTTTTGAAAATTTATTATTTTTATTATTTATTAGTGGTATTTTAGTCATGGTATGATTTTCTGGTGATTTTAGTTAGATTAAACCATTTTCTAAGTCATGCTAAGTCATGACTTATGACTTTGTGATTTTGGTTAGTATAACTTAGTGTAAACCCTAGTTTTCTCTAACCTAGAAGTTGTTATGACCATGAGAGCTTAGCCATAGGCTTAGAATATCAAATTAGTAGTTTTTGACCAAAAGGGTATTTTAGTAATTTTCTAGACTTTATTTGTGATTATGTGATTTTTAATATTATTTAATTCTTGGTAGGTCTCATGATTTGTCACTAACCTATCCTACGCTAAACTAGAAGTTAGCCACTAACCTAGAATCATTAGGGTGATGTTTTGGTCATGGGATAAAGGGTTAAATATCTAGATATTAACTTTAAGGATATTTTCCTTAAACAAATCAAAATATCTAGAACCCTTTAGGCTAAAGTCCATGCCTTAGCCATGAAGGAAGGCAAGGACACCCCCCCCCCCATGCTTGGCCGGCCAAGGGCACCCCCCCTTGGCAGCCCACCCATGTTATAAACCCCATGGATTTATTCATGAACAAAATTACATGAAATTAAATCCACAAAATTCCCTTTTCCTTAAACCCTTGATAACTTGATCATTCTTGATCCAAATTGACTCTAGTCTCTTGCATTGGAACCCTACAACATCTAGGGAGCTAAGGGAAGCTAGAAATTCAGAATTTGGGAGCTTGGGCATCATCGAGTTGGAGATCACACAACCCCATTATCATTATTTTTCCTTGGATTTGCACAATAGGTATTTTCTCACAAACCTAGTCAAATTCCTGTTTTTCTTTCATAAATGCATTCATATAGGAATAACAATACTGTAGGTAAAGTTTGGTAGGATTTTGATGTGTTTTGGTGTCCGTATCGGACACGTATCGTAGGGCTAAAATCAGTGTTTGATGAAATACCTCAAAGAAAAGGATTTTCATAAATTTCAAAACTAATTACATAGACTTGTAGCCTAGACCTAGCTAACCCTAACCCCTGGTGACTGAGCACGAGTTGTGTCCTTTTTCGTGTCCAAATCGGACACGAACTCACGAGAATTATACTACACACTGTCACATTTTGTGTCCTGCTACCCGACACTAATAACTCACTGGACACGCCACGTGGACACGCCAAAATTGGCATAGAGCACGGGGCACTGACTGACAGGTCATCCCCAAAGTTTGGGATGACCTCGTGTCGTGTCGGACACGGAATCGTCCCCGCAAGGGTCGCGCACTGTACTGCACAGTCAAGTTTTTGGCTCTGACACGGGAATCGTGTCCCACGTACACGAGTCGTAGACACGTGTCAGAGTGACACGTGTGTAGTAGACCCTAGGGCGAACCCCAGGACACGAGCACGTGGTGTGTCGTGTCCTGTGTCGTGAACACGAGGTGTTCGACCGCGTGCACGACGTGGTCTGAACGTGTGTGAAACCCCTTCTGATACGCACCTAGAACTCGGACACGACACGGTTTGGATACGTGTCAGGGTGTCTAAACCCTAGCCCTAGACCTAGTCGATACGTGTGTACAACCACGAGACGTGTCGTGTCTCGTGGTGTGTCCACTAGAGTATGGAACGTGTGCACGACACAGTAGGTGTCTGTGTATATAGGATTTACCCGATTGGGTTTATATTAGTGTGGACACGTTGTGTCGTGTCGTGACCATGTATCAAGCACCCTAGACACTAGAGGACACTAGGGGCTAGTATTACCAACCTTGGGTTTTGGGTCTTAGCTCGTGTTGGTGTGAGAATTTGGGTTTACCCAATTTCGAGTAAACAGTGCAAATATTTCCAGTTTTTGTGTTTTTTTTCCAGTTTTTAATTTCGAGTTTTAAATCTATTTTTGATGTGATTAGTAGATTGTATATATGTATTTTAGTGTATATATATGTAGTACATATGTATATGTGTGTGTATGTGAGTTTTTAGGGTGTTTAGTTGTGTATATTTCTAGTTGTATACATATGTATGTATATGTGGACTGTGTGTGTGTGAGTTTGGGGCTGGGATTCCTGTCTCAGGAACCTGAGACACCCCCCCTACTGTTCCATCTTTCTCACTCTCTCTCACTGTCTATGTCTCTCTCTCCTTCACTCACTCTCTCTCACTCTATATCCCTCTCTTTCTTCCCTCTCTTTATATATATATATATATATGAGTTATATGTATATATATATTAATATATATATATATATATATATGTTTGTATTAGTTACATTAGGTCACTATGTATATATGTGTGAGTATGGGTTGTATTATATATGATATTCATATTTTGATATATGGATAGATAGTGTCTATTTATATATATATATATATATATATATATATATATATATATATATATATATATATATATATATAACTTGTTAAGGTATAGGTTTAGAGGAAACCTATAAGACATGGCCTATGGCCAAGATTACTAGCCCATGGTTTGGGGCTTGCCCTAAAGGCCCAAAACATTAACTAATTGACCCTTTGACTAAGTGTTGACCAAAGTCAACCTTAGGTCAAAGTTGACCTAATTGACCTAGATTTGACTAGGACTAACCTAAAATGACTAGTTTAACTAGTCTGACCCAATTACCTTAATGACTGGTCTTTGTTTGACCTAATTACCTTACTGACTGGTCTTTGTTTGACCAATACCTTAGTTGGTCTGAGTTTGACCTAGACTTGACCCAGATTGATCATGTTGACTAGTATTTGACTTGTTTGACCTTGTTTGACTCTATTTGACTTAGTTTGATTTCCTGTGACCTAGTATGACTTCCTGTGACCTAGTTTGACTATTAGAGTTGACAAAGAGTTGACTTTGACCAGATTGACCTAGAATCATGTAGTATGCATTGTATACTTTATTTTTACCATTGTGGATACATTGTGACTTGTATTGCTCTGATTAGGAGCCATACACCTCTCCTCAGACAGTATATCTTCTTCAGACATTCAGTTATCAGGCGAGTACATTCTCTGACCGTTTCATATTTGCCAGGATTTATATTCTTGCTCTAGCTTACTTTACTTGATGCTGACATGATTGTTATTACGGATTGGTACTATATGGATCTTTTCATGAGATGTTATCCCCCTCGGGAGCATCAGGTACTTTTGTCATGTGTGTTTCACTTACATCATGTATCTCATGCTTCTATTTTCATGTATCTTCATGTATCAGCTAGTGACTCATGTACTCTTATGATCACCGAGCCTCCATGAATCTTCATGAATCACTCACGTATCACCCAATTATGGGCTTATCATGAATCTTAACATAACCTGAATGGATCCTTGTGTATTAATTGGGGATGGGGGAGTGGAAATAGTCATGTGGATATTACCCCAGTAGCTGTAGTCATGAATCACTTCTAGCTGTAGTCATGAATCTCCTATGCTATTTCACATGTCTATATTTTACTCTGACTCACTAGACACTGCTAGTTCTCTATATACAGTAGATATTTCCTTTACAGCTACCTCTTTTGCTACATGTATCTTCCTTCAGCAGTTCCTGTATTTTACTCTATTGCATGCTTTACATCTCCTATCATTCTATGCACTGCGTGAGATGTATTGTGCTCGTTCCCGTCCTGATTGGACCTGTTGAAAATATTACAGAGGATGAGAAGGAGGCCCTGGTGTCTACCTATTATGGAGCAGGACTAGATGATACTTATGTTGTGGACCCTCAGCAGGATCCACCTGCAGCTGAGGATGTTGTTCCAGTAGTCTAGACCAGTTTAGCCTAGGCAGTCTTTTCTATATGTACATTTTGTCTCACATTCTGAGTTGTATTTGAGATGTGGAGATGTATAGACTCTTAGACTTATTGTATTATGAGTTGACATTCTGGATGTTATGTATCTTAGACACTTAGTCTTATTTCATCTATGCTATGGTTCTTTTGAGTTACCATCTGTCTATCTATCTATCTTCCATTTCTCTACCTAGATGTGATTGAGTTTGTTTCTGTTGTCACCTCCATTCGGAGAGTATAAACTGTATAGGTACTTTATATTGTTAGATGATTGACCTAGGACAGCGTTCTACCGCCGACACTGCGGCGTAGGCTGGACGTACCCACTTCTCGTGCCCTTACTCTAGGGTGCGGGTCGTGACACATTTTTAGTGGTGGCCCATGCAGGTCGAGTTTATGTAGTGGTATTCGAACTAGAGTATCACTACAGCCTGCGATAGGATTTGAGGAATAGGCTTAGAGAGTGGATACTCAATCACTGCTAGGATACTTTGAGAGATTCCTGGGATGACCCTTGAGAATCTCATTTGAAATTTCGATTTAAACTCCTTTTTCCTTGATTGAATTTGATTTTGGAGGATTCACTGTAGAACTTTGAATCCTGGTATTAGTTGATGATTTTAAAATTTTTGTAGTTGTTGATTTTAATTTCTTAGTGTTAGATTAATATCTTTTATTTTTTTAGGGTAGTCAATCACAATTATGAGAAAACTCTTATCTGTTTCTTGCCATCTAATCCTCTTGCTAATTGCCTTTCATTGAAATGAACTGTCCTCTCTATTTTGCACCTTGCTTAAACTCTTTCTACCAATCTATGTGACTGTATCCCAAACCTGACTTACTCGACATTTCCTCAAATCAAGACTTTATTGAGACCTTCTAACCTTGACCCTTGATTGATCGAACCCTAAATATATTCATCTAGTAGCCTATCTATCCTTAGGACTGTGTTCCTAAATTATTTACTGGATTCCTGATTAATTTTATTTCATTGGTTAATTTGATCTTCTTTAATTTTTGCATCAATTATCACGTCTTGAACCCCCACTTTTTATTCTAGATCATTGGACGTCCTTTACCATGACTTAGGTATTCAGAGTATAATACTAGCTGTTACCTTCCAACAAACTTCACATGTAAGACCTAGACTAGCCTACCTTCATGTAGGTATTCTATGTCCTACAAAAACCCGTCTCCTTGTACTCCATTATCTTGATATGATTTTCTGGTCAAATGGCTAAACTATAACCTCTACCATGATACTAAATTAATTCTTATTTCAATTAGAGATCCACCTTGGCTCAATTCTTTCGACCTGGCATGTGATGGTGTTCTGCTTGAACCCTCAAATACTTAACCTCGTACCTTATCTTGAATGCTTGACCCGATTGGTTAAGAATCTTGGACTATGTATCTTCTTTCATCATTTCCACCCTTACTTATATCTTATGCTATAAATTTATCCTTAAGTTTTACAAGCTTATCCCTTTCGAGCTTGATCATGATATATTTTATTGGGTGCGCACCCTCTAACATATTATCTAATCAGAACCGGCGCATGATGGTCTGATCAACCTATTGCATTTTTGGTTCGCTTTTCATATATTAATCTACGTGGATGGAGACACAGTTAAACTTGCCTTAGAATCTTATCCGCAACAGCCTTGACAATTCTCCTTGGAATTATTTTCATCACCTATGAACCTCGTATTCATATCCAGTTGGATTAAATTTAATCATGACCTGGATCTTCATCATTGGATGCCCGTGCTCATACTTGATTTTATTGATTTCCCATCTTGTCCAATCTCTATTTTTTCCTGAAATTGATCAACTTAGATCGTGTCAAGACTAAAATCTATTTGTGATTGTTGTACCTAAATTTTCAATTTTCTTTTTATGGAAGGATAACTTTAATGATTTTTCACTTATTAATGACCTATTTTCATATAGGATGGTAGATGACCCTATAGCCTTGATGATTGTTGTTTCCTTATCTTCCCAATTAGGACACTTTAGATTGCTTGTACGTTTTGATACCATAGGACAGTATTGATCTAGAATGACTAGTGCACCTAGATGAGACCACAGACTGTTCCATTTAACCTGTCCCCCTGGTACCACTATTCATCATGATTTTGGTTCAATTTAGGCCATAGACCTTTCCCACTCTAAATTGTGATCACCGTAGACACATTACCGTGACTTTTAAATTTGGAGCACAAGACTAGTTGTTTTCTCAAAACTGATTTCACGTACATGACCTAGACATGACATACTACGCCCATGACCTTAGTGTCCCACTCAGGCATACCATCATGTGCTCATTTGCTTAGTACGATTTTCCTGACCCGAGGCTCCATCCTGATTTACCCCATGGAGTTATTTTTGGCTTCGATTTGAATTAAGAACACCTTATGACCTAAAACTGCCAGCCAATTTTTGGACATGACCCAGTATAGGTCTACTACCCATATTTTGCTTGTTGACCTTGTATGTTGCCTAGGTAGTGGCTTCGTCCTTGATTGTTGGAGGTTTGACCTAGAAGGAGTACGACCATCTAAATTTCGAGGACGAAATTATTTTAAGGTGGTTAGACTTGTAACACCGTATTTTTTGAAATTGGGGATTTTTGAAAATTTATTATTTTTATTATTTATTAGTGGTATTTTAGTCATGGTATGATTTTCTGGTGATTTTAGTTAGATTAAACCATTTTCTAAGTCATGCTAAGTCATGACTTATGACTTTGTGATTTTGGTTAGTATAACTTAGTGTAAACCCTAGTTTTCTCTAACCTAGAAGTTGCCATGACCATGAGAGCTTAGCCATAGGCTTAGAATATCAAATTAGTGGTTTTTGACCAAAAGGGTATTTTAGTAATTTTCTAGACTTTATTTGTGATTATGTGATTTTTAATATTATTTAATTCTTGGTAGGTCTCATGATTTGTCACTAACCTATCCTACCCTAAACTAGAAGTTAGCCACTAACCTAGAATCATTAGGGTGATGTTTTGGTCATGGGATAAAGGGTTAAATATCTAGATATTAACTTTAAGGATATTTTCCTTAAACAAATCAAAATATCTAGAACCCTTTAGGCTAAAGTCCATGCCTTAGCCATGAAGGAAGGCAAGGACACCCCCCCCCCCCATGCTTGGCCGGCCAAGGGCACCCCCCCTTGGCAGCCCACCCATGTTATAAACCCCATGGATTTATTCATGAACAAAATTACATGAAATTAAATCCACAAAATTCCCTTTTCCTTAAACCCTTGATAACTTGATCATTCTTGATCCAAATTGACTCTAGTCTCTTGCATTGGAACCTTACAACATCTAGGGAGCTAAGGGAAGCTAGAAATTCAGAATTTGGGAGCTTGGGCATCATCGAGTTGGAGATCACACAACCCCATTATCATTGTTTTTCCTTGGATTTGCACAATAGGTAATTTCTCACAAACCTAGTCAAATTCCTGTTTTTCTTTCATAAATGCATTCATATAGGAATAACAATATTGTAGGTAAAGTTTGGTGGGATTTTGATGTGTTTTGGTGTCCGTATCGGACACGTATCGTAGGGCTAAAATCAGTGTTTGATGAAATACCTCAAAGAAAAGGATTTTCATAAATTTCAAAACTAATTACATGGACTTGTAGCCTAGACCTAGCTAACCCTAACCCCTAGTGACTGAGCACGAGTTGTGTCCTTTTTCGTGTCCAAATCGAACACGAACTCACGAGAATTGTACTGCACACTGTCACATTTTGTGTCCTGCTACCCGACACTAATAACTCACTGGACACGCCACGTGGACACGCCAAAATTGGCATAGAGCATGGGGCACTGACTGACAGGTCATCCCCAAAGTTTGGGATGACCTCGTGTCGTGTCGGACACGGAATCGTCCCCGCAAGGGTCGTGTACTGCACTACACAGTCAAGTTTTTGGCTCTGACACGGGTCTCGTGTCCCGCGTACACGAGTCGTGGACACGTGTCAGAGTGACACGTGTGTAGTAGACCCTAGGGTGAACCCCAGGACACGAGCACGTGGTGTGTCGTGTCCTGTGTCGTGAACACGAGGTGTTCGACCACGTGCACGACGCGGTCTGAACGTGTGTGAAACCCCTTCTGATACGCACCTAGAACTCGGACACGACACGGTTTGGATACGTGTCAAGGTGTCTAAACCCTAGCCCTAGACCTAGTCGATATGTGTGTACAACCACGAGACGTGTCGTGTCACGTGGTGTGTCCACGAGAGTATGGAACGTGTGCACGACACAGTAGGTATCTGTGTATATAGGATTTACCCGATTGGGTTTATATTAGTGTGGACACGTTGTGTCGTGTCGTGACCATGTATCAGGCACCCTAGACACTAGAGGACACTAGGGGCTAGTATTACCAACCTTGGGTTTTGGGTCTTAGCTCGTGTTGGTGTGAGAATTTGGGTTTACCCAATTTCGAGTAAACAGTGCAAATATTTCCAGTTTTTGTGTTTTTTTTCCAGTTTTTAATTTCGAGTTTCAAATCTATTTTTGATGTGATTAGTAGATTGTATATATGTATTTTAGTGTATATATATGTAGTACATATGTATATGTGTGTGTATGTGAGTTTTTAGGGTGTTTAGTTGTGTATATTTCTAGTTGTGTACATGATACATATGTATGTATATGTGGACTGTGTGTGTGTGAGTTTGGGGCTGGGATTCCTGTCTCAGGAACCTGAGATACCCCCCCCTACTGTTCCATCTTTCTCACTCTCTCTCACTGTCTATGTCTCTCTCTCCTTCACTCACTCTCTCTCACTCTATATCCCTCTCTTTCTTCCCTCTCTTTATATATATATATATATATATATATATATATATATATATATATATATATATATATATGAGTTATATGTATATATATATATTAATATATATATATATATATGTTTGTATTAGTTACATTAGGTCACTATGTATATATGTGTGAGTATGGGTTGTATTATATATGATATTCATATTTTGATATATGGGTAGATAGTGTCTATTTATATATATATATATATATATATATATATATATATATATATATATATATATATATAACTTGTTAAGGTATAGGTTTAGAGGAAACCTATAAGACATGGCCTATGGCCATGATTACTAGCCCATGGTTTGGGGCTTGCCCTAAAGGCCCAAAACATTAACTAATTGACCCTTTGACTAAGTGTTGACCAAAGTCAACCTTAGGTCAAAGTTGACCTAATTGACCTAGATTTGACTAGGACTAACCTAAAATGACTAGTTTAACTAGTCTGACCCAATTACCTTAATGACTGGTCTTTGTTTGACCTAATTACCTTACTGACTGGTCTTTGTTTGACCAATACCTTAGTTGGTCTGAGTTTGACCTAGACTTGACCCAGATTGATCATGTTGACTAGTATTTGACTTGTTTGACCTTGTTTGACTCTATTTGACTTAGTTTGATTTTCTGTGACCTAGTATGACTTCCTGTGACCTAGTTTGACTATTAGAGTTGACCAAGAGTTGACTTTGACCAGATTGACCTAGAATCATGTAGTATGCATTGTATACTTTATTTTTACCATTGTGGATACATTGTGACTTGTATTGCTCTGATTAGGAGCCATACACCTCTCCTCAGACAGTATATCTTCTTCAGACATTCAGTTATCAGGCGAGTACATTCTCTGACCGTTTCATATTTGCCAGGATTTATATTCTTGCTCTAGCTTACTTTACTTGATGCTGACACGATTGTTATCACGGATTGGTACTATATGGATCTTTTCATGAGATGTTATCCCCCTCGGAAGCATCAGGTACTTTTGTCATGTGTGTTTCACTTATATCATGTATCTCATGCTTCTATTTTCATGTATCTTCATGTATCAGCTAGTGACTCATGTACTCTCATGATCACCGAGCCTCCATGAATCTTCATAAATCACTCACGTATCACCCAATTATGGGCTTATCACGAATCTTAACATAACCTGAATGGATCCTTGTGTATTGATTGGGGATGGGGGAGTGGAAATAGTCATGTGGATATTATCCCAGTAGCTGTAGTCATGAATCACTTCTAGCTGTAGTCATGAATCTCCTATGCTATTTCACATGTCTATATTTTACTCTGACTCACTAGACACTGCTAGTTCTCTATATACAGTAGATATTTCCTTTACAGCTACCTCTTTTGCTACATGTATCTTCCTTCAGCAGTTCCTGTATTTTACTCTATTGCATGCTTTATATCTCCTATCATTCTATGCACTGCGTGAGTTATATTGTGCTCGTTCCCGTCCTGATTGGACCTGTTGAAAATATTACAGAGGATGAGGAGGAGGCCCTGGTGTCTACCTATTATGGAGCAGGACTAGATGATACTTATGTTGTGGACCCTCAGCAGGATCCACCTGCAGCTGAGGATGTTGTTCCAGTAGTCTAGACCAGTTTAGCCTAGGCAGTCTTTTCTATATGTACATTTTGTCTCACATTCTGAGTTGTATTTGAGATGTGGAGATGTATAGACTCTTAGACTTATTGTATTATGAGTTGACATTCTGGATGTTATGTATCTTAGACACTTAGTCTTATTTCATCTATGCTATGGTTCTTTTGAGTTACCATCTGTCTATCTATCTATCTTCCATTTCTCTACCTAGATGTGATTGAGTTTGTTTCTGTTGTCACCTCCATTCGGAGAGTATAAACTGTACAGGTACTTTATATTGTTAGATGATTGACCTAGGACAGCGTTCTACCGCCGACACTGCGGCGTAGGCTGGACGTACCCACTTCTCGTGCCCTTACTCTAGGGTGCGGGTCGTGACATCACCAGTGAGAAGAGAACCAAGCTCCAGAGGAAGAGATACCTTCGCTCGTTGCGGCCAATATCCCCGACACATCGAAAGCTGGCCCGTCCCAAGCGCCTGCTGCAGATAAACAGAAGCAGAAGGAGATTTGCTTTGACAAGCCTCTGAGAAAAGACTCGACAGTAGGGCCAATCAAGTCCTATAATTTCTACATATTGGCGCTGCTGGCCAACACTCTGGCTCGACTATCACTCTTCGAGCTTCTCCGTCTCTCCAAAGAGACTCGAGACGCCCTCAGCGAAGCTTTACAGAATACTGACTCCTTCCTCACTCTGGTATAACCGCCCAAGGAGAACCCTGTTGAATGTCCATATTGTCATAGTGTGGTCGAGGTGATCCCTAACATCACCTTCACTCAGCAGGACATGCTACTGAAAAACAATCAGCACAACCGACCCATATACTATATAGGGTACATTGGTGCCATTAAGGTCGATCATATCCACATCGACCATAGCTCTTCACTCAGCATCATCCCTCGGAGTTTACTCCAAACTTTTGGGATTCTGATGCATCGGCTAACTGCGTCGAACACTACAATCAGCGGTTTCAATACTGGAAAAAGTGAACTCCTGGGCAAGATCCGCCTGAAATACTGTTTGCCATAAAATATTAAAAACAAAAATTACAAAGAAATTGAACTTGATTGCAAACTCGCTTGTACAAAAGAAAGCCTAGAAAGAAAGCCTAGGAAACAATCTAAGTATAATTATTTAGTTTTTTATTCTGGGGGTGACGATAGAGGCTCGAAAAAGTGTAGCAACTCTGCCTTACTCCTTGGACTATCTGACACGATCCTTGCTCTCGAAGAAATTGCCCTTCGTAGGTTACCAGCCTTTTGCATGGGTGTGGTACCCTGCTATTTATAGTGATAGATGTTTTGAGCCACAAAGATAACCACGTGGCCACACAAAGACCCGCTCTTTAGCCGCCAGCTGGTGACTTATTGAGATTTTGTTACAGCAAATCTGGGTGGTTGAGACTTAGTCAGCCTGCCACGTGTCCTATCGCAGGATAGGATCAGTCTGCTTGATTCATTTTGAGCCGCATTTGTCTTTTAGTGTTCGGCCATGCTGGACCGCATAAGACTCATGCGGCTTAGGTCGCAGTCTCCCTTAGTCCGCAGTAGCTTCGGAACTTTTGAGCCGCATAGGTTCTATATTCTGGGCCGCATAAAGCTCATGCGGCTCAGATTGTAGTCACCCTTGGCCGCATGAAGTACATAGATTGAGCCGCATAAGGTCCATACGGCTCGGGTCGCAGTCCTTCTGGCCACATGACTATGTCCAGTCTGGTGACATGACACTTTATCTGATCACACCTTTATCTTCTTTTTGTCAGAGTGTCAGAGTTGTCAGAGCTGTCAGAGCTATAAGAGCTGTAAGAGCTGTCAGTTTTGCTAATTTTAACAGAGTTTGTCAACTTTATCAAAGGGGTTGATTAACTTGGCCGCATAAGTAACTATTCTTTCTGCAGCTCAAATCAGTCTGGTTGCGAGATAGTGAAGATGGGCCGCAGGGGCATGCCAAGTCTGTCATACGGCTCTTCTTTATGCAGACCAATTTGGCCCAAAGTACTCATGCGGTCATTTGTGATCTGTATGAACCCCATATTTTCCATGCTTCAACAAATACCAAATAGGCGATCTCCAGACTAACATTAATTGCTACGTCATTGACGCCGACATAAACTACAACATGCTGTTGGGACGACCATGGATTCATGAATACATGATCGTGTCCTCCACTCCCCATCAATGCATAAAGTATGTCGCCAGCGAAGGGACTATCAAGATCGAATTCGCTGACATCGATCCCTTCCGAGGACTCGAAGCGTACTGTATAGATGCTGATCTGTACAAATCAATCCCATGGGACGATGACGCCAATGACGTCGACGATGAAGCAGAGAGCACAGTTATCGCTGAAGAACCTTGAAGGTTCGATTAAAGGGAAAACCCTCCAAGACATCGGCTCCCCTCGTCATCAAGCTCCCGACTAGATCATCCTCGATCATGTCAGAGGCTGGCCAAGAGCCTATGAAAATAAGGCTTCCCCTAAAGGCTCCAAAGCCAACTCTGAGGTCACACGAACCTCCGACTGCAGCCCCCTTGGTAGTCAAGCTGAAGGGGAAACGTCCTCCACCTTCTCCTGCAACAGCCCTGGTGCTCACGGATGAAGAGTTGGGAGACTACATATGTGCCAATACCAAAGCACATTTTTAGATGATGTAATCCCTCAGGATAAAATTTCATATTTCATTAATAGGAAGTTGTCTTTGAATTACTATTATGTGCATTGGAACATTAGGTATTTCTTAGACAATGCTCTATATATGCTGCAAACACAAGTGACAACCGCCAACCTTGCAAGCCGAATCGTCCCTCCTCAAGATGCCTACTTCTTAGTTCCAGCAAGGAAGAAGGGGGAGGGACCCATCATCTTCGATCGATTGGAGCATCCTCAACGACTGGTACCGGCAGAACCAGAACCCGATAACCGTAAGATGCAACTCTACCGTTACACTACTCAAGCCAAAAATCTCACCCAGAAAATAGGTTACGACATGAATAGTAACAGAGGACTAAACTATGGCAAAGGTTGATGCTTTTCCTTGCGACTTCGTGCTCCAAAGGAAAAGTCCCAAAACTATTATCAGCGCACCCGTTGAGGGTTGGGTTATGTTACACCCATAATAATTTCGGAGAGCTCGGAGCCGGAGGCTATGATGCATTCACACTCCTCCAATTCCTCAACCTGGGATCTAATACCAGTATCGGCCAGGCTTTCAAGAAGATATTGTCTGTTAATATGGTCTCTACAGATCCCCAGTCGAGCATAAAGACCAAATACTCGAATACTTCGAGGATAAACCCTGGGCTCAATGCCTGCGTTCCCAATTGGAATGGTGCTTTGAACAATGCGAACCTTCCACTAAAGACGAAGTCGTCCAAGTCGAGCTACGAGATGAGGATTTTCCTAAATCCATCTTTATTAGCAAAATTTTGACAGAAGAAGAAAAAGAATCTCTGATACAGCTTATCTGAGAATACATTGACGTCTTTGTATGGAGCTACGAAGACATGTCGGGTTTAGACCTACAAGTCGCCATGCACCGTCTCAATATCCTACCCGATGCTAAACCTCTCAAGCAGCAACAGTGGCATTTTTGCCCTAACATCATCAATATTATCGAGGAAGAAGTCGAAAAAATCTTAGAGATTGTCTTCATTCACGAAGAACAACACCCAGATTGGGTGGCCAACATTGTCCCAGTCACTAAAAAGAACGAAAAATTTTGGGTCTACATAGACATCAGGGATCTCAACTCGGCCTGTCCAAAAGACGAGTTTTCCCTCCCGATCACCGACGTGATGATCGACAACACTTGTGACTTCGAGCATATGTCCTTTATGGATGGTTTCTCAGGCTACAACCACATCAAGATGTTTTTCGAAGACGAAAAGCATACTTCATTTCGGACTCCAAAAGGGATATACTGTTACACAGTAATGCCCTTCGGGTTGAAGAATACGGGAGCAACATACCAGTGGGAATAAGCACCATATTCCGCAAGCACCTCTGAAAGACGGTAGAATGTTACGTTGATGACATTACCGTCAAAAGCAAAAAGAAATCCAGTCACTTGGATGACTTGAGAACAGTGTTCGACTTAATGCGAACACATCAACTGAAGATGAACCCAAGTAAGTCGTTTCTGGGAGTCTCCAGTGGCAAATTCTTGGGCTTTATCATCACAGCCAAGGGCATTCATATTGACCTAGAGAAGACTAAGGCGATCTTGGACGTGGCTCCTCCGAAGAATCTTCGCGAGCTCCGGGGCCTGCAAGGGCACTTGGCATATATCAGAAGATTCATAGCAAATCTCTCTGGTAGATGTCAACCTTTCACCAAACTGATGAAGAAAGGGGTTTCATTTGTCTGGACAGAAGAATGCCAGCAAGCATTCGACGACATCAAAAAGTACCTCACTAGTCCTCCGGTACTAGTGGCACCAGTCATGGGGAAACCTTTTCTGCTATACGTCCGAGCCATGGACTATTCTTTTGGTGCTTTGCTAGCCCAGAGGAGCAATAAAGGCCACGAACATGCAATCTACTGCCTCGGCAGGACCATGATTGGGACCGAGCATTGGTATAATCCTGTGGAGAATGAGTGTCTTGCCCTGCTCTTTGCCATCCAGAAGATGCGTCATTATGTGGCCGGACAAATCATCTACATCATATCCCGGTTCCATCCCCTCAGGGTCCTCATGACCAAGCCGGGGGCCTTAAACTCACGGCTAGCCACATGGGCGATACTTTTGACTCCTTATGACATGGTGTTTGTCCCACAAAAGGCAGTCAAAGGCCAAGCATTGGCCGACTTCTTAGCAGCGCACCCCATGCCAGAGACATCAAAGCTCTATGACGACATCCCTAATGAAGTCCTAGAGTCAAATGACATCTCAGATAACTCGGTTTGGCGTATGTTCTTTGACGGTGCTTTAAGAACATGGCCCAAAGACAAGATTATAGCCGGGGTCGGAGTGGTCCTCATCATTCCCGACAGCTTGGTCATCTACCGTGCATATTCTCTTATGGAGTCGTGCACCAATAATGTTACGAAGTATAATGCTCTCATCATCGGACTCCAACTAGCTAAACAGCTGGGGGTTGACTGCGTCAAAGCCTACAGCGACTCAAAATTGATTATCAACTAGGTTCGAAGACAATACGAAGTCCGACATGAAGATCTGGTTCCATATCACCAAGCAGCAATCGATATCATCTCTGCATTCACAGGGTTCTTTATAGAATATGTACCTCGATTACAGAACTTGGAGGCCGGTGCACTTGATGGCCTCGCCGCTTCTTTGGCTGCTCCTATGGCAACCCAATATACCGTCACAGTAATGGGCCGACAGCTGGTTTGC
Organism: Iris pallida; assembly: GCA_029216955.1. Lineage (NCBI taxonomy): Eukaryota > Viridiplantae > Streptophyta > Magnoliopsida > Asparagales > Iridaceae > Iris > Iris pallida. The sequence continues at coordinate 19,524,933 of JANAVB010008400.1, read as the reverse complement.
CCGAAGAACAATCTACATACGTATCTGAGTTACTCAGTACAAATTAACGCTAATATTGACATTCGGGACTGGCGATTTCCGTTCATAGACTATGCAGTCTACGGGATTTTACGACACAGCTACCAACATGTTATATCGTCGTTCATACGACGGGCGTCTCCTGCGATGTTTATCTAAGACAGAAGAACAAAAAGCACTCAGGGAGGCACACGATGGCACCTGTGGAGCCCATCAGTCGGGTCCTAAGTTGTAAGACCGATTACGTCGTATGGGCTACTACTGGCCCACTATAATGGCAGATGTTGTTGATTACGCAAAGAAGTGTCAGGTATGTCATTTGCATGCTGTAACCTCCACTTTTCTAAAATAAAAATAATTTTGAACTTTTGTAAAATTAATTATTTAATAACAGATTTAAATTATGTTATTGATTTATTGGTAAATTTTGATTATTTTAATATCATTAAATTAGTGTTTTATGATTTTGTTCTTTGGCTAGTGTAACCTTAGAGCTGCTTAGCCTAGAGACTAACCATGACCATGGAGGCCTAACCCATGTGATTAGATTAGCTAATTACCACTTTTTAGACTAAGAGTATTTTGGTCATTTTGTGACTTTTGAATTATTTAGGATTTTAATTAATTGGTGAATTTTGATTATTTTAATAATATTTAAATTGATGTATTATGATTTTGGTCATTTTTTATATTTTAATATTTTGGGAATTTTTATATTTTAATATTAATTTTACGGGATTTGTTTAGTCGGGTTTAAGTTTCGTTTCGTTCCGACTTGTGTTAGTGACCCGGGTAGCTTAGACTCTAGACGGTACCCCAAGATTAGTTAGTCATGGCCCACAAACCCCACTAATTAAGTTAGTAAGTTTAGACTAATCTCACTTGTTAGATTGGTTAAGTTAGAGGCTTAAATTTAACCCTTTTGATCCCAAACTTGAACCTAACTTAAAATTAACCAAAAGGACTAGTTGAGGCCTTAATGGGCTTTCCCCTAAGGCCCAATAGGGTTTAATGGAAGCCATTATATGTAGGTTAGCCTCCCTTCCTTTCATTTCATTCCATCTTGCCTTTTTTTCTTCACAAAGTGTTCTTCCCCAAATTAGAGAGCTTCCCTCTTTGATTTGATCTCCAAATCTCTTTATTCCTCTACCAAAACTTCCATCCAACCTTCTCATACTACCAAGGGAGGGTGCTAGCAAAGATTTGGAGCAAAGTGCAAGAAGGAGTGTCCATTTTGGAAGGATCTTCGTATCGGAGCCGTGTCATTGAGAGTATCATTGGGATCCCATTCCCAATAGGTAAAACCAATCATCTAAATTGATTTTCTATGCATATTTGTTAGTTTTGAATCCATAGGATCCACCCCCATGCATGTACCCCCTTTAGATTCAAGTTTGAGGCCATTTAGAGCTCTCTTGAGGATTTTAGATATGTGGTTTGTGTCCTACTTGATAGATCCCAAATAAGAACACCCCATGTGTTTGGTTTATTGCCTAATTGGATTAATTGTGTTTTAAATTCAGTTTTAGAATGGTTAGAGAGTGGATTGATCTTAGTTAGGATGGTTAGAATGAGTATCATTTGGATACCTATGTTAGTAACCAAGTATATTGGCCTACATATGTTTCTTTTGTCCAAAACAACCCAAATTCGTCATAATATTCATCCACGTTTTTAGTAACCACAGCAACTTAGAAATGCCATAACTTTTAGCTCAGAACTCCGATTAATCTCCCATTTTTTTAAAAGAACCATATCGAAGTTAGCTTTCCAAATATATATTTTAATAAGCCAAAATCTTTTTAGAACTTTCTTTAAAACGATTTGAGTGTCAGTTGTCCGAAAGACAAACGCGTTTCGATTTTTTTTGCGATTCTGGAAGCTTCCGGACACGAAAATGTGATCCGTTTGAAGTTTTGGAAAGCTAACACGAAGAGCTACAACATACTTTAATCTTAGAATTTATTGAGAACCTAATTGGTACAGTATTGATTTTAAGTAGAAGAGTGACTATACGACATAGGCATTTTGTGTAACCTATGAGCCTATGTAGTATGGATATTAAGTGAATGTAAGTATCATAGAGTATATGTATGATATAGTACATATATATATTATTGTTAGGTAATATTTGTTAGTATGAGTGTTAGTTAGTTCTAGATATTTGATATGTTGTTAGATAGTTTGATGTTAGATATCTAGTACGTTAGATATTGATATGTTAGTAGGTTATGTTAGTTCTAGATATCGGTATGTTAGCAAGGTAGTCTCTATAGGTTATATGTTAGATATTAGTTAAGATGTTATATTAGTACATTAGATAGTTAGTTAATTAGATAATTGAGGGGTATCTTGGTATATCATGATACCAAGTTAGTATCTTAAGGTAAATATGAATTACCTTTACCTTCAAGGTAAATAATTAGTTTACCTTATGATCAAGGTATGGTATCAAGGTACCAAGATAAGGTATCAAGATGTCAAGGTAAGGTTAGATTTACCCAAGTTAAGGTATTGGATTCCAACTAAGGTATTGGTATTGGGATGCTGATATGACCAAGGTTGATATGGTATCCTAGTGTTAGTGGATTAGTGTCTAAGTGTTTGAGTTTGAGTAGGTGATGTTAGATTATGGAAGGGTTATATAGATAGGTATATATATTTTTGAGTTATATATTATCTATATATATTATGAGAGTATATAGATATAGGTTATGGTTCATAGTGAGGATATGTATATACTTGATATATGATATCTATATGAATATATTTTGGTGGTACTATATGGGTAAGGATATATGTGGTATGTATATATATTAATATATCTGTGAGCCCTTACCCCAATTTTCCTATTTAATATTCATTTAGTTATTTTATTTTGTTATTAAATATTGCTGAAGTATTAACTAATTCATAGATTTACTAGATTAATCAATGTATATATATTTATTATATGATATAAGACTTGAATAAATAAAGAAAAGAATGGTAGAGGGGTCTCTTTGCAAATACTTAAACTGTGAGGGACTGGGATGCAAAATCCCATGTTCAAATCAAATTCTCAAACGGCCAGAACCTCAAACCTACTTTGGCCGATCCCTTTTTGAAACTAGCTCTGTTGATAAACCAAAATTTAAGGAAGGGTTTCCTCCCTTGATCCTTCGATTGATCAAAGATCAGTTCAAATCTTTTTCAAACAAACCTACACTCTATCAAACTCTCTTCCTAACAACTCTCCTATATAATTCGTGAGTAGCAGCCATCTGTCCCTTGGAACCCTAATTCTCCACTTCTTTCCTGCCACAAGGAACCACCAGAGGAGAGAAGGAACATCGAGTCCAAATCAAAAGGTACACCAATCTACTTCTACCCTACTATTCATAAATAATGATCTAGGCATTAGGATTAATACCCTGTCCCTGACTTCGACAACTGAAGGAAGTCGAGGCCATCTGGTTGTCAGGGATACCTAGTATCACTCTCGATCTTGGGTACCATATTTTGAATCTAGATTACACATTGTTAGGTACATACTGGTAACATATGGGTTTGTATTGAAGAAAAGTATGCATTAGATATAGTTAGGAAAGGAGATGTATAGTCGAGTAATGTACCAGGAGTCCTAGACCTAAACCTTGTACTTTAATGTATCCTAGAGTATCTGCTACAGGACAGTCCCCTGTATCCCACTAGTACAGGAGTAATTGATAGCCTATGGCAGCTAACTCTATAGATGCATTTAGGTACATAGGAAGTAGGACGAGTAGACATCTACTCGTATAAGAGCATTAGGACAAGCCCCATGTCTGCTTTTGCAGTCAAGGGAAATAAAAACCATTATGAAGCATGACCCATAAACACAAGGACACATCATAGCACACAGAGACACTGCCTCTCATATGTAGATGGAGTGACCTGAGAACAAATGGTCAGGAGACACCTACATGTTTAGGTACATTGGTATATTAGTATTGTACATCACTTATTAATTGCACAAGGGAATCACAACCTTAACAGAGCTGTCCTGGTGTTCCTAAGACCTGTTTTATCAGGTATACAGGTATACTCTATAAATCTATATAGAGATATGTATGTGGTCTTGTCTACCCTATCTTGGTCTGCCCATAGCATCACTTTTGTTCAGGTCAGTCATGGGCATCCAGTTAGGATATTAGTCCCCAGTCCAAAGGTTGGTTCGATTCCCATATAATATATCAGACCACAAACATATCATGTCAGTGTACCTTATGGATTCTATTGTATCGATCAATACAAAACCTACTGTACGATTGTTACCTATCCGATACACCTGTAGGATCCATATAGAATGCCCATTAGTTAGTATACAGTCCACATAGGCTTAATCTTTCCCAATCCAGTTTTCTTTTATGACAAGAGGACTGAATTAATGTTAAGACAATTCTGAACTGGATGAACTTACAACCACCATTTGATATATGAACGGGGGCCAATAGGATTTATACAAAATTGGATACTATTGTACTCTCAACAGAAGGTCTGGTACTCAGAGATGCATTCCCTGGTAAGGGGATGATGCCACAAGTCTGTAGGATAGGTATAATAGGTCTGCACAATTGAGTGTTGGTCTGGAATCTGATCTTGGATGTGAATTGCTGCTAGTAGGTTACTAATGAGAGGATATCCAAGGCTGAACACTCAAAGATGTCTAAACTGGACATTAAGAATATGAAGACTGAACCTAAATCTAAGTGGACAGGGCATCACAAGGTAATGTGAAATATTGTTCTTATCTGAACATCACCTGGACTGGACTGGATCAAAGAGTTTGGGCATTAGAGATATGCAAGCAGAGCATTAGATGTATATGGAGACTGGACTAATATTGAAGGGCAGGACATGTATAATGGTTTGATATCCTAAGAATGATAAAATACGAAATAAAAAAGGGGAATTGACGTCAAGGTCTGATACAATATATCTGATGCAAGGCAGGTTAGGACACTCCACTTTGTAGTGAACAAGACTCAACCCAAGGAAGAACAAATTGTATCTGATACACAAAGGAGTGAATGACCAAACTAAGAATGCCAAGCTCTTCTCGGGCCTTCACTCTCCATATCATCTCTGATACATAGTGGTATCAGGTCAGAACACAATACAGTGGATAGATGTAATATGAATGTAGTGACTGAATGAAATACAGTGAACCTTAAGCCTGGCACCTTAGGACAATTGGACAAGTTATCTGGCTAGTGCTACTACTGTTGTGTCTTAGCCTACTTCTTTCATTGAGACTATGAGATGTGAAAATGGTAATAGCATAACTGAGAATAATAAAGGGGCCATAACATGGTTTGTTCTACTCAACAAGCAAGATGTCAGAAACTGACCATTTAGGGTGTATTGCTAGTATGGGATGCCCTAAAATAGGACTAAAGGAGATTTAAAGGGGAATCCAGTAGGAAATTGTGTCAAGAGAGGGAAGTATAGCCTAATTAACTATCTAGGCATGTATAAGGATAAATGTTCAACCTATCACAAGGGTAAGAGTTATACCAATCCAATTAGGAACCCCATAAGAGCCTTTACAGATTAAAACTAAATAAGTAAGTTTAGATTCATTTTTTATAATTGTTGACAGCATTTATTATTAAATAGGTTACTTGGACCGAGGTACGGACTGTGATCCATATCAGCAGCTCAGGACCCCAGACAAGTATACCTTGCCTTCCTCTACAGTTTTATTTACATGCATTGTATTTCATTTTTTAGTTTTGATTATTTATGGACATGTGCTTTTCGTATTATATTCTTTTGAGTTATTTTCATTGCATATAGCCGTGTTCATGTTTGGTCTTATGGTTCACACTTGGAGTTTCTCGTCAGTACCTTGCTTGAGTCGTGTCATAGAACGAGTACATGTAATTGAACTGCTAAATCCTTGATATTGTTTCCTTGGCACCAGAGAGTCCACACTCGGGACGAGGGTATTTTTCTTGATCTATTTATATCCGTGAGTCCACACTCGGGATGAGGATGTCGATTATTTACACCAGAGAGTCCACACACGGGACGAGGGTGTTAACTTGACTTGCACCAGAGGGTCCACACTCGAGACGAAGGTGTTTACATCAGAGAGTCCACACTTGGGACGAGGATCTAGTACTTGCACCAGAGAGTCCACACTCGGGACGAGGGTGTCTTGCCGTGAGCTAACCAGAGAGTCCACACTCTGGATGAGGGTTAGTGCTTAGTTCAAACCCGTGAGTCCACACTCGGAATAAGGGTTTGGTTCTTCCATTGATCTCGTGTTCATTGTTTACTCGGCAGTTCATTTATGCGTAGTTGTTTTAGTGTTCGTGTTCATGTTCGTGTTCGTGTTCGTGTTCGTGTTCGTGGTCATTTGTTGGGTTCCTATTTTCTTGTTTATCCTCTTTGCGCATGATAAAACTGTTAGATAGGCATGTATATTATGTATCTTGTTATGTCCTCTGAGGACTTGATGATCTCCTCAGGTTTAGCGATTGTATGGAGTTAGCTAGTAGTTCTGGATGGCAGAGGATTTACGATTCTTGTGGGTTTCGGAGGCAATGATACGCTTGTGGGATTCTGGTATCATTATTACGTTTGTTATCCTTTCGTGCTTTCTTACCTTATCATGCTTCCTGATTCAGTTTTGGACTCTTGTTTCTATCGTTAGAGTCTTATCGAACATATATGCTAGTGGGCTGCAGACCATGACCCATAGTGTTCATTCATGTTTATTGTCTTATTGTGGATTGAGATATAGATTGTTTTGCCATGAGTTGATAGTTTACCATAGCCTTGACAGCGTTTACGTATTTGAGTCAGGCTGGAGTCCGCTCGATACGTAGCTGGCTTGCTCACGTACTCGCGTCCGAAAAGTGGGTGCGGGTCGTGACAAGTTTTTTTGGTGGCCCATACAGGTCAGAGCATATCGTATCGGTTACGTAACTGTACTGATGCGAGCCTGCGACTATGACTAAACCTTAGAAATCTCAATCCACATTGCCTTGAAAATTCTCTTCGAAATTCTCTACCGCCCTTGAAACTTCGTATTTACTCTCGATTATTCTTTCTTGTTTTCCGTGCCATTGAATCTCGTCCCTTTATTTTTCGGAGTGACGAATGATCGTGCTATCTAGGATTCATCAGAAATTCTTAAATTATAGTATAATATTGCTTAACTATTAAATAATTGGTTGTTTATAGATTTGAGGGATTATAAATGCCATATGTCCTAGATATCTATGGATAGTGATGTTAGCAACTAGTTGGATGTAACAAGATTTTAGTGACCGTATTTTGAGGAGGAGTATGACCAAAGGTGGGTAGAAGTCCTCAAGTATTCAGAGTTATAAAATGACTAGAGAATGTCATAAAGTATTTTTAGAGAAATTAAATTTGAGAAGATTAAGGTAATAGTAGACTTTAAATTTTAAAGAATAGTTATGAATTAGAATTTCGAGGACGAAATTATTTTAAGGTGGGTAGGTTTGTGAGCCCTTAGCCCAATTTTCCTATTTATTTATTTATTTAGTTATTTTATTTTGTTATTAAATATTGCTGAAGTATTAACTAATACATAGATTTACTAGATTAATCAATGTATATATATTTATTATATAATGTAAGACTTGAATAAATAAAGAAAAGAATGGTAGAGGGGTCTCTTTCCAAATACTTAAACTATGAGGGACTGGGATGCAAAATCCCATGTTAAAATCAAATTCTCAAACGGCCAGAACCTCAAACCTACTTTGGCCGATCCCGTTTTGAAACTAGCTCTGTTGATAAACCAAAATTTAAGGAAGGGTTTCCCTCCCTTGATCCTTCGATTGATCAAAGATCAGTTCAAATCTTTTTCAAACAAACCTACACTCTATCAAACTCTCTCCCTAACAACTCTCCTATATAATTCGTGAGTAGCAGCCATCTGCCCCTTGGAACCCTAATTCTCCACTTCTTCCCTGCTATAAGGAACCACCAGAGGAGAGAAGGAACATCGAGTCCAAATCAAAAGGTACACCAATCTATTTCTACCCTACTATTCATAAATAATGATCCAGGCATTGGGATTAATACCCTGTCCCTGACTTCGACAACTGAAGGAAGTCGAGGCCATCTGGTTGTCAGGGATACCTATTATCACTCTCGATCTTGGGTACCATATTTTGAATCTAGATTACACATTGTTAGGTACATACTGGTAACATATGGGTTTCTATTGAAGAAAAGTATGCATTGGATATAGTTAGGAAAGGAGATGTATAGTCGAGTAATATACCAGGAGTCCTAGACCTAAACCCTGTACTCTAATATATCCTAGAGTCTCTGCTACAGGACAGTCCCCTGTATCCCACTAGTACATGAGTAATTGATAGCCTATGGCAGCTAACTCTATAGATGCATCTAGGTACATAGGAAGTAGGACGAGTAGACATCTACTCGTATAAGAGCATTTAGGACAAGCCCCATGTCTGCTTTTGCAGTCAAGGGAAACAAAAACCATTATGAAGCATGACCCATAAACACAAGGACACACCATAGCACACAGGGACACTGCCTCTCATATGTAAATGGAGTGACCTGAGAACAAATGGTCAGGAGACATCTATATGTTCAGGTATATTGGTATATAAGTATTGTACATCACTTATTAATTGCACAAGGGAATCATAACCTTAACAGAGCTGTCCTGCTGTTCCTAAGACCTGTTTCATCAGGTATACAGGTATACTCTATAAATCTATATAGAGATATGTATGTGGTCTTGTTTACCCTATCTTGGTATACCTATAGCATCACTTTTGTTCAGGTTAGTCATGGGCATCCAGTTAGGATAGTAGTCCCCAGTCCAAAGGTTGGTTCAATTCCCATATAATGTATCAGACCACAAGCATATCATGTCAGTGTACCTTATGGATTCTATTATATCGATCAATACAAAACCTACTGTACGATTGTTACCTATCCGATACACCTGTAGGATCCATATAAAATGCCCATTAGTTAGTGTACAGTCCACATAGGCTTAATCTTTCCCAATCCAGTTTTCTTTTATGATAAGAGGACTGAATTAATGTTAAGACAATTCTGAACTGGATGAACTTACAACCACCATTTGATATGTGAACGGGGGCCAATAGGATTTATACAAAATTGGATACTATTGTACTCTCAACAGGAGGTCTGGTACTCAGAGATGCATTCCCTGGTAAGGGGATGATGCCACAAGTCTGTAGGACAGGTATAATAGGTCTGCAAAATTGAGTGTTGGTCTGGAAGCTGATCTTGGATGTGAATTGCTGCTAGTAGGTTACTGATGAGAGGATATCCAAGGCTGAACACTCAAAGATGTCTAAACTGGACATCAAGAATATGAAGACTGAACCTAAATCTAAGTAGACAGGGCATCACAAGGTAATGTGAAATATTGTTCTCATCTGAACATCACCTAGACTGGACTGGATCAAAGAGTTTGGGCATTAGAGATATGCAAGCAGAGCATTAGATGTATATAGAGACTGGACTAATGTTTAAGGGCAGGACATGTATAATGGTTTGATATCCTAAGAATGATAAAATACGAAATGAAAAAAAGGAATTGACATCAAGGTTTGATATAATATATCTGATGCAAGGCATGTTAGGACACTCCACTTTGTAGTGAACAAGACTCAACCCAAGGAAGAACAAATTGTATCTGATACACAAAGGAGTGAATGACCAAACTAAGAATGCCAAGCTCTTCTCGGGCCTTCACTCTCCATATCATCTCTGATACATAGTGGTATCAGGTCAGAACACAATATAGTGGATAGATGTAATATGAATGTAGTGACTGAATGAAATACAGTGAACCTTAAGCCTAGCACCTTAGGACAATTGGACAAGTTATCTGGCTAGTTCTACTACTGTTGTGTCTTAGCCTACTTCTTTTATTGAGACTATGAGATGTGAAAATAGAAATAGCATAACTGAGAATAATAAAGGGGCCATAACATTGTTTGTTCTACTCAACAAGCAGGATGTAAAAAACTGACCATTTAGGGTGTATTGCTAGTATGGGATGCCCTAGAACAGGACTAGATGAGATTTAAAGGGGAATCCAGTAGGAAATTGTGTCAAGAGAGGGAAGTATAGCCTAATTAACTATCTAGGCATGTATAAGGATAAATGTTCAACCTATCACAAGGGTAAAAGTTATACAAATCCAATTAGGAACACCATAAGAGCCTTTACAGATTAAAACTAAATAAGTAAGTTTAGATTCATTTTTTATAATTGTTGACAGCATTTATTATTAAATAGGTTACTTGGACCGAGGTACGGACTGTGATCCATATCAGTAGCTTAGGACCCCAGGCAAGTATACCTTGCCTTCCTCTATAATTTTATTTACATGCATTGTATTTTATTTTTCAGTTTTGATTGTTTATGGACATGTGCTTTTCGTATTATATTCTTTTGAGTTGTTTTCATTGCATATAGCCGTGTTCATATTTGGTCTTATGGTTCACACTTAGAGTTTCTCGTCAGTACCTTGCTTGAGTCGTGTCATAGAACGAGTACGTGTAATTGAACTGCTAAATCCTTGATATTGTTTCCTTGGTACCAGAGAGTCCACACCCGGGACGAGGGTGTTTTTCTTGATCTGTTTACATCTGTGAGCCCACACTCGGGACGAGGATGTCGATTATTTGTACCAGAGAGTCCACACACGAGACGAGGGTGTTGACTTGACTTGTACCAGAGAGTCCACACTCGAGACGAGAGTATTTATATCAGAGAGTCCACACTCGGGACGAGGATGTAGTACTTGCACCAGAGAGTCCACACTCGGGACGAGGGTGTCTTGCCGTGAGCTAACCAGAGAGTCCACACTCGGAACGAGGGTTAGTGCTTAGTTCAAACCCGTGAGTCCACACTCGGTATGAGGGTTTGGTTCTTTCATTGATCTCGTGTTCATTGTTTACTCGGCAGTTCATTTATGTGTAGTTGTTCTAGTGTTCGTGTTCGTGTTCGTGTTCGTGGTCATTTGTTGGGTTCTTGTTTATCCTCTTTGTGCATGATAAAACTGTTAGATAGGCATGTATATTATGTATCTTGCTATGTCCTCTAAGGACCTGATGATCTCCTCAAGTTTAGCGATTGCTTGGAGTTAGCTAGTAGTTCTGGATGGCAGAGGATTTGCGATTCTTGTGGGTTTCGGAGGCAATGATACGCTTGTGGGATTCAGGTATCATTATTACTTTTGTTATCCTTTCGTGCTTTCTTACGTTATCATGCTTCCTGATTCAGTTTTGGACTCTTGTTACTATCGTTAGAGTCTTATCGGACATATATGCTAGTGGGCTGCAGATCACGACCCATAGTGTTCGTTCATGTTTATTGTCTTATTGTGGATTGAGATATAGATTGTTTTTCCATGAGTTGATAGTTTACCATAGCCTTGACAGTGTTTACGTATTCGAGTCAGGCTGGAGTCCGCTCGATACATAGCTGGCTTGCTCACGTGCTCGCATCCGAAAAGCGGGTACAGGTCGTGACAATATCCTAAGTATCATAGATGTTGACCACTAATATAAGTTCGACCAAAACCCTTTAAGCTTAACCTTGACTCCTAGTTTGACCCAAGGTGGACCAGAGTTGACTTAGAGTTGACCAAGAGTTGACTTTGACCTAGATTGACTTAGAAACATGTAGATTGCATTGTAAATTTATATCATTTCAAATTGAACTCTTTATAACATATATTGCTCTAATTAGGACTCTGTGACATCAGTTCGGACATCTATTCATATCAGTCATTCAGGGTATCAGGCGAGTACATTCTCTGATAGTTTTATTATGTTGATATATCCTGTGATGCATGTTATACTAGTTTCTATCTTGATTCTGACACGATGGACTCACGGATTGGTATTTTATGGATTTATTGACTGGAGATACGTGGTTTCATGACTATCACGAATAATGTAAACCATGACTAATGCATCTATCATGAATAATAAAATGCGTGTCCAAGAACCTGGATTCCATGTGTACTAGTCGGGCGGGGAAATACTTAGGAGACATGTGAACATAATCCCGTTGATCTTGCGTGAATAATAGCGGCCACATACGTAGGTGTATGGTTTGCCGGATATCTCCCTCTAGCCGTTCACATGACAAATTGGTATTTTAAATCACTGGTCAAAACACAAATCCTCTAAGTTGTCTATTACATACCTTACATGACAGGTTTACCATTATTACATATCTTCCTGTTCTCATATGTTCTTTATACACTTGTCTTTTTATTATACATTACCTCTATAACTTGATCATCATGAATTTTATTATTATTTCATACTCATAGCGCTTGTCAATTATTTTGAACTATTAGAGGTGATGTGCTCGTTCCATTCTGACTGGATATGTTGACAAATATTACAGATGATATAGATGACTGTCCTACCTTCTATGCGGCTTATGAGGGTGGTACACAGCAGCCAGAGGAGGACCTAGCCCAGTAGAGTGTGCTTAGTTATAGCTTAGTACTTTATAGCTTTCAGTTTGTATCGGATTATTCTGATTGTTAGTTGAGACTTATTTATATTCAGGACTTGTATTTATTTGTGTTGGACATCTTTTTTGTGTGGTGTGATAACTCTATTTATATTCAGTTTCTTCCTTTTATCTGAATCCATATCGTGCTCTATCTTCCTTAGACTTGTGATTGAGATTATATAGTAGAGATGTTATATTATACCTCCGTACGGAGATGACAGGTTTATATATCTTGTTGTTAGATGTTAGATGTTATAGATGACCTATACAGCGTTCTACCGTCGACACTGTGGCATAGGCTGAACGTACCCACGTTCTCGTGCCCCTAAACAGGGTGCGGGTCGTGACACATGCTGACTTCATCCACCGGCCTTCGGAGTTGCGATAAAAATCGAATACAGAATGTTGCATCAACGGCTTACAATCCTGCAGCGAACTGACTAGCCGAAGCGTTCAACAAAACTATCGTCAAACTACTTAATAAAGTCATTTCTTCTAATAAGCACGACTGGAATGAGAAGCTCGGCGAATGTCTGTGGGCTTACCGTACGATCGTTCGAACACCTACGGGCAACACACGATTCTTTCTTGTTTATGGAAGCGAGGCAGTGCTTGTAGCTCCCCTTCCCGAAAATTTTAAAATATTTTATTTTTATTTAAATGGTTATTTTTTGATTTTATAAATAATTAATTAGTTAATTATTACGGTAGACGATTTTAGTCATGGTTAGGAATTGGAGTACAAGACGACTAGAAATCATGGCACGGATAGTGCAGTGGCATGCTTTGACTAGTGTATTAGCCCAGGTAGGGAAGGCCGAGCCATA
>JANAVB010008400.1:19469030-19506530 GCA_029216955.1 Iris pallida | reverse complement strand
TTTAGATAAGGAATTATTGAATTTAGATAGCTTGCCAGATCCCTATATATACACTATTACTTTTGATATGACGATATGATCCAACGTGGGTATTCTACTCACTTGGTTAGTTAGGCTTTCCTAGAATTAAGGCTTTGATCTTGATAAATTGTTCAATTTTCTTTTGCTCTATTAGATATAAACATCATATCATGAGTTAGGATTGCCTATTTTAAGTTCTATTTTGCTGTAAGGAACTGGTTTATAATTTCTTATCCTGCTATTCATATACGAATCTCGAGTTAGATTTGATTCAAGGTCTTCCCTCAGCCATTTGAAATATATATGAGATAAAGACTAGGATGTTCTTACTTTCTTTGTCTTCAGTTATTTCCTCACCGATCAATCTTTTACTTTAAGGATTGAGACTTATAGGTAGATGTTTACGCTTTCTATCATAGTCAATTAGTTTGAATCTTTAACAACCCTTAAAGTTCTTAGGAATATAGTTGGAGTAATTTTAACGACTGTAATGGCCAGCCAGCAGCGCACTGGCGAGGCACGACCCATAGAATTGAAATTATTTTTAGGAATCGTAGGTTATGGAGTATTGCTAAAACTATATCTTCGTTGACCTCTTTAGACCTTGTGTCGATGTAGGGCAGGGTATCTGATAGCATATCATATCTGAATCACAGAACCAAGGGTTTACCATAGCCAGAGTATACGAGCGAGGCATAATTCTTGGTAAAATGACTTCAGATGTGATTACAAGTTTAGGATACTATAGGGAATAAGAAATGCCATGTATGTCCCATAAGACCCAAAGCCAATACTAGTGGAAGCTCTGTAAGTTGGTAGCATGTCTCTCAACTTAGCATTATGGGTCCTTGTGATCTATTAACGAGGTAATTGACTGACACTAACAGGTTTACCTAGAATATAGAATTCAGAAGTCCATAACCCATTAGTCGACCAAGGCCTTAAGGATAAGAAGATAGTAGGATGACTGTATAGGCAAGAACACCAGGGTAAGGATTTGATTCTCTCAAAACTCGAATTACTTATTCCTCCTTCCAAAAATCACTCTCCTGCTTGTATTTTGACTATCTTGACCAACGCTGCTATTACAGCCTAGTTTTTGCAAGCTTACTCTTTTATCGAGCTTGATTCAAGACGTATGTTTATTGGGGACGTCCCACTAACATATTATCTAATAACAATCGATGTACTACGGTCTGATCAACCTTAGTGCACGCGGTTCGCTCTCCCTCAGATTAACCTATGTGGCTTGAGATGTAGATGTCTATAGGATCTCATCCGCGACTATTTTGACAATTCCTATTGAATTATACATTCGCTTTGAATCACGTAATTGTATTCAGTGACATCTCTCTTGAACTCTTTATTGTTTTTGTCTTTCACTGATTGGAAAGACGAAAGCTCGTAATTGAATGATAGATATAGAGTATTCCCCATGGCTATGATAGTTGTATACGCAAGTGTAGCTACCATCGGCTAGCCCTGTGACTGGAACCTTGTCTTGAGTTACTCGTCCTCCCTTCGACACTAAACCTACTATCTTGATCTTCTAGTCATTGGAGTCCGAGAATGATTAGGATCTTTTCCTTGATCAAACGCCAACCTATGAGACTACCTATTCTCAAGAGACCAAATATTGTAAGCCTCTAATCATTTGTTTGAAGCTTGGTTTAACTAGAACCCTTGTGATAAAAGTCTGGCAGGTTTGACACGAATAGAAATTCACGACTCAGTTGTTAGAAATCTTTTCATATGATGTGCCTTAGAGTTGGTTACCCCGTCGATAACTCTTGTATACTATAGACGAGTAGATCGTTCTCCTTTTATCGACCATGTGTCATTGTACACACTCGTTTTCCATTTATTTAAGGAACGATCCTTGACCTGACTTATATCTACCGTATTCCGTTACGCCGTGTCGTATTCTTTATTAACAAAAGTCGAGGCACACTATCCGAACTTTGGAATTCTTCTAATCTCATTATTCCTAAAACCATATCCTAGCTTCTAAGGTGGGTAGACCGTAAGCCTTCTAAAATTTTGGGACATACGGGGATTACCGAATGGTTAGAATAATTTCATTAGGATGATAATTAGTGCCCCATGGACTCCCACTTTCCATTTAGATTATTTTGTGTCCCCGGCCGTGTCATTAATATTCGGAGCATGAGACCAGCTGTTACCTTCCAACAGATTTTACATGCAAGATCTAGACGAGTCCACCTTCATCTAGGTATATCATGTCCCACTCAAATCCGTCCCCTTGTACTCTATTTTTGTGGTACGACTTTCATGACAAAAAGGACTAGTTATAACCCTTACCATAATACCGGTATACTTTTCGACTCCTATTAGAACCTCAGTCCCGACTCAATTCCTCCGATCCAATATATGGTTGTGATCTACTTGAAGCCCACTACGCACATGCCACTAGTGTGCCATCCAATTGAGGCCTCAGGTGCTACTTAAACACAAAAGTCACTGAAGGAACATTTTAGGCTTTAGGAACCTAGCTAACCAACCTCACTGGCAACTAGTTCAAGTACTTGGGTTAAAACCTATTCCAGGCCACCCTAACCTAGTAGAAATAGTTTTATCATTGGGATCTTGCTCCGTCAATATAGATTGAAATTCAAGGTTCACCCAACCAACGAGTGATGTCCAATCAGGAAACCCATTAAGAACCAGTAAAACCTATCCATGCATACCACCATATTTGGACTATAAAATCGAACTATTTTGAAATGGGTCCCTATACCTATTATGTAGCCTCCACCTCTTAGAATGTGAAGTCATTTGTAACCCTTACCTGGAAGCCGCAATGCGATCTTGTATTGCATTCATATCCCTTGCTCGTGTTTTAAAAAAAACTACGAAATAGATCCCAATCTTGATTTCTCAAATTCCGTACCATTATGGAACCTTGAATAGAACTTCGAGAACGGAACTTCTGTATTGCATGGATTGCCAGCCCCTCTAAGAAACAAGGGTTCTTCGACGTAGCAAGTGACTGGACTAGAGTAGCCCATCTAGCAAATAAGTCAATGGTTCGTAAACTACCTTTCTATCTGCATTATTGGATACCCTCTACCACTCTTGAAACTTCATAATTGCGCTCGATTACCTTCCCTTATCTTCCTGTCATTCCTATTTTAGAGCGACGAATGGTCATGCTATTTAGAGTTTATCAATATATTTCTTAGCTACTGGTGTAAATTTGTGCTTGTTAAATTTTGGGTTGCTTGATAGATAGGGAGGATTATAGATGCCATATGCGGTAAATATCTGTTGGTAGGATTGTTAGCAACTAGGCAGAAGATTATAAGATTATAGTTGTGAGGAGTAGTGTGACCAAGGGTGGGTAGAAGTCCTCAAGTATTCGGAGTTATAAAATGGCTAGAAAAGGTTATAAAATATTTTGAGGAATTAAATTGAGGAGATTAAGGTAATGGTAGACTTTAAATTTTAAGAATAGTTACGAATTAGAATTTCGAGGATAAAATTATTTTTAAGGTGGGTAGATTTGTAGCTCCCCTTTCCGGAAATTTTGAAATATTTTATTATTATTTAAATGGTGATTTGTAGATTTTATAAATAATTAATTAGTTAATTATTACAGTAGACGATTTTAGTCATGGTTAGAAATTGGAGTACAAGGCGACTAGAAATCATGGCACGGATAGTGCAGTGGCGTGCTTTGACTAGTGTATTAGCCCTGGTAGGAAAGGCCGAGCCATAGTGATGTCCTAACTAGGAAAATCAGGCCAAGTTGCGACTTAACCCTTACCGAAGATTATTTATTTATTAATTATATTATTGAGTTTTAGGGAACCCGGCTGTACCAAACTAGTCCAGATTGGACCCAAACCAAGCTCAAGCCTATGTAGACATACTTTTGGGTACGTACAAATATTTCCTAGCTTTTTGGGTGGACTTAATAATATTTTCTAAATATTTGGTTATTTATATAAAATGGGTATTATTAATATTTAAAAAGAGTTTTAGAATATTGGTACAATTTTCTAGGGCCAGATATGTTCACCATGACTCTTTGGGTTATTTTAGTGGGTTATTGGTATTATGGAGTTTATTTAGATGTAAAGATATATGTGTGTATGTATATATATATAATATATGTGTGTAAGTGTATGTGAATATGAATATATATTAGATGTGTGTATGAATATATAAATAAATATTATATATTGTGTATGTGTACGTATATATATATATATATATATATATATATATATATATATATATATATATATATATATATATATATATATATATATATATATGTGAATGTATATGTAAATATATAAATATATAAATATATATAGGTGTATACGTGTATATATATATAAATATATTTATATAGATGTACATGTGTATGTATATTATATATATATATATATATATATATATATATATATATATATATATATATATATATATATATATATATATATTTTATGCATATTTTATATATATATATATATATATATATATATATATATATAACGAGAAATAGGCGGAGTTTGGACTTGGATCCCTTTGGATGGAGCTCCCCCGCTCTTCGGCCACGGCCGGCGGCCGACCGCCTATGGGCGTCGCCCCCCTCGCCGAGCGCCTCCAGCCCACCCCGGCCATCGCGGACCCCCCGGTTGGCCGGGCTTCCCCTGGCCGCTCCCCCCGCAAGGTTCCTACCCTCCTTGCCCGACGTGCGGAGGCCTCTCCCCGTCACTCCCCCTCCCTCGGCGCAGCCACCGCCCGTAATGTCGTAGGCCCCGCCGAGTTCGACGCTTCCGGCCGTCCACGGCTCCTTCCCTCCTCGGCCCCCCACCAGCCCCTTTTGTCGCCCCCAGCTCGGCGTGGACCCCGCCCGTGCAGGTGCCCCCACCAGCCACCTTCTCTGCTGCCGGTCTGCCTCCCTCCCCCGTCGTGGCACCACCCTCCGCCTCCCCCTCCCTGTGGAAACCCCACGAGTCGGACCCTCCTCCAACCCCAGCCCTCGGCGCACCTGGGGGTCCAGCGGCTGCCCCCGGCCCGTCCGGACCACCCCACCCTACTACGCCTACCCAGGAGGCCCCCGCTCTGGCGGCAGCCTTCCCCGACTCGCCTGTGAGCCTCCCCATCGTGCCTCCTCCTTCAACGCATTCCCCCGCCCCGGCGGTAGGCCTCCCCTCGGCGCCTTCCGCCCCGACTGAGGCTTCCCCTCTGGAGCTTCCCGTGGCCCCGGTCGTCCACCTGGCGCCTCCTCCCACTTCGGGATCATTCGTCTTCCCGGAGCTCCCTCCTTCCACGTCTCTTTCGGGCTCCCTCCCTCCACCAGCCGCCCACCTCGCCCCGAATCCCTCCTCCGTGGCGGAGGCCTACTGGCAGGACCCATCCACCCTGCGGTGGTACTGGGTTTCCGTCCCCGCCCAGCCGGCCGTGGCCCACTGGCCTTCCTCTGGCGACCACGGCTCCACCCCCGCGGCGCAGTGGGCGGCGTACGCCCAAGCCTTAGGGTCATACCGCCGCTACTACTAGCCCTCCAGACTACCGGTCGCCCGTCGCACTGGGACCCGCGCGCAGCAGCCTGGCCCGCCGCTCCCCGCCCCAGTCTTCTCCCTCGGTTCTATAGCCGCAGGGCTCTTCGGCTCTTTCCAGCGGACGGGTTCCCCCTCAACAACGGCCTCTCCCCCTTAGCCACCGTAGCGGTGCCCAGCGCAGGCTCTCTCCTCCGCCTGCGTCTTCCTCCCCCCGGCGGTGGTGTTGCCCCCCCCGGTGGCGCGACCTCCTCCCCTCCCCCTCCGCGACGTCAACCCCCCCTCCGGCGGAGCCCCCTCATCGCCGTGGCTCCCGCCGGTGTCCGGCTCGAGCCGGGGGTCCCGAGGCCCCTCGGGTCGCCCGCCCATCTCTCGGTCCCCGTGCCTGGTCCTGAGCCTCGGGCCCCACGCCCCCCTATGCCCCCATGGGGCCCCGCACACGGAACAGGTCCCCTCGGGCACCGCGTCTGGATGCCACGTGCCCCCTGCAGCTTTCAAATTTTCAAAATTTGTATTTTGGTTTCTCCTGTGGTCCCGGCCCAGCTCCTTTGTCCTGTGTTGCGTGTTTCCTCCCTTCAATAAAATTTCCTTTGAAAAAAAAAAAAAAAAAAAAAAATATATATATATATATATATATATATATATAAAATATATATATATATATATATATATATATATATGTGTGTGTGTGTGTGTGTGCATGTATACAAATATACATATATATTTATATATATGTGTGTGTGTGTATACATATAGATATATATAGATGTAGACTTATTAAATAAAAATAGAAAAGGAAAAGAACAACAAAGAAGAATAGAAAACCAAAGCAGAACCCGGCCCAGCCTTGGGCCCAGGCTGAGCCCAGGCAAACCCCACTGGACCGAACGCCCAGTACTACCCCCCGTGCGTTCCTTTCGATCGGCAAAACGTATACCTATATATATAGCAAGAGAGGCCGAGAGAGAGTGAAACCCTAACCCAAATGCAGCCTCGATCTGGCGTGCCTCCACGCCGTCGACCACGACCACCAGGCGAGCGCCGGAGCGCCGGCCAGGGCTGCCGCAATCCGCGCACGCGTGACTCGGGACAGAGCAGTCTCAGCGGTGTGAACGGCTGACTTCGTACCTCGCGTTCGCGACGCACGCTCGGCCATTTTGGGAACCATTTCTTCTGGTACGCTCACAACCTAACCAACTCTGATCTCTGTCGATTAGTTCAAATCGAAGTCATCTGTATTAGATGAGAAATCGAACCCAAGTTCAGTAAAAATCTGTCCCGAAACAGGACCAATAACAGTCCATTCATCCATGTTTGAGGGTCAATTTCGATCGATCTAGTGCCATATTAGAAATTCTACTTGAACACAGTTATAGACAACATATAGGGCTCTATAACCCATTTTGCAGAAGTCGATTTCATCGACTACGCGTCGAGAAATCGGATCCCAAAGTTTGACAAAAACCTGTTTTAAAATCTAGAAAAACCTTCGATACGACGTGCGTCCCGCCAATCCGGGCGACGTGGTCGCGAACCGAAAGCTTCGAAAGGTGCGTAACGGTTTTGTAGACGTGTGGGCTTTGACGGAATTCAAATTGGTTGCGTGTGCGCGACGAATTTGATGCGTATCCGATGAAATTTACCGTATCGGCCTCTGCGCAAATTTTTCAATTACTTTGTGCACGTTCGTCAGATCGAGACGAAACTTGTGCCAACAGGACTGTATCATTTTTTTGGTCCTACATGCCAAGCTTGGTTCAATTCTGAGACAGTTGATTGGACCGCCGTTTTGTGGGCCCTACGGTCCGATTCAACGGGCGATTTTGTGCACGGCCTGCCAGAATCCAACTTTGGACATACGGTTGGGTTTGTATCGAAACACCAGACCTTTTGACATATAGTTTGACGACTTTAGAGACCATAGACTCTGGCATGCTTTTCGGTGCAAAGCAGGTCCAACGGCAGACACCGTTTTGACCCGAAATTACTGTTTTGCCCCTGTGTCTGGAATTTGACTTAAGGACAGGCAATTCTAGCTAATTTGACTATTCTGAAAGTGTTGGTACTGTTTATTTCAGCATCTGGAGACTTTTGTATGTGTTGACTGATTGTGGCTCATTGAGTGGTTTAGTATTATTGGTTTCACCAGCTAAGGACCTCAGGCAAGTACACTTTCTGATCACTTTCGATTCACAGTAGTCTTTTCATTTCATGCTTATACATATGTCTTGCTGCTTGTTGACACGCTCGTCACACGGAGTAGTCCGGAGGGGAAATATCTTAGTAGACATGTCGACTACCCAGAACTATCCTATGAGTCAATTCTTGAATAATAGCAGTTGCACACGACACGTGCAGGGTGACGAATTTACCCCCTAGTCGTTCACATGTCGAAACTGATATTTCACATCACATAAATAGTTGTATTTTATTTGCTTTCTTTGTCTTCTTCACCACTTGTCGTGTCATCTGTTACTTTCTATTTTTTATCTCTCATATGATATTTTCATGTCTTGTTAATTCTATTATGTTTTTGCATTGCCGTCGATTTGTGTGCTTGTTCTATTCCTGACTGGAAACCAACATTTTTTAGGTTTAGCTGCGATCACTCTTAGCACTAGGAAGGCATGGGTATGCTGAGGTCAACCTAGATAGTGGAACTAGCTGACTTTACTATTCTGTGAGACTCCTTCAAATATAAATATTGTAATAAATTTAGAAATGTGAATGAGCAATGAAGTTTATTTTGAGCAATTATTTCTTGTGGGCTTGACAGCGTTCTACCGCCGACTCTGCGACGTAAGCTGGCTTGAACACGTCTCGTATCCGAAAAATGGGTGCGGGTCGTGACAGTGCTTCCCCTAGAGATCCAAATCCCGTCCTTACTGGTAGCTATCACCAACCAGCTGACTGACGAGGACAATCAACGTCGACGGCTACAAGAGTTAGGGACGTTGGATGAAAAATGTCTGCTCGCTCAACATAGAATCAAGCTTTACCAAGCTCGAATTTCTGGGGCCTTCAACAAGAAAGTTCGGGGAAGAACATTCCAAGTGGGTGACCTTGTCTTATCAGTTTGAAGACCGATGGTAATGACTCACAAGACGGCCGGGAAGTTCTAGCCCAAGTAGGAGGGACCATTCATCATAGAGACGGTCTACTCCAATGGTGCCTACCGACTAGCCAAACCCAACGGCCACTTGCTAATGATGCCAATCAACGGCAAGCTCCTGAAGAAATACTATGTCTGAGTTTCAAAGCAGCATAGGCTCCTACATCTCCTGTGGGTATTCATGGATTCTGTTAAAGGAATTCACCCCTTCTATACTTCACCCCAATAGAAAAATAATTCACGTCCATATCACCTCTGAGTTGTCTTTCTACACCCTAGCGATGTTCACGTCTACCATGTCCATATCACCTCTGAGTAGTCGTCTCTTCTATTATGACCTCGTGTTATCATAACCCCCCAGAAAATATTTTACGTCCATACTACCTCTGAATTGTTATTCTATACCCTAGCGAAGATGTACCTACTATGTCCATATTACCTCTGAGTAAACGTCTCTTCCATGACAATCCACCATAATTATCATATTCATCTATAGAACCTTTCACGTTCATATTACCTCTGAGTCGTTCTATACACCCGTAGAGTCTATCATTGCCACGTCCATATTACCTCTGAGTAAGGAAAAGTCTACCACCAAAGGTCTGTGTTTACCATGTCCATATAACATCTGAGTAAACACCCTATTCCCAACTGAGTTATCTCCATCCCCTTAGACATACTACCTCTGAGGGAATCTGCGTTCTTGTGAGAGAAAAAGTTCATAAGTAAAAAGACAAGCAGAGAAACAAAGCCAGTGTTTTCATTTATAAAGTAAAAAGGTTTTCTTTCTTCAGTTACAAAAATTTGTCTCTCATAAACCGAAAGACAAGAAGACAGAAAGAATATCAAAACTAAGAAGACCAGCGCTGAAATTCTTCCAGCCGACTCTTCAAAAGAGCAACCTGGGAGCCAACCAATGCTCGGGCTCGACGCTCGGCCTCCTGACGGCGAGCGGCTTCATCTTCAACAGGAGAGAGGCTTTGGCATGCAAGGGCCAGCTCGGCCTGACGAATGCTAATGCTTTTCTTCTCCCGAGCCAGGGTCTCAGAACATTGGCGAAGGATCTCCCTCTGGTCCTCAGACTTGACCAGGTCACTCTCAGCAAAGCCAAGGTCTCTTCTACCTTCTGGATCTGCTCCTGAAGGGCCTTACACTGATCCTCCACAGCTGTACGGTGACAAACCCGAGCCTCTTCGACATTAGTCACTACTTCAATCTCGGACTCAACCTCGGCAAGCCGATCAGTTAGTGCCTGACATTTTTGCTCATACTGAGATGCCTCGGAGACCATCTTATCTAACTCTGCAGCGGCTAGAGTCGGAATACCATACTCCAGATTCTGGAGCTCCAAGGCAGCGACTTCCAATTCAACCAACAGATCTTCTATAGCATCGACCTTAGCCTCATACTCGAGATAGACCCGCAAGGCCACCAACTGTGCCTCCACTATATTCCGGACCCGTCTGAGAGATTGGTTGCTTCGTAAAATACCCTCTATGCCACACGTCAATACATGTTGAATTGTGCTCAGAATGAGGTTGATATAATATGCGTTGTCAGCCAAGCTTATTAGGGTTACCGGAGATACCACAATGGAAGGCCCCTGGACGGCAGCAGCAGCCAACAAATGCCTAGGGATCGCAACCGAAGCATGGGGCACCGTCACCGTAACAGAGGTCGTTGGCGGTACAGAGACAGTAGTTGCCGACACTATCTGACGCGCAACTGACTCCTCAGCAAGCTCCCCTGCCGATCCTTCAGCCGAAGCTACGCTAATTGGAGCCTGAGCAATCACAGCAGTCGATGTCTCAAAGGTCACTGTAATCGATTCCTCAACAGCCTTCTCAATCGGTGTGTCAGCAATCGGTTCCTCTATAGTCTCCTCGACCGAACCCAGTATAGGTGGCTCGAGCATAATCTCTTCAGACGGTCCTGGAGAGACTACATTGAAGGGTTCTTCAACTGATTTGTCAGCAGCCACCTCGACCAATTCCTCCTCCTCAGTCGGACCCTTAGGGGTTTCATCGACGAGATCATCAATAGCACCGTCGATAGTGACCGCCCCGGCTGGAGCCTTTGTCACGACCCGTACCCGCTTTTCGGATACGAGACGTGTCCAAGCCAGCCTACGCCGCAGAGTCGACGGTAGAACGCTGTCACGGCCAAGATGCTCAAAATCATAAAATATAACATTTATTGCTCATTCACATTACTAAATTGATTACAACTTTTACAATATTTATATTTAAAGAAAATACAAGATTCTTACAATTAATGAAAATGATATCACTTCTATCTAATCTCTAGGTTTCTGCCTGCAAGTGCACCCATATCTCCCAATGCTAAGTGAAGCCACAGCTAAACCTGAAAAATATTGGTTTCCAGTCAGGAAAGGAACAAGCACACAGACCGACGGCAATCCGAAAACATAATAGAATTCACAAAACATGAAAATAACATATATGAAATAAAGCCAGAGAGTAAACTAGTAACATGTCAAGTCTAGAATAAATTGGAGAGATACAGCAGGATATATGGTTTAGAATAAAACATGTAAACATGGTGACATGGCAAGTAGTGACGATTGCAAGAAGAGAAACAAGGAAACACTACCTACGTGTTTTGAAATATCGAGTTCGACATGTGAACTGCTAAGGGATAAATACGGCACCCTGCACATGTCGTATGCAGCTGCTATCAGTCACGATCAGACATTTTGGGATGGGATGGGTAGTTCACACGTCTACTAAGATATTTTTCCGTCCAGCTAGTACTCATAGAATCAAGTCGCAAGCATGGTAATCATGTAAATGACAGTCAAGAAGTATAATAAAACCATGATACTAATCTTCGTGTGACGAGCGTGTCAACAAGCAGCAAGATATATGTATAAACATGAAATGTAAAAACTACTATGAATCGAAAAGCAATCAGAAAGTGCACTTGCCTGTGGTCCTTTGCTGGTGAAACCGATAATCTCGTTTAGTCCTGTTGGCTAGGGTCGTATGGTAGGAGTCCAAGGTTGGCAAAAGAAATATTAACATGATTAGCTACGATCGAGACTTTCTAATTTAAAAGAAAAGTTGGAAAAAAATTTCTTAATACGAAAGCATATATATTTATTTAGAAAATATATTTGGAAAATATTTATACGTAATCCCAATTTCTCAAATATATCTTTTTTTTGTCAAAACACTATATAAAAATAGGTAAAAATAAATGATGTAACGATATATTTACAAAATTACTTAGAAATCATGTATAAACATATTTAGAAACCTTATGTAAAATTATTAGGAATATTACTTAAAGCCCACAGGATTTATCAACCCAAAAGCCCAAAACCAATTTATTCCTGTTTATAAAATAAGTTTAGAAATTTAATACAACAAAATTATTAAAGGTAGTAATAATAATAATAACAATAATAATAATAATAATAATAATAATAATAATAATAATAATAATAATAATGATAATGATAATGATAATAATAATAATAAAGAACTTTACTAAATACTGATAGTAATTCTGCTAATACATTAATGAATGTATAAATATATACGAATTAATAACAGACAATGCTATACTTATTATAAGTAAACCCTTAATAACAAGCTATCTACTTTTGTTTTTATCCCTATTAAGAAAGGGGGAAAATGAAACTGAGAGAGAGAGGAAACTTACATAGAGAGTCGTGCCTCCGGCGTGGGCCATCGGCGTTGGATGGCTCGACGAGCACGGCTAGTTCGACGGGGAGGTCGCCGGCGCACGAGCTCAGCGGGAAGACCTGGAGACGCGGGTGGGAAGCGCCGACTGGTAGGCTCGGCGAGGAGCGATCGCACAACAGGTCGGGTCGGTGCCGGAGCTGGGTCGTGCCAAGTGGGGGATGAACGCGACGGACCGGGTCTGGACGCCCGGGGCACACGCACAACTCGTCAGCGGCGGTGTTGGACCCAGACGGAGGGGCGCGGTTCGACGAGGCGGCGCGCGGGGAAGGCCGTGGTGGTGTGGATCTTGGAAGGGCGGTCGGACGAGGTGAGTGGTGAGGGTGGTAGTGACGAATACTCTGACGATGTTTGATGTTGCTAATGGTGGTGTTTTAGTGGTGGTGGCGATGGGTGAGGCGGGCTGCGACGGCAAGGATCATCGTCGACGATGGCGGTGATCAGTTTGTGGAGATGGTGGAGGGAAAACGACGATCGATGGGTGGCGATCGGCTTGCCAGATTTGGAAGGGCGTCATCGGCTGCTGTGGTTACGGCGATTTGATTTGTAATCTGTAATGTTGGCATGAGATGGGATGGACACGGACGCACGGGTCCAGACACGATCGATACGGTGATTTTGTTGGACACCGACACAGTCGAACACACGAATATGGTGGGCGTGATTGAGTGGCTGGTTTCGGTCGGTGCAGGTGTTGCTATTGGTGTTGGTGGCTTGGGCCGCGGGGTGCGGTACGATATTGCAGCCTTATCGCACGATACATGTCCGACTGCACGGGGTATCGATTGGTTTGGCTATTATGTAATGGTTGAGGGAGAGGGGAGACCATGTATGCATACGCAGAAAGGGATCACATATGGGAGAAAGAAATTATGAGTCAGAAGAGAGATGATGTTCTTCTCATATACGTATATTATATAGAAAGATAAGATTGCTTTTAAGAAGAATCCAATCACGATTAGGTTCTAAAAGAATTCTAGATTTAAACTAATATTAGGATATTTATCTTAAAATATTTAGCCTATTAATTAGATAATTTTAAATTACATGAACCAAATTATGGTCAAATATTTGATCATCTTAATAATATTTCGATATTATCAAAATATATTTAAAATATATTTTCGCTAGTCTCAAAATCTTATTTATATTAAAATAAACTAGAAAATTGTTACAAAATATTTATGATTCTCAAAACCATAATCATTTGAAATTCTAGAATAATAACGAAGCCTCTTTTATAATTCTAGTAATAAAATTTCAAGAAAATAGTTTTTTATGATTTTCAAACCATAATATTTTTAAGTAGTTTTTGTAATACAAAGGTAATATCAAAATAACATTTTTTTACACTTTTCAAAAAGAGAGAATTTATTTCTAGTCGTAATGATATATATAAAGTAAAAATAAATTAATAAAGTTTCAAAATAATAAACAAACATCTTTCCTCATTCCGATAATTTTATTTAATAACATATTTTTATTAAAACAAGATTAGCACATCTCAAAATATTTAATTTAAACTAGTTTTTGATCAAATATCCTCCGTAAATTCTTGACGAAAGATTTCCTTTAAATACACTAATTAAAATAAATAAAATTTGGAAAATCCGGGAGGAGGAGTTACAGCCTTGGCGAGCGGCTCATCAGTGACCACATCGCCTCGACCTGCCCGTTCGTCAGCAATGTCCACCATTGGATCTCTGACATTCTCTTCAACTACCACTCGGGGTTGAGGTTCAATATACGCCAAGGCTAAATCTTCCAACACTGGTTCCTCAATGCCTCCGTAAGGAGGAGGCTCCCGAAAGGAACCAGTAGAAGTGCCTTCAGCATCCTCAGCTGATCGACCCATCTCAAGCCCGGGTTCCCGAAAGGTACTTTTATAAAATGCGAGGCCAACCCCGGGTATTACCACGGAGGCCCCCTGGAAGCCATTACATCATAGTCAAAAAAGGCAGAAGGAGGAACCCCCTCTGCCTCAGTGGTTGGGCCCTCCTCAGGGACATGGTACTCCTCTGATCGCTCCGGCGTCTCCTTCGCCTGTACCAGCAAAACAAGGATAAGTAAAAAGCTGTGAATGCAAATTCAAATCAAAAAGGGAACTAAAATATACCCTTGAGGTCGACGCAACAGGCAGCACGCTAGGCCGCAAGGGAGCACGACCCTTGGATGCCACTCTTTTAACCTTTTTGACAGAAGGAGGGTTTGCCGTCGGACGACCTCGACGTTACTCAGGGGTGCCACATCTTCCCTTCGCTCTCGAAAGGCACTAGAGTCATCCGAAGACCCACATTCTGCAGCTTCAGACTCCTGAGATCGCCGTTGGGGCCTCTCAAACTTCGTACCCATAATAGAGCTTCATTTTCGGTCATAAGCCGAAGAGAAGTTATTCACCAAACAGTAGAACTTTACAGCGGAATACAAGACACGGGGCTCCCCATGCACGTCAGGGAATGTAAACGCTGCCCCAGTAGATTTGGTATTTTAATAACTCCAATCGCGGGCGTCGTCCAACAAACTTCCCTTATAGTCAAGACACGGGCTGGGATTGCTCATCATAGTTTGGCTATAACCAAATTATCGCATAAAGTGACTCGGCAGAAGGGCTCTAGATATGCCTTATTCTGGCTCTGGTACACCAGATGCGAAGGACGAATGGGTAACAACCAATGAAAAGCACCGACAGATAACTCGTCCCTTCCGTCGGCCTGGTCAAGCAGTTCATCACCACCTTTATAGCCATTATAGAAAGGCGAAACCCTGCTAAAACTATAACTGTCCAAGCAGTTCAACGCCTGCCTACAAGCAGGAACGACGTCATGAGACCACTTTGCCTTGTGGTAGTTGCATAAAAGTGCGTCCCCCTCCTCGTGACCGTCTATGGTGGCAGAGGCAATCAAACTAGTATGATGCAATGACAACCAGGCCATTAAATAATGGTAGGACAACTTTGCTCGAGGAAACTCGCTGGCACACCCACGATACTCTATGATCTTTTCTGAGAGATCCCGTAGGCCTCGAAGAATGTCGTAAACTATAGCTGGAAGCAGCGCAAGAGAATGACCAAAAGCCAACCTCACGACCGACATGATAAGTTCCCTACTCAGTCGCCCCACAGAGCCTGAGCCTCCAGGCACTACATCCTTCCTTAGCCACATCATCAGGAAGGCAGCTAGCATCGCTTTCAGACTTACGGGAGTTAAGTTTTGGTAAAACAACTACGGACCGTGGAATCGGGTCTTCCCTCATCATCTAGCGAGGAAGCTCGCGTCTTGGCCTCTGCCTCCATCTCCTCTACCTCAGTGGTGGTATACGCCTACGAGAGGAAAGACAAACCGATCTGTGTTCTGACGGATCATCACCAAATAAATACCTCCTCTACGCATTGAAGTGAGGCTGACCCTTTGCAGAGTCCTGGCGTACACAAACTTGATGGTGGAAAAGCAGCTCCTTGTACACTGCCATCATCTCCGGATACTTGCTTTCCAATCCCGCGAGCTCATCGGGAGTAGGGCAATACTCCTCGTATGGGTGCTTACCCCAAGGCAGCTTCGAGATGGCAAACATCTCATGGAGACACTACACCAAAATGGCAAATTAGGAACACCATACATTTTTTAATCTGGAATACTTATTTTTCGTACCTAGGCTCTGGAATGCAAAAAAGATGTTCTGAATAAAAAAAAGTGTTCCTAATATATTTTATTAGTTTTAAAATTTTTGTGTAGGTTTTGATAACCATTCCAAATAACAATTCTAAATTTCATTCTCCAAATTCTAAAATCCCCTCAAATTCCAAATTATTTCTCCCAAATAGGATGACCAACACCCTCCTCTCTCTCTATCCATCTCTTCCTCTCTCTCACACACACTTTGTCTCTCTCTCTCTCTCTGTACCTGTGCATGGAAACCTTAAGCAGATGAGTCCCGGTGGCGTTCGAAGAGGGAGTCGCTGCTCAGTTATATCGTCGCCATCTGCCTTCGGATCCAGGCTACAGAGCGCTGCCACACGTCGGAGGTACCTTCCATGGCTTGGCTGCTGTTGGAGGAGGACACAAAGGTGAAGGAGATGGTCCAGGGAACCATGTTCTCCATTTCCCTTTCTCTATTTTTGCCTCTCTTCAATTCAAAATTAAATTTCCATTTCTGGAGCTGACTATTATCTTCATCAAATTTAGAGGCATTGAAGGTGTGGGACGAGACAGAGGCATCACACCTATAGCCCCTTCTTTCAGGGCCCTCTCGAGGGGCATACCCGTCCACCAAGTTCGACAAAACTGAGTAATATCTTCTTTTATCCATCAAATTTTACTCACTCTACCACTCGTCCTGATAATTACATTACTATAAGTAATTATAAGTCTTTGACAAATCTTGACCTTATTATTTCTATTCTAATTAGCCATTTGGTGTAGTAAACTATGGATTCTTGCGAACACCGATGATATCGGTGTGTCTGGTTGGAGCAGTGGAAATAAGATTGGAAATATCAGCTACACTGGTGTCGGGACAGAAACTGGTGTTGGGATAGAAAATAAATTCACCACAATTGGCATTGCTTGTTAGAAATGTCAACAATGCTGGGAAGCTGGGATTGAAAATACTATGAATAATGCAGGCCCTACTCCATGGGGATGGCTATTTAGACAAAGGGGATGGGAGGCAATCATAACGCCAACAATTAGTATCAATGATAAATTAGCCATGCCACTCGAACATGACTTTTTGGGGTTATAAGTATCATTATGTATGTATCTAGAGCCAATCCTATTTTCCCCACACGGCAGAAAGAAAGTCCCGGTATAGTGATTGAACAATTCTAGCAAAGCCATGAACAAGAACTAGTTGATGGGATTCCATACTCAGTACCCTTTATGGCACGGCGAAGGCTAGTGCCGCTCAGATCCTCCTTAAAAGTGCTCAATGCCCACCGAATCAAGTCACCTCACATTTTATCAGATTGAACCCAGCCTTCGACCCGATAGGCGCCTGTCGGATATGTACAACCGGCTGCCAGAAGTCTATCTACGAAAATCGAAGCACCAAATGGATGCACATCTGCAGGAATATCGCTGAACCTACGACCGGGGAGTAGCAATCGTAAGGAGAATGACGAACCACCCCGAACGGCCGTAAAAGTATCTCCCCCTTGGAGCCCTTATCTACCTTGATACGGCCTGCGATTAGACCCCCTGGCTAGGGGTCAGATCCCACTCCAGACGTCATCTTTCGACGAAACAGGGGAAAATGGACAGCAGGAGATGACGGTCATTCGCCGGAACATACAAGGGGAGGCCATTGCTCTCAAAATATCAGGCCAACTTAAGTGTAAGGAGATCTGCTTCCTTCAGAGCCAACTGATCACCAAAGAGAAACTGGGGCTTTAATATCTCCGCGTCGGCATCAAAAGAAAGAGTCAGCCTACCCTGATCTAGCATGCGACAAAAATAGCCCTAACGTTGCTCTTGTATTTCATCTAATTACCCCACTGGTTAATCTTCTGCAATCAACCTTCTGGCTGGCTCGACAAGTTCTTGCTCGATGTTTGTCCCCAGCGCGCAGACAGAGAAGTCGTAAAGAATTTCATTCAGGGAGGTGGTCACGGAAATTGCACAAAACAAGAAACAGGAGTCCAAGATTTATTTTAGTAAAGCAAAGCATCCGCGTAGGTACTACCAGATAGCATTGCGCTTTCGCAAGTTATCTTCTGTGCAGGTATCACCAAGTAGCACTGCGCTTCTGCAAGTGTGCTTTCGCGCAGATACTACCCAGTAGAGCCGTGTTTCAACAGTAGAGCATCTGTGCAGGTACTGCATCCTGCACGTCAGCAAGAATCTCAGCACATCTTATAGTTGTTACTTTGTTAAAAGAAACAACCATGTGCATCGGTTAAGCAAAGCTTTAGCGCATCTACAGACCCTCATCCAAAGAACGGGTGTCCACGCGCATTAGCAAGAAGAGCTTCAGCATATCTACGAGACGATGCTCCTAGGAGTGACCGCTCATGTGCATCAGCAGAACAGGATATCAAATTTTATTACCTACGACAGGCGGCCGTACGTCGCTATGAACTACCACACCAACATCGATAAGTCATCAAGATCACCGGCCTCGAAAGTAGGCCACTTTTCTTTAGCCTTCTTGGAGCTCGTCGCAGGTGCTTTTGGGATTCTTGATTTCTTGGAAGCCATGGCAGGAAAAGTTAGGGTTTGAAAGAAGAAGAAGACTCTGACAAAAAGCTTCTATGGGAAGGTAGGTAAAAGCAAGAAAGTTTTTCTTTCTCCCCAACGACCCCTACTTATAGGGTGCAGCCACGTTACGAAAGAAGACAAACGCTTCATAATCGAGGGAACTCTTCGAACAACGTGGGAACGAAAAGGTGGGATCATGATGACCGTTCCCTAGAAACGAGGAATTAAGATCAACTTTAATGAAGCGAAGGCTCAAGGCATTTAATGCTGCAGCCTAAGCGTGACGAATGCCTATCAGTAGGCACGCCGAGCAGTCGCTCGAAAAAGACATGTGTCATGCTTCTGTTCAAAGTATTCCAAGCTTGATTCAAGTTCGAAACACTTTGAAGGGGGTCTTATAGAAGCATGAAAATGTGCAGATATATCAAAAGAGTAGTAGTGTTCTCGCTACAAAAAGCTTCATAAAATCGCAGATACCCGAAAAGTGCAGACAGAATATCATAAACTACAGTTCATAAAAAGCTTTTTATTAAGTCATGCCTACAAAGATCTATTACAGATTCATCATGATTACAAGAAAAGAGCTTCGTCTACGATGATCTATTACAGATTTTTCATGAAAAGAACTAAGGCATCTAAAGATCTACAAGAGGGTTAATCTTCACAGGCGCCATACAAGGGGGTTAATCTTCACAGACGTGTAGCCCCCAAATGCGCAGCGCTGTCAGAGCGAGCCACTTCCTGAAGCAGCTATTGGCCCAGCGAGAACTCAGTCCACAGCATAGGCCATGCCACCGCCATTGAGCAGGGCAGAGCACAACCTGTGGCTCTTCAGATTGGCAACCAATCCAAATCCGAAAGCTTGGATCTCGAAGACCACCAAGACGTTGTTCAGGTTTGAACTCCTTATGCAAAACGCTCAAGTGCATCTCGAAACTCAACAGTAGTTCTTCTACAAAGGCACAGCTTCTTTGAATGAAGGGATCCACAACCATCAGCCGACTTGTACAAGGCCAACGGCCGTTCGAAGCTAAGTCAGGATCGAGTATAGCGTTTGGAATGCTAAAAAAGGAACATGACTCTTCAGAAAAGCTCCCCTTTATATAGGATGAGTGTGGTCCACGTGGCCGTCAGTCAAAGATACCCAAATTAATGGGATAAAACTAGAACTCAGCACAACGAACCTCATTTAATAGGTTCATTTTACTGAGTCCTAGGCCACAGACTTCTTGAATTTCCTAAAAGATGACGACAATTAAAGAAAAGGACGACCGACTCGTCCATCAAGAAGAGCGGTCATTAATCGCTCTTAAAAGACTTCAACAGAAACCAGCTCCTTCGATTCAGAAGCGCGGCCTCACCACTGCTCCCTCGCTTCGAATCAGAAGCACAGCCTCTTCGATGCGCCCTCGCTTCGGTTCAGAAGCACAGCTAGCTCACTTTCTCATACAGCACCCTCGCTTCAACTTAGACGCTCAGTGGATCTTTCGTCTTCAAGATGAAGTTTACTCGTCGCCCAAAAGTATAGTGACTATGTCGCCTGAAGCACTGTTATGACCCGCTCCCGAATAATCGGACACAAGTCGGACACGCCTAGCCTTCGTCGATAGACACGACGAAGTAAGTTGTACCAAGCTAAAAAATCTAACCAGATAAACATAAATGTATACAATCACAGCATCTATAAAACGTTCCCAGAATGATCACCGTAATCCACCGATCATAATATCATAAAAGTACTAGAGACAACAAGAATGAACTGTACTGTGAATTCTAAGAACATACAATATCTAGAGAAATAGCTAAAACAATCTAAACCTGAAACCTCAAGCTAAGTCATGACTCCATCCTGCTCGGCTAAGATCCTGGGCTGGCCCATAATGTAGAACAATGTCCTGCAAGTACACCTGCAACATATCCTAGTCAGGAGCGGAGCTAAGTATATCCAAGGAAATGAACATGAACATTATGGTATGAAAATGAATACAAGAAAAATATAAAGTACGATAAATGAGAACATGACATGAACCTAAACATGAATACTGAAAGTCAATATAGGGAACATGAAATGAGTCTTGAACATGAAATACAACATGAACCTGAAGTGTGCAATATGTCGAAATACATCCAGAGTGTGTGATAGGCTTGGGTAGATTTAATGAACATAAAATGGTACGGCTTTGGTCCCGCGTGTACGATGCGGGGCCTAAGCTATTCACATGAATAATAACTCGGGTTTGATCACACATCTGTAGTATTTTCCCTCCCAGACACAAGTAAACTCAAGGAAACATGATACAAGACAATCTCGTGATATATCGTGTCAACCAGAAGATACAAGAATAAGTATACAAGACATGAGAAAATGGACAAATCCGAGGAGTATACTTGCCTTGCTCAGGGTAATCAAGTAGGGTAGTAAAATTGGATGTCCACCTGTTTATTCCAAATTGTCCAGATTTGCTCCTTAGTCCACAACTAGAAATAATACAGGAAATTTCTGTTAACTTCTAAAAGTCCATTCCAACCAAGTCTTATTTTTTTAACTAAGTCATGAAGGCCCAATAATCATAATAAAGCTAGTTCACCTATGCAAGCCCAACACTAAATGTTACTGTTGTTGCTTCCATTCTTTTCTTTCTTCAACCCATTTCTAAAGCCCTACTGCAAACTGAACTCAAAAATGAATAATTACACCCAACTAATCGGGCCCAAGACCAACAACACTAGTTCAGCTATTCAATCATGTGAATAAAGCCCAAAACCTGGCTTAATATGCTGGCCAGCCCACCAAGCCTAACCAGTCAACTCGGGATAGTAGCCCAAGATTCTGTTATACCATTAATCTCAGCTGAGGCCACAACCTAATGGTCCAATACATTCAAATCCTACTACTACCCACTCGTACTGAAGTCAGCATACTCATCCAAACCAAAGGATTAACTAAGTCCAAGCAGTGTAGAGAATAACCCTAACAAAAATCAAATCCAACGGCTACATTCAGTAGCCAAACTCAATGCCAATATTATGACACCATCGTATCGAGGTACCCTACAGTTCAAACACTGCACAAACCCGGTCACAAACACATAAATACATAATTCATCCAAAGAGAAAGCATCAAGAGTTATACCTATTCAAAAGAGTCCAATTAATTAGTGTCTTGGAATCCGACACAGTTGTTCCTGTGTCCAAGACCGACAGCAGAAAATGGTCCAGTCATTCCATTAGACATAATTGTGCAAGAACATGGAATAGTTTAGACTGTTCTATTTGAATATGGAACAAGGAATGTAGACAGATCAATATTTATAAAATCAATAGGTCCCTGAAAATCGAAGTTTCAACGATCAATTCACTATTGCCCTCACCAACAATTCAATCAAAACTCACTACAGCGGTGAGATCAGAGGAAGCTTACCAATGGCGATCGAAGCGATTAGGAATGGAAATTGTGTTCGTCGAAAGGATCGAATCGTCGCAAGATCGATTCCCTCGAGCCGATCAACTGCTCCAGCCAGAGACTCGTTGGAAATGGCATCACCAGAGAAGCGGATGCCGATGTCATCGTCGTCCCGATAATAATGATCGACTTCTGGTATCGATCCACCGTGCGCCACCGAGAAGAGCTCGCTGGCCACCGCAGACTCATCGGCCCCCGATCGGGAAGAGGGAAGAGTGGCGAGGAAACTGTTATCGGACAGGGCTTTGCTGCTCATGGAGGGGATCGTCCACCACCGTCGTCGATCGGCGTTGATGGAGTGGTTGCGAGTCACCGGGGTTCGTGCGCCGTTGCCGGCGAAGCTAGTCGTCGGAGAAGAAAGTTGTCGTCGTGCCCGCCATGCTGCCGTCGCTGCCTGGAAGATAGGGTTAGGTCGAGAAATTTGGGAAGGAGTTTGGGAAAATATGTAGAGAAATGAGCTAAGGCTCAGTCTCTCTGCTCTCTGCCTTAATATAGAAGAATGGGAAATTTTGCAACTAAAGGCCTCAACAATTACTTATTACAAATTGTTGTACTAATTTGTTATAGAGTTGGTTATGGTTTGTTAGAAGATTGTTAGGAAAATTGGGGACCACACAAATTAGTTACAACTAACTAGGAATTTTCATCTTTGCCACTAATTCAAACTTCCCTCCAAATGATTCATCATTCAAAATTGTTAAATCAAAATATTATTATAGAAATTTAAATTTCTCAAAATTGGGAAGATGGGGTTACAAATCTACCCCCCTTAGAAAAATTTCGTCCTCGAAATTCAAAAGATACCACAGACATGATTAAGAAAATAATTTCACAAAAGACGAACTCGAAATGGGCAACTAAGTTAGACATGTCATTGAATCGAATCCAGTCATGACTTAGAAGAGTAATTTAACTGGCCACGATCATCATTCATGACTTAAACCAAGGTGGAGACACGATGAGAGTAGAAAGGTGGTCACTATGAAAACTATTTAGTCACTGCCAGAACAAATTTTTAAATTATCAGACATGATCGATAGATACGAAAGTATAATCATTATAAAATATAGGCAC
Source organism: Iris pallida (assembly GCA_029216955.1). NCBI lineage: Eukaryota > Viridiplantae > Streptophyta > Magnoliopsida > Asparagales > Iridaceae > Iris > Iris pallida. The sequence goes on along the minus strand of JANAVB010008400.1, from coordinate 19,483,404 downwards.
GATCAAGATTTTCTAGATATAACCAGAGGTGGGACATGAATAACTTAGCATGACGAACTCAACGGTAAGATGACATGATCGATAATGATCAAAAATTGGTTAGGCACGAAGTGAAACAAGGTATAATTATGATTAAGTACGATAATTTCATACAGGAAGTTGAAATAATACGATATATCCATGATCAAGATTTTGTAGATAAGCACGTTATGACATGAATTCTATTTGCAACTTAGAGGAGTAAAATCATGAAGGCACGACCACAATTGACAATTTTAGTACAATTAAACTAGAATGATTTAGGAAAATCACAGTTAGTTAGGCATGATTATGATTATAGGTTACACAAGGCACGGTCAAGATATAAGTATGATTTATTAAGAAGGAAGCAAATGGCTTATCCATAAAATGCACGAAGAATTTGCCACGATTGATCGAGAGGATGTATAGAGTCTACCAGGAAGATGCTAGTGTCAAATCAAGTGAAAGTGCAAATATTATGATTCAAATCATGTGAAAATGGAATATAGTCGCTATGGTATCCGAGAACATATGGCCATTTGCAGTCACTTTATTTAGAATCCCTATCCCGCCAGTATATATCTGACTGCAGCAGACTTTCGGTTTCGTGACCCAAATAACAATATGTCATCGAATATTCTATCAACCTTATCCATTTTCCAACAATCATTGACGGAACAACCCAAGAGATCAAGATATGAAGAATATGACAAAGTCTCGATAATACTCGAAAACCTATGAATGTCTGAAATCACTTCAACTTAGAGCTCCTGCATCGCCAGTGCACTGCTGGCTGCAGTGAACCCTCAGTATCCGTAGTCCAGATAATGACTGCAGCGCACAACTGCCACGCCCCAGTAGATCATCGAATAGTCTCTCAACCTTATCCATAGGGATTTAAAAAAAGTTCTAAGGAATCCAAAAATGAGTTTCAACAGTCCGAGTCATAAAAATGATAAGGTTATCTGTCTGTTAAAATATAAGAGTTTAATAGATACTAAGAAGCAACAAGGAATTTAATCAAGGAGTAACGGGTACTAAAAGGTCAACAAGGAGATTTTAGCCTCAACAGGGAACAAAGTTTCAAACAATACCAGAAATCCCAAATGAAACCTGGGATGGTAACAAGATTCCGTATATGAAACATTATCCCGAAGGGATAACAGAATCTCGAAGGATGAACAGAAGCAAAGTATCAGATAAAAGACAAGGTTGCAAAAAAAAAAGAAATAAAATCTCGCATTGGAAACGAAGTTCAATAAAACTCAAGTAACAACCAAAATCTTGAACAGATCTCGAATAGAAAATGAAATCTCCAATAGAATGCAAAGTCTCAATAGAACTAAAATATCACAAAATCGTAGATAGAAGGTAATTCTCGAATAGAAACCTCGAACAAGAAGCAAGGCCATGACTAGTGAGTAGAAATAGGGTATCAAGTAGAGAATAGAAAACCAGCATTGAATGGTGAATATGAAACAAGCAAAATCTCAAATAGGAAATGAGGTCAAATAAGGTCGTGAACAAAACAAATTCTTGAATATGAGAGAAAATCTCAAACAAAAGCAAAGTCCCGAAATAAGAAACAGAATCTCAAAATCTCAAAGTCACGAATAGAAAACCAAATTTCAACAAAGCCTCGAATAGAAAGCTGAAACGAGTAGGAAGCAAGGTCGAAACAAAGTAATAGACAACAACACTCGAATCAAAGTCATGAATGGAAAACAAGTCTCATATAGAGAATGAGTCACAATCTTAAATAACATGAAGTTTGATGAAGGGACAAATTTCCAAATAGGAGCCAACGCTAGGAAGCAAAATCATGAAATATGCAAACAGTATTGAATAGTAGATTTCAAATAATTACCGAATCATGGGTATGGAACAAGTTTACCGAATAGAAAACAATATCTCAAAATAAGTTTTGAATATCAGTCAAGATTTCAAAAATAGGAAACAAAAAGTTTCAAGAAATGATCTAGGTGCTAAGAGGAATTAAAGGGAAAACTTGATTATGAATCACGATCCATGGTTTTCCCAACCATGTAAAAGAAGCCTTCTGTCTTCAATCCGTCTTCAGTATTTCCTCCGGGACTGAAATCACTTCAATCTTCTTCACTGTCCTGACGTAGACTGGTTCCTGCAGTAGTGCTCCATGTGATCGCTAAAACTGGAGATATGGGTCCTTCTTCTGTGGTACTAGTTCTCCTCGTGCTCGTCCTTGGACAGTACAATCAACGATCTCCAGGCAATCCTTGACTTAATGGGCAGGCGATCCGTAGAACAAGCATAACCTCGGTCTCTTACGACACTCGTCGTAGTGGTGTTTTGGGTGACGACAAAAAATACAAATGATCGTCCGCTGAATCTGAATCTGAATCTTCCGCTGAGGTGACGGAAGTGCTAGGACTCTGACAGAAATATACGGCAGCTAGTGTGCTAGCTGCTGAGATCCTGATGCGACTCGATCATTGTGATCCGCGACTTGCTGGCAATCCTTCATTCAGTGAATGTGGGCCTGAATCTGCCTCTGATGATGCGACTGATGATGTGATTGAAGAAATACCGTCTGAGTGTTGCGATAATTTGTGGGTCCAGGGTAGTTGTTATCTTCGTCATAAGTCTTCATGTCTCTCCTGGGCTTCAGCTTTCCATCTTATTGTATGTGCTGCGAGCTGGATCTCCCGGTTGATGACTTCAATCTTTAGAGGAGTCGAATCCTCAAAGACTTAGATGGTCTTCAGTGGCGGCTCCAGATTCTTGATCTGTTCCTCGATGCAAGATATACGCTCGATGTCGAAAAAGTCCAAGGGTTTGAGAGTCTAGAAGTCAGAGGTCCTTCCTGGCTCAGAAAGTGCATCTACAAGTCTAGCTTGGAAAAGGATGGCATGCTCCCTTTGGTTGTCGAGGAACTCTTGAAACATCTCCATCAATTGCGTACTACCCATGGGGATAGTAGGGCGATAGAAGGTAGTGGAAGCTCGAAACCCTCATGTTTAGGTGGATCAATTGTTCCGGTATTGCGTGCTTGAACTATCTGAAAAACAGAAAACTGTTAAAATGTCCTAATCCTAAAACAACAAGTGTTTATAGAATATCAATATACCCGATATACCTGATATACCCTTATTTTTCGATCTTTCCTATGCTGTAATCAAGTTTCCCTAGTTTAAATCAAGTCCCCCAATAGTATTCTAATACCTAGATACTATTAGGACAGACCTGCATGGACCACCACTAAAAACATGTCACGACCCGCTCCGGAATAATCGGACACGAGTCGAACACGCCCAACCTTCGTCGATAGACACGACGAAGTAAGCTGTACCAAGCTAAGAAAATCTAACCAGATAAACATAAATGTATACAATCACAGCATCTATAAAACGTTCCCAGAATGATCACCGTAATAACCGATCATAATATCATAAAAGTACTAGAGATAATAAGAATGAACTACACTGTGAATTCTAAGAACATACAATATCTAGAGAAATAGCTAAAACAATCTAAACCTGAAACCTCAAGCTAAGTCATGACTCCATCCTGCTCAGCTAAGATCCCGGGCTATGGCCCATAATGTAGAACAATGTCCTGCAAGTACACCTGCAACATATCCTAGTCAGGAACGGAGCTAAGTATATCCAAGGAAATGAACATGAACATCATGGTATGAAAATAAATACAAAAAAAATATAAAGTACGAGAAATGAGAACATAACATGAACCTGAACATGAATACTGAAAGTAAATACAGGGAACATGAAATGAGTCCGAAACAAAAAATACAACATGAACCTGAAGTGTGCAATATGTCGAAATATATCTAGAGTGTGTGATCGGCTTGGGTAGATTTAATGAACATGAAATGGTACGACTTTGGTCCCATATGCACGATGTGGGGCCTAAGCTATTCACATGAATAGTAACTCGGGTTTGATCACACATCTGTTGTATTTCCCCTCCCAGACACAAGTAACTAAAGGAAACATGATACAAGACAATCTCGTGATATATCGTGTCAACTAGAAGATACAAGAACAAGTATACAAGACATGAGAAAATAGGCAAATCCGAGGAGTATACTTGCCTTGCTCAGGGTGATCAAGTAGGGTAGTAAAATTGGATGTCCACCTGTTTATTCCAAATTGTCCAAAATTGCTCCTTAGTCCACACCTAGAAATAATACAGAAAATTTTTGTTAACTTCTAAAAGTCCATTCCAACCAAGTCTCATTTTTTTAACTAAGTCATGAAGGCCCAATAATCATAATAAAGTTGTTCACCTATGCAAGCCCAACACTAAATGTTACTGTTGTTGCTACCATTCTTTTCTTTCTTCAACCCATTTCTAAAGCTCTACTGCAAACTGAACTCAAAAATGAATAATTACACCCAACTAATCGGGCCCAAGACCAACAACACTAGTTCAGCTATTAATCATGTGAATAAAGCCCAAAACCTGGCTTATATGCTGGCCAGTCCACCAAGCCTAACCAGTCAACTCAGGATAGTAGCCCAAGATTCTGTTATACCATTAATCTCAGCTGAGGCCACAACCTAATGGTCCAATACATTCAAATCCTACTACTACCCACTCGTACTGAAGTCAGCTTACTCATCCAAACCAAAGGATTAACTAAGTCCAAGCAGTATAGAGAATAACCCTAACAAAAATCAAATCCAATGGCTACATTCAGTAGCCAAACTCAATGCCAATATTATGACACCATCGTATCGAGGTACCCTACAGTTCAAACACTGCACAAACCCGGTCACAAACACATAAATACATAATTCATCCAAAGAGGAAGCATCAAGAGTTATACCTATTCAAAAGAGTCCAATTAATCAGTATCTTGGAATCCGACACAGTTGTTCCTGTGTCCAAGACCGACAGCAGAATATGGTCCAGTCATTCCATTAGACATAAATTGTGCAAGAACATGGAATAATTTAGACTGTTCTATTTGAATATGGGACAAGGAATGTAAACAGATCAATATTTACAAAATCAATAGGTCCCTAAAAATCGAAGTTTCAACGATCAATTCACTATTGCCCTCACCAACAATTCAATAAAAACTCACTACAGAGGTGAGATCAGAGGAAGCTTACCAATGGCGATTGAAGCAATTAGGAATGGAAATTGTGTTCGTCGAAAGGATCGAATCGTCGCAAGATCGATTCCCTCGAGCCGATCAACTGCTCCAGCCAGAGACTCGTCGAAAATGGCATCACCGGAGTAGCGGATGCCGATGTCGTCGTCGTCCCAATAATAATGATCGACTTCTGGTGTCGATCCACCGTGCGCCACCGAGAAGAGCTCGTTGGCCACTGCAGACTCATCGACCCCCGATCGGAAAGAGGGAAGAGTGGCGAGGAAACTATTATCGGACAGGGCTTTGCTGCTCATAGAGGGCATCGTCCACCACCGTCGCCGATCGGCGTTGATGGAGTGGTTGCGAGTCGCCGTGGTTCGTGCGCCGATGCTGGAGAAGCTAGTCGTCGGAGAAGAAAGCTGTCGTCGTACCCGCCATGGCTGCCGTCGCCGCCTGGAAGTTTGGGTTAGGTCGAGAAATTTGGGAAGAAGGAGTTTGGGAAAATATGTGGAGAAATGAGCTGAGGCTCAGTCTCTCTCCTCTCTGCCTTAATATAGAAGAATGGGAAATTTTGCAACTAAAGGCCTCAACAATTACTTATTACAAATTGTTGTACTAATTTGTTATAGAGTTGGTTATGGTTTGTTAGAAGATTGTTAGGAAAATTGGGGACCACACAAATTAGTTATAACTAACTAGGAATTTACATCTTTGCCACTAATTCAAACTTCCCTCCAAATGATTCATCATTCAAAATTGTTTAATCAAAATATTATTATAGAAATTTAAATTTCTCAATATTAGGAAGATAGGGTTACAAGCTCAGTCTACTCGTCGCCCTAAAGCACAGTGACTCTGTCGCCTGAAGCACAGTCTACTCGTCGCCGAGAAGCGCAGTAGCATCTGTCAGAAGCGTAGCTCGCATAGCAGCACAGCCCTACGAAGTGACATGGTTCTACGTGGCCAGATGGGAGTTTCAGGATACTACCATATTGGTTTGTTTAAATCGCTGCTCTTAAGATAGGACAGAGTTTGATTATGTTGATAAGAGCAATATCTTATCGATTTGTTTAAACCACAGATAAGGACGACGTTTGTTCTTATGGACGAGAGCCATATCCAACTGGCTTGTTTAAACCAATGGCCCTCTAAGATAAGACAAAATCCAACTTCGGGGATAGGAACAAAATCTACTCAGGTTCATCCAGTCAACAAATAAGCACACGCCACGTGTCGTTTATTCAGTTATGTTGATAACTCCCCAAAGATCTCGATAGAAGAGAATCCCCGTGCCTGCCACGTGTCAGCTCAGCAGTAGCCTTTACAGTGACCGTCTCAAGATTCTTCCATATATCCCCGTGTAGCATTCCTGCATAATCCTTACGCACATCGTATATGTGCTCCCCTATAAATAGAAGGAGTTTTTCTTCAATAAAGAGGCTTCGAAATCTTCAACTTTGGTATCCTCTTGATTGGTAACACTAGAGTTTCAATCACCAGCACCAGAAAGCCAAAGCAAGTTCAACTCGTCGTCGGATCATCAACAGAGTAAAGGAGCCACTGTAGTGCTCGATCTCCACTGCCATACTTTCCCAAAAATTTTGTACTTAGATCTCTTATTTAGGAATCGATTGTATTTTTTTATGTTTAAAATACAAAAAGTTCGTATAACCTTTTGTCATAGAAAACAGAGGCACTAGTGGCATCTAGAGGAAAATAAATACACGCCACACTAGCTCTCGGGTGAGTCACTAATGGCATCTATAGGAAAGTAAATGCAGGGCACACTAGCACTCAACTGAGTCTACTAGCGGGGACTAGAGGAAAATAAATAAATGGAAGCCCCTACGCCTAATAGTTGACTTCTCCCTCCCCATGATACTATACATGCGTCGTCTCCACGATACATAAACATGTATTGTCTCCACAATATAATTTTATCCTTAATAACTGCCAAGTCTTCTATACAAATCTATTGCCAGTTAAATCCTACGCCCGGCCTATACGTACCAATGATCAGTCAGTACGCAAGTCTGTGTCTATATTCGACTCGCGACTTCATGGCACACAGGTGCCAAGGTCAATGAATGCAGCACAAACAGAGGATGGTCTCTAAATTCTAGGTCGAATGTGCATAGAAATAAATGAGTAATGGTAAACAAAGCTAAACAGTAATTTGCATCTAAATATGATTTGGAAGAACAATTTTGTATTGCAAAAAATAAATAATAAATAAATGCATGCAATATGGTGACCTAAAGTAAATAAACAGTAATGGTAAGGTATCTTTCCTGGTGTAGTGTGATGGTCTGACAAGGTCAAGATTGGTTCGACTGGTCGGCGTCGATAGGTAGAAGTCCATTTTGCCAGGAAATATAGATATACGATTAGTCACGGTCAAAAATAATTTGATTGAAGAAGAAAAATTCATTTCGAAAAAGTATTTCTTTTATATATATATATATATATATATATATATATATATATATATATATATATATATATTAGAAAAAAACATTTAGAATTATTTTAAAAAATTTCTATGTATATAAATATTTAAACAAAGCATATTAAATCATAATAGATATTCGAGAAATGTTTTTATTTAAACTTATTACAATATATAACATAAACCCCTTTTAGCAAAGATGTTATACACTATATATATAATCCCTTAAAAGCCCAAAAACCATATATATATATATATATATATATATATATATATATATATATATATATATATATATATATATATATATATATATATATATATATATATATATATATAAGGCTCATTTAGAAATATTACTATATATATATAAGGCTCATTTAGAAATGTTACTATATACATGTATAATCTTATAAAATAGTATATTCGTATATATTCTAACCCAAAGATATACTTATGTTTTTATGTAAAGGCCTATAATCTAGGCCCAATTAATAATAAAATAATATTGAAATAATTTCTAAGGCCCAAGTCACCCATATATGCCAAGGCCAATACCTATATTTCATTTTTATTTATTTGTATAGGCTTAAAGCCTATACCTTCTACTGGCTCAACCCACAGAAGAAAAAAATTAAAGTCAAAAGGAACATGAAAGAGAGAGAATGCCAGTGGAGAAAGAAATTAGGGAGAGAGAGAGCTAGAGAGACTCACATGAAGAGAGAAGGGTTCGGCGGCGGAGCACCGACGCTGGGGGTCGCGCCGGGTGATATTCGTCGTGGAGCTTAGCGTCTGAGTGATCTGGTCGGGAGGTGTATGCTCGTCCGGGGAAGCAAGGTGGAGGAGATGTCACAGCAGTTACGTAGATCGAGCCTAGGTAACGGTGGAGGTGCTGGTAGGTCGTGTGCCACGGTGGTCGAAGGAGGCTATGGGTGCTGGCACGGCGTGGCCGCTTGAGCTTAGAGCGCGAACGCAGCGGTCAGAGTTCATGGGGAAGTCCACGGGGGGGAGGGTAGTGGATGGGTTTGGTCGGAGCAGCAGTGGAGGATGAGCGGAGGAACGCACCGCGGAGGCTCCCGGGCATTCCGGCCAGGTGGAGGATGGCTTTAGATGATAACGCGGTCCAGATCTGAAAGTCCGGTTGAATTCATCGAGCGGAGCTCGAGACCGAGGTCCTCCGGTAGGGCTGGATCGGATAGTGCTTGCGATGGTGGTTCGGGTGGAGTTATGGAGTTTCGACGAGAATGGGAGGTGGCTCTGGTGATGTAAGCGGTGGTGCTGATGCTGTGGCCGATGGCTAGATGGTATTTCTTATTTAGAATATAGATATACGATTAGTCGCGGTCGAAAATGATTTCATTAAAGAAGAAAAATTCATTTAGGAAAGGTATTTCTTATTTAGAATATATATATATATATATATATATATATATATATATATATATATATATATATATATATATATATATATATATATATATATATATATATATATATATATATATATATATATATATGTATGTATGTATGTATATACTTAGAAAAAAAAACATTTATAAACTATCTTAGAAATTTTCTATGTATATAAATACTTGAACAAAGCATATTAAAATCATAATAGATATTTTAGAAATATTTTTATTTAAACTTATTACAATATATAATACATAAACCCATTTTAGCAACGATATTATACACTATATATATATAATCCCTTAAAAACCCAAAAATCCATTTTAATATTATATATATATATATATATATAAGGCTCATTTAGAAATATTACTATGTACATGTAAAATCTATATATATTCTAACCTAAAGATATACTTATGTTTTTTTTGTAAAGGCCTATAATTTAGGCCCAACTAATAATAATAAAATATTGAAATAATTTCTAAGGCCCAAGTCACCCATATACGCCAAGGCACATACCTATATTTTGTTTTTATTTATTTGTATGGGCTTAAAGCCTATACCTTCTACTAGCTTGGCCCACAGAAAAAATAATCAAAACAAAAAAAATCAAAGTCAAAAGGAACAGGGAAGAGAGAGAATGCCAGTGAGAAAGAAATTGGGAGAGAGAGAGCTAGAGAGACTCACATGAAGAGGGAAGGGTTCGGTGGCGGAGCGCCGACGCTGGGGGGTCACACTGAGCGGCGCTCGTCGTAGAGGTTGGCGTATGAGGGATCTGGTCGGGAGGTGTATGCTCGTTCGGGAAAGCATGACGGAGGAGATGTCACGGCAATTGCAGAGATCGAGGCTCGGTAACGGTGGAGATGGTGGTAGGTCGTGTGCCGCGATGGTCGAGGGAGGCTATGGGTGCTGGCATGGCGTGGCCGCTCAAGCTTAGAGCACGAACACGATGGTCGGAGTTTGTAGGGAAGTCCATGGCGGGGAAGGATAGCGGATGGGTTTGGTCAGGGCAGCAGTGGAGGATGGCGCAGCGGAGGAACACACCGCGGGGGATCCCCGGCGCTCCGGTCAGGTGGATAGTGGCTTTGGATGATGACGCGGTCCAGATCTGAAGGTCCCAGTCGAATTCGTCAAGCGGCGCTCAAGGTCGAGGTTCTCCGGTAGGGCTGGATCGGATGGTGTTATGGTAGTGGTTCTGGTGCAGTCGTGGAGTTTCGACGGAAAGGGGAGGTGGCTCTGGTGATGTAGGCGGTAGTGCTGATGCTGTAGCCAACGGCCAGGTGGCTAGGGTACTTGGACAGGGCTTAGGGAGGCGGCGCTCCCTGGTAGAGAGGCTTAGGGTTAGGGTTAGGGTTAGGGTTAGGGTTAGGTTAGGGACGTGTCGTGTCCTACGTGACACGGACACAAAAATGAGTTTATAGATGAGAATCTTGTCCGATGAGTTGGACACGACGAAAATAGCTGTAAATTAATGATAAAACTAGTGGAAAGACACCTGGGGTCGGACCCGAGGCCAACACAGGCTAACACGATGAAGGTGGACACTAACACGGTGCATGGACACAACAATGATGATGGACTGGTAGTTTGGGATTTGTGGCTATTGTGATGGTATGGGAGAAAACATGGAAAAGCTCCTCTTAATTAGGGTGGAGGAAATCCTAGTAAGATAAGGATCCAAAATCCTTGTAGAAATCCAATAGATAAATCTTACTTTAAATCAAATAGAATTCAAATTAAATTTAATCTAAAAATCAATATTTGTGTAAGTAATAATTTAAAACAATATTAAATGATCATATCAATAATTCAAAATAATATCAAAAAAATTTAAATATATTTCTTTGTTAAACAAAAATGATTTAGTAATCTCTATATACATTTAAAAAATAATAATTCAATATCATTGAAGTCAAATAATTGATTATAAATAATAGTTTTTAAAATATTATTCATATTGCATATATACAAATCTTATTTGAAAAATAAATTTAGTAAATCTTTTTATTGTAAAAATACTAATAATTTTTCTATTACAAAATTCAAAGAAAGGTCTAGTTTCCAACACGACATTTTAGAGATAAATAAATAAAATAAAATTTTGGAACATTTGGTAAATATGAGATACAAATTTCATAGATATATTTTAGTAAATAAACACACACACGCACACACACACACACACAATATATATATATATATATTTTTTTTTTTTCACACACACACACACAATATATATATATATATATATATATATATATATATATATATATATATATATATATATATATATATATATATATATATAATATATAACGTAACGAAACCGTATATACATATAATGTATAAATACCATATTTATAAGAATAAAAATATATACTTGTAGAAATTTAGGGATTTTTACAGCGTGATATTACCCACCACATCTTTATTAAGTAACAATGTTAATCCATGCAATAGAATTATAGTCTAAAATAACCTAAGTATAGGTGCCATGTCACATGAGTAACATAAAATAACATTAATAAAACTACATCAAAACATAAATTATAATCATTACAACATATTACAAATATACAACATACTACAAATAAGATAGAACAGAAATATCAAATTTATATGATTCCAACAACGATCGAACCCCCAAACGCTCCAAACTAACACATTAACCATGAGTAAGTTCGGTGGAATCGCTCGCCTAGCCAGCCGAATATTCGATTGGTAGATGAATCATTTTTTCGATCACTCAACCTAATCTAGATAGAACAAGCAACTCATCATTTTCTCGTTTCGAAATCGATTCCACCCCTTTCCTTTAACACAAACAACAAACCACAACATAGTGAAAACATATATTTAATCTAAAATACATGTATGAGATAGATCTAAGGGATAATGTGTGTTTTTGTAGTAAGGTGTCATTTATCTCCAAATATGAAAAAAGAAACTGAAAAAGAGTATCATATTGGTAAATCATCAATCAAAACCATAATGAACATATAAAAATGAATCAAGACAATAAGTCATATTAAATTTAATTAGAAGAGATTTAAGTTCGTTGTTAGGGCACTTGCCTTGGTTGAAGATGTAGTTACTAATAGCATATGCTTATGCTAGATCATTCAATGTTTCCAACCACCACCACCACAAATGACTCCCTTTTTAGTCCTTCCTTGTCGCCCAAGCTCTAAGATAATAAAGAGAGAATGTGGGAGATGAGACTTAGAAGTAGATATAAATGAATAGTTGAATGACAAAAGTTAGATTATATTCAAAGCCCTAACTCATAAATAATTGCCATATGTCCCCTAAACAGTATCTAACATTTTAATATTCCTGAAATACCCTCTCGAAAAACCCTAACAATAAGTGGCACAACTAGCGGAGTTATGGATTGTAACCTAATAGTTTCTTCCATAGTTTGGAATCCGCTTGGTTGTTTGATAAAAAATTCAATCGCCTGGTTGTGTTTTCACATGGAGGCTAACAGATGGGGCGAGGCTTGGTCAAGGATTCTAACCGAGTCTATTAGTCAGGATTGGACTGGTTTGGGTCATGGCTGATACCAACATGTTGTGGGTTATTATTAACACATTGTTGGCCCTAACTAACTATGTCTCTACTTGTTGATAAGCAACTATGGTATCCTAAGTTGTTGTTATACACACACCCATGTACAAGTATAGTCACTCTAGTTCGCAACTACACCAATTGCATAAAATATTCTAAGTCATAACTGTCACGCCCCGGTCCCGTAGGACCGATCGTCCTCGCTAAGGGGTGATGTCGCGTGAGCCTAGATTGCGCTCACGCAAGACGGGTTATATAACGGCCGATTACAGGCTAAGCGACGGGGTCGTCGTACAGAAGTCCCAAGTAGAAACATTGAGTAACACTAGCGGAAAGTTGAAACAAACATAAGTCATTCAAATATGCTCTTTATTGATATTAAAACGAAGATTACATAGGTGGGCACGAGGCCAAGATTACAATCACTCAAGCTCACTCTTCTCATAATACAAGTCACTCTTCTCTCTCTCTCATCTCTCAATACAATTGACGAGCCAGCGGATGCTTCAGATAGGCGATGTCCATACATTATGTCACGTATAAGTCCAAACTCTATATAGTGGCACACCTCGAAAGGCCAAGGAACTCCATGCCTCGACACATCCAAGCGAGCTCCGCACCAACGAGCTTCTACATATGCCTGCACATAAATACTGTATGGGTGTCAGTACTCAACTGTACTGGTGAAGTGAGCTCCTTGTCCACCCATACAAAACCAATATGTTCATTTACTTTATACAATATATCCTTTTACGATTGTCTTTCTATTCTTGCCTTAGGATCAATTTTAGGACATAATCCTGGCCTATTTTGTGTCTCTAGAACATCATCGTACCTTGCACCAACAACTTACTCATACTATGCCTCTAGACCTTCTCGTGCCAACAATGTCATCTTATCGACTCGTGCTTGCCATTTGGCCCATATTTGGTACGTAATAACTCGATCGTGCCATAAATTCCTTCTTATAACATAATCGAGGCAGTGCCTCGCCACTTAGTAATTTTTCTATACTTGTGTCGTAATAACGTGGTCGTGCCATAACATATCGAGGTCGTGCCTCGTAATTCAACATGACATAACCAAAACTTGCCCTATGGCCCTTCTTGACTTAAATCGAAAGTACTCAATTCCAACTTATGCAACTCTATGCCGATGACTTATTACTCGATGCCACATCACGTGCCGAAGCACGTGTCTTTACTTAGCCAAATCTTAGGCCCATAATGGTGTTGTAACCATGCACACCTTCTTAACTCAAACGTGTCGTGCTTACACTTTATTTGAATCGACCGACACCGTGCATGCGGATTGCATCCGCACACCAACTTATCTCTATGAAAGTCACTGGCAATCCAAGCCATCGTGGACATAGTTCGGGTAGGCGGAGGGTCTTTCAATGCAAGGTAGCTAGCCACATAGAAAGTGTCACGACCCGTACCCATTTTTTTTTTAACGGATACGAGACGTGTCCAAGCCAGCCTACGCCGCAGTGTCGGCGGTAGAACGCTGTCACGGCCATGAAGATCAAATCACAAATAATGCTCATTCACATAATTAATTTAACTTACAATGATCACAAGTTTTATATTTATAGAAAAATATAAACTTGTACAAATAAATGAATGACTACAACTCAACTATCTAGCTAGTCTCTAGGCTTTTGCCTGCGAGTATTCCGTCACTCCCCAAGCTAAATAAATCACGGCTAACCTAAAAATATAGTTTCCAGTCAGGAATGGAACGAGCACAATTCACTGATTGCAATTTCAAATAAAGAAAATGACTATAAAACAAAGGTTAGACATCAATCATGA
>JANAVB010008400.1:19434030-19464030 GCA_029216955.1 Iris pallida | reverse complement strand
GTTAAGCCTGCCAGACTATTGTCACAAGGGTTCTAGTTAAACCAAGCTTCAACAAATGATTAGAGGCTCACAATATTTGGTTCCTTGAGAATAGATAGTCTCCTAGGTTGGTGTTTTGACTAAGGGTAACACCCTAATCATTCTCATGTTCAGATGGCTAGAAGGACCCAATAACAGTTTGGGGGTCGAGAGGAGAACGATTAACTCAAGGAAAGGTTCTAGTCACATGGCCGGCCGATGGTAGCTACACTTGTGTATACAACTATCATAGCCATGGGGATACTCTGTATCGCTCTACCAATTATGAGCTCTCGTCTTTCCAAATCAGTGAAAGACAAAAATAATAGAGTTCAAGGGAGATGTCACTGAACATAATTCCGAGATTCAAAGGCGAAATGTATAATTCAAGAGGAATTTGTCAATGCAGTTGCGGATGAGATCCTAGAGACATATACATCTCAATCCACGTAAGTTAATCAGAAGGAGAGCGAACCGGGTGCACTACGGTTGATCAGACCGTAATACATCGATTCTGATTAGACAATATGTTAGCAGGCGTCCCCAATAACATATGTCTTGAATCAAGCTCGATAAAAGAGTAAGCTTGCAAAACTAGGCTGTAATAGCAGCGTTGTTCAAGATAGTCAAAATATAATTATACAAGATTGTTGAAAAAAGGCACAGGTAGTTCGAGTTTTGTGAGAATCAAAACCTTATCTGGTGTTATTGCTTATACGGTCATCCTACTATCTTCTTATCCACAAGGACTTGGTCGACTAATGGGTTATGGACATTCTAAATTCCATATTCTAGGTAAACCTATTAGTGTCAGTCAATTACCTCGTCATTAGATTACAAGGACCACAGAATGCTAGGTCGGGAGACACGCTACCCAATCTCACAGAACTTCCACTACTATTGGCTTCAGATCTCATAGAACATACAGGGCACTGTCCTATCCTCTATAGTACCCCTAATTTGTAATCACGTCTGAAGTCATTTCACCGTGGACTACGCCTCGCCCGTAAAATCGGGCTGTGGTAAACCCTTGGTTTCTTAACTCAAATATGATACAAATCGAACATTACTTAACTCTATCCAATATTGGCTCAAGGGTAACTACAATCAAGAGTGGACCACTAGCCATATTTCTAGCAATATTCTATAACCTATATTTCTTAAACTAATTTCAACTCTAGGGGTCGTGTCTCGCCAGTGCGCTGCTGGCTGCATTGAACCCATAGCCTCTATAATTCAAATAAATGGCGACAGTGCGCTGATGTCCTGCCATTATGAGTTAACTAACATTATTTTAACTATATCTGAAAATATTCATGAGCTTCTAGAGAATCGAACAAGTTGACCATGAACTAGAGCGTAAGCATTTGTCCTATCAATCACAACCCTTAAAATAAAGGATTGAACAGGAAAGAAATATCTGGGGACAAAAGAAATACAATATTCTAATATCTATTCTATGTGTATTCAAACCACGGAGGAAAACTTGAATCGAAACTAACTTGAGGTTCATCTATGGATAACATAAGAATAACAATTCTTAGGGCAAAAATAGGAACTAAATAGGCAATTTGACTAAGATGTGAGGATGATATCCAAAGGGCAAGGAGAAGGAATTGCACCATTTATCAAGGTTAGATCATTAATTCTATGAAACCCTGCCTTACCAAGGGAATACTCTATCCAAATTAGATTACATCGTCATATCAAGAGATACTGGTGTACCTATGGGGATCTGATAACTATCAAAATTAATAACTCCTTATCTACATTGTATGGCCTAGACTACCCATCAGTAAATTTGTAATAAGGGACTCCTAGTCCTAGTCATTCTCGTAAATTAAATTAATTTCTAATTCGTGAATGAGCATTTCTAGTCGCAGGCTCGCAATAGTACGACTAACTTAAGTACTATCACGAGTTCGCATGATTTGCAAAGACTGACCTGCATGGGCCACCACAAAAACTTGTCACGACCCGCACCCGGTTTTTTTTTTGAACGGATACGAGACGTGTCCAAGCCAGTCTACGCCGCAGTATCGGCGGATAGAACACTGTCACGGCCATGAAGATCAAATCACAAATAATGCTCATTCACATAATTAATTTAACTTACAATGATCACAAGTTTTACATTTATAGAAAAATATAAACTTGTACAAATAAATGAATGACTACAACTCAACTATCTAGCTAGTCTCTAGGCTTTTGCCTGCGAATATTCCCGTCACTCCCCAAGCTAAATGAATCAGGGCTAACCTAAAAAATATGGTTTCGAGTCAGGAATGGAACGAGCACAATTCACTGAATGCAATTTTAAATAAAGAAAATGACTATAAAACAAAGGTTAGACATCAATCATGAGTTTCAAAAATAAACAGGAAATACAGAAAACCAATAGCAAATAAATAGACACAAAAATACTTTTTCCAACTGTTAGAAGTACCTTCGATATGTGATCAGTCTGGGATACTACACCGCACGGTCTACGAGGTCTACTTGCATGAAAAATAAGCACTGTCTACGAGGTCTACTTGCAGAAAATAAGCACTGTCTACAAGGTCTACTTGCAGAAAATAAACATTGTCTACGAGATCTACTGCATGAAAATAAACACTGTCTACGAGATCTACTGTATGAAAATAAACACGGTCTACGAGATCTACTGCATGAAAATAAACACGGTCTACGGTCGGATCTCATATCCTTGGTACTTCTCATTCCCGACTCAACAATTTATAATAGAGTATAAAAATCACATAACCAATGGCTAATCAATGAAATATAGTAAAAATCAATATCAAAATGCAGACAATAAACTGTACTCGCCTGTGATCCTCTGCTGGTGAAACCGACAGTCTGAACTACTCAATGTGCCACAATAGTCAAAACCCGTACAACAATCCCCAGAAGCTGAAATAAACAATACCAATGTTCTCAGAATAGTGAAATTAGCTAGGATTGCCTGTCCTTAAGTCCAATTCTGGACACAGGGGCAAAACGGTAATTTTGGGCCAAAATAATGTCCGCCGTTGGACCCGCTTTGCACCGAAAAGTGTGCCAGAGTCAATGGTCTCTAAAGTCATCAAACTGTATGTCTACGGATCTGGTATTCTGATACGAACCCAACCGTATGTCCAAAGTTGGATTCCGGCGGGCCGTGCACAAAATCGCCCGTTGAGTGGGACCGTGGGGCCCGCAAAACGACGTACGATTCAACTGTCTCAGAATTGGACCAAACTTGGCATACAGGACCAGAAAAACTGATACGGTCATGTTGGCGTAAGTTTCGTCTCGATCTGACGAGCGTGCACAAAGTAATCGGAGAATTTGCAAAGTGCACGATACGATGAATTTCGACGGATACGCATCAAATTCGTCGCGCACACGCGACCAATTTGAATTCCGTCAAAGCCCACACGACCACGAAGCCGTTACGCACCTTTCGATGCTTTCGGTTTGCGACCACGTCGCCCGAAATGGTGGGACGCACGTCATGTGGATGAGTTTTTCAATATTTCTACTGTTTTACAAATAGGTTTTTGATGATTTTTGAAACCAAATAACTGAGTCGATATTTGTTTAAAACAGAAAGTAAAAGAAGGGTTAAGATCCTGGTTATATAGTCTAAAATCCTATTCAAATAGATTTCTAAGTTTCTCTACGGATTTGTAGAAATCTACCTTCCAAAGTGGGGTGTTCAGGTACGAAACCTGTTCGGTTTTCGACTAATCGAACGCCAGTTTTGGCTTCGATTTCTGGGACAATATAAAACATTAAAAATCAAAGCGTTTGAAGAGACTTATAGTCGTATAGTTCGTCTTCGTACCTGAGAAGACGGAACGCGAAACGAAGGAGCGTGCGGCACGGGAGTCGAGCACGAAGTCGAGGTCGGGCAGGGGCTATCACTGCTTTTTCCTGATCCGTACGTGCGTGCGCGGGCTGTCTCCGCGGCTTCGGCCGATCGCCGGTGGCCGCGTGCGTAGGCGGCGGTGGCGCGCCTAGGTGTGGTGTCGGCGGCGCGTGGCGTAGGTGGTTAGGTTAGGGTTTTGTAATTTCTTGATCTCCTTATAATATATAGCTATCGGTTATATAGGTTACACAGAGAATCGGGAGGGGGGGCTGCTCGGTTCAGGAAGATTTGATCGTGTGTGGGCTGATGGCCTGGGCCACCTGCTGGGCTCGGGTGACTCCAGCCCGGGTGGCTGGGTTGGTTAATTTAACTGGTTATAATGTATATATGTATTCCTCTTTCTTTATATATATATATATATATATATATATATATATATATATATATATATATATATATATATATATTTTATATATATATATATATATATATATATATATATATATATATATATATATATATATATATATATATATATATATATATATACTTATATATATATATATATATATATATATATATATACTTATATAAATATCCATGTATTTTTATACGTATATGAATACACTTGTACATATATATTATATATACCCACATATATATATATATATATATATGTATATGTATATACATACCATATATGTCTACATATTTTTATATATATTCACAAATATAATGTATATTCTTATTCTTATTCTTTTTCTATTTCTATTTCTATTTCTTTTCTTATTTCTTTATTAGCAATTATATATATATATATCTATTAACTACTTATATATATATATATATATATATATATATATATATATATATATATATATATATATATATATATATATATATATA
Organism: Iris pallida; assembly: GCA_029216955.1. Taxonomy (NCBI): domain Eukaryota; kingdom Viridiplantae; phylum Streptophyta; class Magnoliopsida; order Asparagales; family Iridaceae; genus Iris; species Iris pallida. Next base: position 19,459,253 of record JANAVB010008400.1, on the reverse strand, counting down.
TATATATATATATATATATATATATATATATATATACCATATACGCACATATATATATTCTTATATTCATACACATATTTACATATTATTTATTTACACACACATATAATATATATGATATAAAATTCTCTCAATCTAGAATTACATCACAAAAGAGTATTTATCCTATTATAAAATAATTAACAAATTAATATGAATAGTACATATTATTTATGTACGTTTATATAACAAAAGCGTCGCAACATATTTACTAGCCCATTAAATAAAATAAATAATAATAAAATATTTTGAATTTCTGGGAAGGGGAGCTACAGAAAACACCCGACTACCCACGCGGTATAATCCAGCGCTGCTATAACATCTTCCCCCTGGGTCGACTGGCCCCGGCGCCCCGACGTAATAATAGTCGAGGAAGAAATCCTTGTTGACAAGTTATCCATGACCACGCACCTACGAGAACACCTAGACTCATGTAAATTCATGGCCTACTTTGAGGTACGACTAGAACCATACTTAGCAAAATGTGGTCGGAACCATATCATACAAAACGTGCATTAGAACCATACGATGCAAAACGTGCATCAGGACCATACGATGCAAAACGTGCATCCTTAGAGACTCCCAAAACGTGGGACCACCTCGGCGACAAATGGTCGCATGAACTTTCCTTTCTTTGAAACCCAGGGAACGACTATCACATAGCATTCCTACTTAACTTGAACAAAATGTGTTCCTTAAGTGCCATAGACCGTGGCTAACTTTTCATAGTGCCGATCGTGGCTCGTGCCTTAAACTGACTTTTGTTCTACGCGACGCTATCGTCTAAGTCATACTTTATATGACGAGCCTTGAGATCATGGGACTATGTGACTTAACAACCTTAGAAAGCATGAGACAATGCTTATGATGACTTTGACAGCCCAATATAACTTTTGCCTAACTCAATCGTATAACAACTTAATCCGTAGGACGGCAAAAGGCTATACCAAGCCTTGGACGATGGGACCGTGCATGCTTTATCGAGCATTTATATGTGCGACGCCTATGACTTAGGCTAAGTTCACAGTTTTGTGGCAACTTAAACCAACTTTCTTCTTCCAAGCCACGGGACGAAGGACCGAGTGTCATTTTGAAAGCACAACGTGCAACACTTCTAAGCCGACCGTGGGACCTTTACAAATTCTTAACTTAATCGACCCGACTTGGGATTATTTCCTTAGCTATGTGGATTCGTCTCTTTTATTATCAAGCCTAGTTGTGTATTTGAAAATATTTGTTTTATTAGTGCGAAGGCCAAGCTGAGGAAAGTTCACCGAAGCCACCCACCTGAATGAGGAGTCGCCTCGACCGTGCGGGTCTTCGAGCAAGCTGTTGCTTGGCTAAGTCCGAACGCCGTTGGCATTTCGATTCCTCCGATTGACTGAGCGGGACGGGGCACTACATTATACACCACTCAGAAAAAATTTTGTCCTCGAAACTAACTGACTACACTTATCGACTTATAACTTGATTCGACATCCAATGATTCTGGCACACATTCTTCCTATGCATTTCTTCAATCCGAGCTACGCTCGTGCTTTGATTTTCCTTCACATCGAACAACTATATCTCGACTTGGGTAACTTACACTTATCATGCACACGGGCGACTTAGTTCTAGGATAAACTATTCGATCAATCGATATTCAAGTTCATTTAAATCTAACAATCGTACTACCCCCAATACTTTATTTGTAACACACGATTTCAAAATCCTCGATACTCTTTCGTTCCTTTAGTCTCACTTGAATTCAACGTATCAGTTAGCTGGATCGTGCACATATTTAAGGCATTCCCGAAATATATGCATTTCAGCCAAGCCTCGTGATAGTGAATCCAAGCTCACATATTTGATTCACTCTATCAATCCTAAAGTCAATCATATGCTCTCTCTTAAAGTAGGGACGTCTCTCCTAACTGCTAGGCTATCTCTCCGGGCTAAAGTCAATCATCAGTATTGGAATCACAGTTCCCAAACAATAATATCAACATTGACCCCAATCCTAAGGTCAAACCAAAGTTGATAGTACAGGTTTTCTACCCAAGCTCACATCACTCCGATTTCTAAACTTCGAGCATATATTCTCCTATTCGCACTTACAACACTTAGTCCAAGGGGTCCGAGTCATTCAGCAAAGCCATCCTACCATAAGTTATGTTCAACCCAATCTTATCAATATCGCACGTCCAAACTACTAATTCGCATAATCCATCTCTTCAAACATGTTCAATACAATTCACCTATCCATCCTATTCCAGTCAAGTATGCTACAACATGAATTATTACTAAACCATAATTTTCATTCTATATTCTCTAAGTCGTTTATTATAATTCACGTAATCGATTACGAGGTCGTCTAGCATAGCAACATGTCACACCCCAATTTTACGCAAGTTTGACTATCCATGCTTGGACATGAAATCACCATACATTCTCGTAGGATAATCATTCTCATCGGGGCGTAACTCTTGCTTTGAGTCTAGACTGATTCACTCTCGATACGCAGATTGGATCTATTCAATCCTCAAGTTTACTCAATTGTCAATCACAAGTCCGAACAATCCTCGAATTTACCTTCGCATCAAACCATAAGTCGAAGCATACAAATTACCACACCCTAATTTTTTGAGTTTGATCATTCCTGCGACATGAATCACTATGTCAGCGCTCACGCAGAATGATCACCCCAAATCTGACGTGACGCATATGCGGGTGTTGCACCCGCACAAGACAAGAACGTCCATATTGTGGCTATCGTCGAAGCTGTTTGCAAAAACAAAAGTTGATCTTTATTTCAACAAACTTTGTAAAGAAGATTACAAAAATTCTGGAAAAGTACAACTATAGGAATCCGATCTAGATGACGATCGCTTTATCCCTTGGACGATGTGAACTTTGAAGATAATAGCCTCTGAAGTTGAAGGCGATAGCCTCGGAAGAATGCAGCAGCACTTGGGCAAGAACTCCTGAACTCTCTGATATTTCTGAACTTTTTATGTCTGATCCCCTAAAATGAAGACTTGAAACTCTATTTATAGAGTTCTGGAAATAACTACTTTTTATTTATTCTGGACTGCGCAAGATAGATTGCGCTGCATTGGACCGCGCAGACATCAGACTGCGCTAGCAGTTGCTTGATCGTGGGCCAACTGTATTGGACACATGGCATTATTTGATTAAAATGCGTATGATCGTGTACAGACGGTTACCACGTAATGAGTCATTGATGGCATGAAGGCCACGTGTACTTTTGTCAGTTGTATTGATGGAGTGTGCCAACTGAATTGCACTGGCTTCGGATTGTGCTGGGTTGGACCGCGCTGAGATGAATTGTGCTGTAGACAGATTGTGCTACATGTACAGCTGTCCTCGAGCGCTGTGCTGCACGAATAGTTTCCTTGTTCTCCGTGCTGTCAGTTGTCAGAAGATCTGATTCTGTCAGATAATGATGACATTGCCACGTCAGCTTGCGCACTTGGATGAGTGCGCAGTTCAGCCTGCGCAATCGAATTGTTGTGCAATCTGTCTTCTGCGCAGTTCACTTGAAGGATGTATAATTTGATTTTGATGACTTTGTTGATGGGTGCAACTTGATTTTTAGGACCTACTAGACCCCCTTCAAAGTTTTCGAAGTTTGAAAAATAGTCAAAGCTTCGAAATACTTTGAATTTTGATTTGAAAATCAAGTTGCGTATATGATGACCTGTCTGCGCAATCGGAGGAATTAGCTCCTGGAGTCTGTTCATTCTCGAAAACTATAAATAGTTCTTTTTCTCTTCTCTGTCATTCTTTACTTGCTTCTAATCATTTGAAAGAAAGAATTTCCCGAGCTCTCTCGACTCTCCTTCTTCTTCTTCATCAACTTTAATGGCTCCAAAGCGCTCCGCCGCTGAGAAAGGCAAGGCCCCCGCCGAGTCTTCGGCTCGTGCCGCGTCGCGCCCTTCTCGTCATGAAGTTGCACATCCAGCAATGCGAGGTAAACGACCGATCGAAAAAAATCCTTTTTAGGGTTCTTCGACACTGTTGATCCTTTGAACCTGTCTTTTTTTAGAGATTTGGTCATACTGTGCCGTCCTGTTTAGGGTTTCGGTTGCACAAACCTAATAGTTTTTATTTTTATGAAGACTATTTGCTTTCACAATCGGTTAGAACGCGCTGGCAAAAGTCAGCGCAGTCTACTAATTTACGCACTGTTGTCCAGCACAAACTGATGCTTTACACAAGTTATTCAGCACAATCTGATGGCTTGCGCAAGTGGATAAGTTGGCGCCACTGGATAGTTTGTGCATAGAATCTAGTATTTGCGCAATCTGATGCTTGTGCAATTTGCTGACAGAATCTTTGATTTTACTTGTACTGAATTCTGTTTTTTCTGTTTGATGCAGTTAACATCAGAGAGGACCCTGAGTATGAAATATTCACAGGGACCCTTACTGAGCCGAAATTTAAAGAAGATTTATCCCATGTGCTCTTTCCACAATATGCTCTGCCATCCTCTCGCCAAGCTATCTTGGTTGCTCAGGACAATGAGACTTTGTTAAGTCTGATGAATGGGCAGCCCCTGCAGTCTGCTGACGCCATCACCCACAAGAAACCCATGTTCTTATTCGGCGAAGCCATCGACAAGAGTTCTCAGCCAAGGCCCCGTGTTGAGCAGAAAACTTTCCAAAGGAAGGAGAAACTGATCCTGCTACCGGACATTGCTAGATGCCTCCCTCTAGCACGATATGCTCATGCAAGCCATCCCAGAAGGATGGACTGGGACATTACTCGCCTTCAACATACAAGGACGGGAAAGATCTGTGTCAAGAAAGGCCCAAACAATAGATACATGTTCTATAGCTCTTCTGAGCGACACAGCACTTTACTCAGAGGGTTGAAGCCAGGCTGTATCCCTCCAGAGAACTCTTCTTTACTGCCGCCTGTGAGGACACCAATCTTTGCTAATGAGTATGCAAAGGTTGAGGGCAGATACCTGGATCAGGACATCCGGCTGACCGGTCTGGTGAACCCAGAGAACAGGAGGTGGAACTGCATAGCCAACTGGGTATTGGCTCAGTTTGAAGATAAACTTAAAGAGATCGAGCTTTATAATGCGGTATATGCTACCGTGTATGGCTTCCATCCAAACCCTCATCTATTTTTGGCCTTGGCAGAGAGGTATAACTATAGGACAGGGACATTCATGACGCCCTGCGGGAAGATGGGATTGGCCCTCCATGAGATGAAGTACATATCATGCCTACCAACAGGAGACTTCCCTTATGAGGAGTATGTTCCCACCAACGATGAGTTAGATAGACTACATCGAGAAAATACAGAAATAGTGGCTGTCTTCGACGAACTATTGTTCCATTACAACATATGCTCCCTGTACTATAAGAGCGGCTCTTCCGGCACCTGTTATTCATCGAAATGGTTGTCGTATCTTTTTCTTAACCATATCATTGAGAAAAAGACCAAGGATCATGACTCATGCAACCCAACTTTCTTCCAATCTCGCAGCCATAGTGAAGTAATAAAACTGATGGAAGAGAATAAGAGAATGGATATCAGAGTTACTGATGACCATCAATACCCTCCGCTCAAGACCGGAGATTTTGTTGAAAGCTTTATAAGAATGGGCTACAGATCCATGTCAAGAGAAGCCCAGCTGGCAGGATTCTTGACATACTGGCTCCGTCGATTCGTTGTGCCCGGAGCAAGTATCGTGGACCGCTTCCACCGCGGTGTACTCTTTGCTGTCGTCCGGTTAGTCTTCGGCTACTGGATGGATTTGCTATCAGCGATGACCTGTAGAATAAATACAGGTCTTCGTCTGTGTGTTGATTCCATGATCAAATGGAAGGGTGAGGAGGGAAACTTCCCTCGACTGGAGTTGCCTTACACCTATCTATTCGGGTGGTTGCTTCTGCACCATCCGTCTTTGATGAACTCCGCCATGGGAGCAGTCGGTGGTAGCTTTTTGCGTAGATTCTCCCAGAGCAAGTGGATATACATTAGTCTGAAGGACTGCAGACGTGCCCTGAATCTTGGAAAGGGATGGAATTTTTTACTGCTTTGCCCCTCCAGCTGGTTATGAACATATGTCGGCAAATTTAGTTGACCTCGGGAGGCAACCGTTGGGTCGGTCAGCATTTGAATGGCTAAGAACGATCAGGCCGTCCCACTTGGTATATAGATTTAAAGAGGAGTGTTATCTGAAACCATATCTGCCGAGTCGCTTCGCTCGTCAATTTGGTTACGACCAGTTCCATGTAGGCAACGCCATAACTTGCCTACAAGGAAAGGGGTATTTGATTGATGGTGCCAGAGCATGGGCCTACTACAAAGCTGGAGACACAAGGACAGTGTTCTCGATGCCAAACAAGAATGATAATGGCCCTAGAATGTTATATACATATTCACTATTTTATACAGCTGCAAATACTTTCGTCGAGAATTTCAACGTGGTGGATAGCTTCGCGACGGCGACGCGTCTGAAGAAGGGAGCCACTGCTATACTAGCTCCAAATAATGACGAGCTGTATGAACCGGTGGATGATCCATTAGAAGCCTCAAGGGAAGCAAACTTCCCTGAGGAAGTCAATCAACCACTGAAAATTTCTCTGAAAGTTGTTAAGTCTCCGGCCAGGGAGAGAAAAAGAAGGATTGACGAACCTTCTTCCCCAGCTGCAAAGAAGAAACTTAATTTGGATCAATCAGAGAAGGTTACTACTAGATCACAATCTCGGCAGCTTGCTGAGTCAATCCAACGAGAAGAGGTAACCACGCCGACTTCTATTCCAAAGTCAGTTGACGTAGTAGATGTGGAGAGCCCAGAAAGGCCTCTTCATAGAAAGAAGCTAGCTATTAGAAAAAGAAAGAAGGTCTTGTCCTCGGTGGTGGTGAATGCTGCTGCTGGAATTACTATGTCATCTCATACTCCTGTCTCTGAGCCTAGTCCAGAATAGCGAGAGGAGACTGAGCAGAGAGAGGAAGCTGAACAGAGAAAGGAGGCTGCAGAGCCTAGAGAAGATGAAGCTTCACGATCTCCTTCACCAGCGATAGACACAACTCAGCTTCATGTCATACCAGGAACCATCCGCGAAGAAGAGGATCGTCTAATGATTGAGGCATTAAATGATTGCGACTTCGGTCTGCAAGATGATGTTGATAATGTCACTGCAGCTGCCAGCGAAGAAGCTCTTGAGGATAATGAAAGTGAGGAGAGTACATCATCAGAGGCTGTTGATGATACACAGAATCCTGAAGAGGACATGGAAGTCCATATATCTCCCAAAGCCGCTGATGACACCCTGGATCCTGAAAAGGATGCTGAGGTACAGGTATCTCCAGAAAAAATTGCAGATGAGGAAGTGGCCCTGGAGGAAACTCCTGCTGTTGATCCCAAAGGTATAGAATGAAATTAGCAATCTTCTTTTAATAGATTGATAGCTGACTTCTTTATTCTTATCCATACAGAACTCGGATCTTCCCCAGCTCCTCCAATGTGCACGGATATAGTGCCTGTAACGACGATAGCTAGCAGCAGTCGTCATTTGTCATGTGGCTCTGAGGCAGGCAGTAGTCAGGCAGTAATGTCTGAGGCTACTTCTGCCAGGCTAGAATCTGTTCTAACAGATGACAGGCCTGAGAGTGGACCAAGCCACGGTAAGATTGCTTTCACCTTTGATCTTCTTTGATAGTAGCAAATGACAAGCAAAATGACAATATTTAATTTTGCAGAAGAACAACTGGGAGGAGCAACCAGCTCTACTCTAGCTCCCTTATTTAAAGAGCCCTCCGTCCAAGTGCAAGAGACTGAACGTCCTGTCGCTTCATCACCAACAGGAGTAGCTGCTACTCCTGGTGCTCTGGCTACCAATCAATTCGTCATTAACTCATTTACCAAGTTCTTCTTTGATTCATTAGGGCCTCTAATAGATAGGGTGATGGAGAAGGAAGAGGCTGATTTCTCCACGGTTAGAGGTCCAACCTCTTACTTGGTAAATGCTATCCGCAATCAAGGCGACGAGGCTCAGGCTACTTTTCTTGATCACATATTAGATGAGCTGGAGACCTCAGTTAAGAGTTACAAAGAGCTGAATAAAGGAGAAGTTGAGCCTTTGGTGCAAGCAGAATTTGAACGGATGTCTCAAGAGGCCACGGTTGAGAAAGTTAATTTCCAAATTCTTTTGGATACTTTCACTACCAAGTCTGCTGAGTACAACTCCAAAGTAGAAACAGTGTCATATGTTGCTGGAGAGAAAGAAAGGAGAGTTGTTGAATTGAAAGCGGAAATTGCCCGTCTTCAGGAAGAGCTGGAAGATGAGATCATCCAACATCAAACTGCAATTCAACAACTTGATGTTCTAACTTAAGAAAGAGATGAATATGCTGCAGCTCATAATGCTGAAATCACTCGTAGAATGGTAACTCTGCCAACCTTCAATGATAAATCTGGGATGGAAGAAGCCAGAAAACGAGTGATGGAATCTCGTGAAGAGCGGCTACAAAATTTGAAGCAGCAAATGACCAATTTGATGACACCGCCGGCTGAGTAGAAAGATATCTTGTATCTTCTTGTTTTTCATGATATGTAACGTCTTTTATCTTTGATCAATAAAAGACAATTTTTTGTGGTTCTATTATTTATTGTATATCTTATTTAGATATAAATAATAGCGATATAAAATATATTCAGAGGTACAGGACATAATATATTTCTTAATTTAGAAAATAATTATATTCATTATATCTGCTCAGAGGTAATGTGGACGTGGCAGAATATAATTTGTCGAATATTATTATTTCAAGAGACAACTTAATCAAGGATGACAAGTTGCTGATATGGACGATGAACGATAATGAATCGTCAAAATGTGTGAACGAAGTGAATCGTCGGAATGAACGAATGAACCGTCAAATGAACGGGCGAACCGTCAAATGGATGGTGATGAACGGGTGAACCGTCGAATGAATGTAAATGAACGGGTGAGCCATCGGACAATGATAATGAACGGGTGAACCGTCAGATGATGGTAATGAACGAGTGAACCGTCGGATGAATGTAAATGAACGGGTGAACCGTCGGATGATGATAACGAATGGGTAAACCGTCAGATGAATTGAATAAACAGACAAACCGTCGGATGATAGTAATGAACGGGTGAACTGTCAGATGATGATGAACGGGTGAACCGTCAAATAATAATAAACGGGTGAACCGTCGGATGATAATGAACGAGTGAACCGTCAAATAGATGTGTCGCTTCGTTGTTTTAAGAATATCCGCCTATAAATAGAACAAAAATCTGGAAGGAATGATCATTTCCCCTTTTCAACATAAAGATGTCGTCTGGAGATGCATCCAAGAAGGCTGAAATTGCCTCGAAGGTTGAAGAACTCCCGGAAGAACGCCCAACCGACCCCAATCAGCCGAAGCCGATAGAAGCGGGCGAAGGTTCGTCTGCACCCAAGCCACCAAGGGACATCCTGGATTTCTTGCTTGAACCCAGGACGACGAAAGAAGAAAAGGCTATGAGGATGGCTGCTTGCAAGTTCCTGGTGGGTTCGAGCAAGGATGTTCTCAGTTCTTTTACTGATTATGTCTTTGATAAGGACGGCAGTGGCCCACGTCCCAATGTTGAGAAGGATGATAGTGACCTTCCTTGATATTATGTAACATCGTTTATGATGAAATAAAAATCAAACTTTATTTATGAACTGTCTGATCATATTTACATAAAATCCCTGTTACATTTATACATAGTATTTCTTGAGGAATTTGCCATTGATAGGCATCATTGCAACTCGACCGTCTAACTCTGAAAGTTGATAGGCTCCATTTGAAAAGACTTTGCTGACAATGTAAGGCCCTTCCCACTTCGCGTCGAACTTGTCTTTGCTCATGTGAGTCATAGTCATAGGACGTCTGACTGTTAAAACGAGTTCTCCTTACTGAAAGGCTCTAACTTTAACTTTGCGGTTGAAAGTCTTTGAGATGCGAGCTTGATATAACTCAATATATTGTTGAGCCAATAGCCGCTTCTCATCGAGTGCTTCTAATTCTTGAAGTCGAAGAAGATCGTTGTTCTCTGTAGTGAGCTCGTTAGCAATGGCAATCCTTAAGGATGGGATTTGAAGTTCTAGAGTAAGAACTGCTTCACAACCGTACACCAAAAAGAAGGGTATAAAGCCTGTGGGGTTGCGGACCGTAGTTCGGTAGGCCCAAAGACATTCGCCAAGCTTTTCACTCTAATTCCGTTTGTTAGTAGATACAAACTTCTTGAGGAGCTTGATAATGGTTTTATTGAAAGCTTCAGCTAATCCATTAGCGGCAGGATTGTAGGCTGTAGAAGCAATATTGTCAATCCGATGATCATCATAGAATCTTATAAACTTTTGACTGATGAATTGTGGTTCGTTGTCATGAATGATCCTTCGAGGTACACCAAATCTATAGATGACATGATGTTTGACGAAGTTGATGACGTTGCTGGTCTTGACTTCAGCCAGAGGTATAGCTTCAGTCCATTTGGAGAAGTAGTCGGTTATTGCTAGTATGAACCGATGTCCTCTAGAAGAAGGAGGATTGATGGGACCTATAATGTCCATGCCCCAAGCTTCGAAAGGCCAGGAAGCGGCAGTCGGATGAAGGAATTCTGATGGCTGATGGATAAAATCCGCATGGATTTGACAAGCTCGACATTTCCTTGCATATTCGATGGCATCTGATACCATAGAAGGCCAGTAGTAACCCATTCGTCGGATGAGATCCTGTAGCTTAGGACCGGGTTGATGTGCTCCACAGACACCATCATGAGCCTCGCGTAATACTTGTTTCGCTTCATCACCAGCAAGGCAGCGCAAGAGTAAGCCGTCATAAGTTCGCTGATAAAGAGTTTTGGTGGTCTGATTGTAGTAGAATCGTAGAGACCGTCGACGAATACTCGTAGCCTCCTTGGGATCTTCAGGGAGTATGTCATGAACTACGAAGTCGATGAAAGGATCTCTCCAATCTTCACTGATGACATTGGCTTCAGTAAGATTACTGAATTCAATATTACAATTATTTTCGACACAAAACAATTACCGATTAGAGATGACCACTACCTGTTGTCTTTTGATAGGGATGGCTAAGACAGCTGCAAGATTGGCCAAAGCGTCGGCTTCTGTATTGTAAGCTCGGCGTATATATTCGATGAAGAAGGCTTTGAATGATGTAGCCATGTTGATTGCTGCTTCAAAGTAAGGCACTAGATCTTGATGGCGAACTTCATAAGTTCCTCTAACTTGATTAACAACCAGCTTGGAGTCACCATAGACTTCAAGATATTCGACATCCAGTTGTTTGGCTAATTGAAGACCGATGAGTAGAGCTTGTATTCTGCTACATTGTTGGAACAAGGTTCATCTAGGGAGTAAGCCCTTTGAATAGTTGACCCATTTGGAGAAACGAGAACAATCCCGACTCATGCTACAATGGCACCATTTGGTCCAATCCTGGATGCACCGTCAAAGAATAGACGCCAAGTAGGAAATTCTTCAGAGATCATATTTGATTCTAATGTCTCATCTGGAATTTCATCGTAGAGTTTAGATGTTTCTGGTACAGGATGAGCCGCTAAGAAATCTGCCAGTGCTTGACCTTTGACAGACTTTTGAGGAACATATACCATGTCATATTGGGCTAGTAGAATGGCCCACATAGCTAGCCGAGAGTTGAGTGTGCTGGGCTTCTTCATGAGTACCCGAAGAGGATTAACTCGGGATATGACATGAATGGTTTGACCAATGATATAATGCCGAGTCTTCTGAATAGCGAACATGAGAGCTAGGTATTCCTTTTCGACCGGACTATAACGGTGTTCAGCACCAATCATAGTACGACTGAGATAGTAGATGGCTTGTTCATGGCCTTCTTTGTTCTTTTGGACAAGTAGAGCACCCAATGAATGATCTATGGCACGGACATACATTAAGAATGGTATGCCTGAGATTGGTGGCACCAAGACTGGTGGGTTCATGAGATATCATTTTATGTCCTCAAATGCTCGCTGACATTCTTCGGTCCAAATGAAAGATACACCCTTCTTCATTAGTTGAGTAAATGGTCTGCAGCGTCCAGACAGATTCGAAATGAACCTCCTGATGTACACAAGTCGACCCTGGAATCCTCGTAGCTCTTTTAGATTGCGTGGAGGACGCATCTCTTGAATGGCTTTGATCTTCTCGGGATCCACGTGTATACCCTTAGAGGTAATGACGAAGCCGAGAAATTTGCTACTAGAGACACCCAAGAATGACTTGGTGGGATTCATTTTGAGTTGATGTTGGCGCATGAGATTGAATATTGTTCTTAAGTCTTGAATGTGATCTTCCTTCAAACGAATTTTGACAGCAATATCATCGACGTAGCATTCGACAGTTTTGTGCAGATGATCTCGAAAGATGGTACTCATGGCTCGTTGGTAAGTTGCACCAGCGTTTTTGAGACCAAATGGCATCACAGTATAGCAGTAAACTCCGCGAGGAGTGCGGAAAGAAGTATGTTTTTCATCTTCAGGATTCATCTGAATCTGATTGTATCCAGAGAATCCGTCCATGAAGGATATTCGCTCGAACCCACAGGTGTTGTCAATCATGACATCCGTAATGGGGAGAGGAAATTGATCTTTTGGACATGCTTCATTAAGATCCCGAAAGTCGATGCAGACTCGAACTTTGCCGGTTTTCTTTAGAACTGGGATGACATTGGCTACCCAATCGGGATGTTGTTCTTCTCGGATAAAGCCACAAGCGATGAGCTTTTTGACTTCATCGTCGATTGCATCCATCATTTCTGGCTTGAAATGCCGTTGTTGCTGTTTGACCGGTTTTGCATTCGGCAGAATGTTCAATTTGTGAGTAGCAACTTTGGGATCTAGACCTGGCATGTCTTTATAACTCCAAGCAAAGACATCAATATATTCTTTAATAAGAAGAATTAATTCTTGCTTATCTGCCTCGGAAAGGTTCTTACTGATGAATATTGGACGAGGTGACCCGCTCTCTCCCACATCAATTTGAACTAATTGATCTTCGGTAGGGGGTTCTCTTTGTTCGAATCGGAGTTCCCATTGGGTATCCATTCGTTGAGCCCAAGGATCTGTTTCAGGACTTTCTTAGATATCCTCGTCATAGCCTTCAGGAAGTTCGGCGGAGACCATATTGGAAGATACAATCAGCCGATGAACTTGACCAACGCTGGTATCAGAATCCCATGATCTAGAATCAGAAGAGTTAGAGCATTCCTCACTATCAGATTCAAAGACTGCTGGAGATAATACCGGAGGAAAAGCATATCCGAGACCTCTTTTGGTCCTGATGTAGTACATCTCTGACTTTCCTTCTGGAACTATCGTACGGATAGGAGTTCGTCTACCCTTGCCATAATTGAGGCCACTCTTGAAGTCATAACCCATCTTCCGAATGATGTCTTTTGATTGTTGACTGTAACGTCAGAGTTGGAGATGTCCTGTATCGTTACTTTTGCTATCATCCGTATAATTGAATATTTGTTCTGGTCTTTTACTAAAAAGTATTGGACTTTCGCCTTTCTTTCGAGCAGGAACAATACGATATGAATCATTTGGATTTTTGAATGAGACCTCTGTTTGAAGAGAATGTACAACTTCCATTGTAAATGACTGGAAGCTATCTAACATATCCAAATAGCACTTAGCATGATAAACGACATCAGTATACTAGAAAGTAGATGCTTTTTCATTAATTTGTACATTTGTATTTACAGCAGGACCTTTAGCCTTAGCAGGCTTGGTCAGATTGATTACAAGAGGGGGAAGAAGAAGAATGTGGGGGAGGCTTGTTACGACGAAGGTCAATAACAAGTGGCTCAGAGGAGGTGAGCTCCCTTTTATCCTTGTTATGAGTTAAATCAATAACAAGTGGCTCAGAAGAGGTGAGCTACCTTTTTTCCTTGTTACAACGTAAGTCGATAACAAGTGGCTCAGAAGATGTGAGCTCCCTTTGATCATCATCAGTTGGTTGCTTCTGGACTGGCAAGTGAATAGCCAGTGGTTTGGAAGACTGAGGACGAGAAATATGCCCTTTGACAGGAATGATGAGGGTGTCATTAGGCACTGCTTCTTGCTCTTCTTCAGTATCCAGAGACAGCACTACCTTCATGAATTCATCCTTATACATACGAGCATCGTTGCAGTATGCTTCGACGCCTTTGAAAGGATAGAGATCAGCAACCTCCTTTTGAACCTCTCCATTGTCATCGACATATTTGAAACATTGATGGAGAGTCGAAGGAACAATGTTATGCTCATGCAGAAATGGTCTTCCCAACAAAGCATTGTAAGAACAACCATGATTGTCAATGATGTAGAAGGTCACCTTTGTGCGAAGATTGCCTCTTTAGAGTTTTAGGCGAATCTTGCCCAGAGGTTCACTCCTTCCCTGGTTGAATCCGAGGATGGTGGTGATTGTACTGGAAAGACTATGCACTGGGATCTTCAGTGCATCTAACATTGTCTTCGGCATGATGCTGAGAGCAGATCCTGGATCTATCAGAATACGATCGACTTTTATCGAGTCGACATATCCTGTATAGTAAAGAGGACGGTCGTGTCTGTTGTCTTCCATCAGCATGTCATCTTGTGTGAAAGTTATGTTTGGAATTAACTCCAACACACTATGACAATGAAGTCAAGAAACTGGCTCTGCTTTTGGCTTCTTCAACAGAGCTAGACAGATTTCTGCTTGCATAAGAGCCTCACTCAGAGTTTTCCGAGTCTCTTTGGAGAGGCGCAATAACTCGAAGATTGACAGTCTGGCCGGTGTATTAGCTAACTGAGCCAAGATATCAAAGTTGTAAGGCTTTTTATGTCCTGAGGGAGATGACTTTTTCAAAGGCTTGTCGAAACGGACTTGTTGTTTGCCTTTGTCAGCTACTACCGGCTTGGAAGGAATAGGCACTACAACCGGTGAGGATGCAGAAGGAATGTCTTCAGTAGAAGCAGGTCGCACTGGAGCGGGTTCAGAAGAAGAAGAAGCAGGATTCTCCTGAACTTCGGGATAATCCTTTAGATAGGCTTTCCCTGATCTGGTGCCCAGCAGAATTTCTTCGTCAACTATGGGGTCAAAAGACACCATATTGCAAGTCTTTGTCTTGCCCTTGGAGCGGTCTTTCTTCTTGGATGAAGAGGAAACTTCGAACTCCGAAGCAAGATCAGGATGAATCCACATAATCTCACCATTGTCAAGAGACAAAGGGATGAGACCTTCACTTCTTGGAGGAGGGAGATTCTTGATCTCGAGAGTAGCCTTAGGGATAGGGATGACACCATGTTGTACCATCTACGGAGGGAAGTCACCGAATTGAACTGAGACCATGTTTGCGGTAACAGTCTTTTCGTCTTGCTGTAGAGTGACAACACCAGCGTTGACCAGTTCCTAAATTTTACCTTTGAGCACATAACATGCTCGAGTGGGATGCCCAATGAATCTGTGATAGACACAGTATTTGGGATGATTGGTCTTACCGACTTCATCAGGCTTCTTTGGGTCTGGAAGCTGGAGCTTATTACTTTTGATTAAGCAATCAAAGATGCTCGCAGTGTCATTCTCGTCAAAGGAATACTCTACTTTCGGACGAGGTTCCCTTGCTGGAGGTGCTGAAGGAGTAGAAGTGGACGTAGGTGGAGCTACGTTGACCGCCAGAAATTCTTTATTCTTATTCGTCAAGTTGATATTCAACGTTTCTTTCCCCTTGCGGTTGTTCTGGCGATTACCACCACCTGATGTCTGGTGTTCATCCCGATCGGGGTTAGACATTTGTACCCCCAGCTGCTTGAATTTGTCGGCGCTAACTTCAGCTGCTTTAGCGTTGACAATGAAGGATGGCCAGTCTTGGAACTGAGTAGATCCTGTCCACATACAGATGATAGGCAAAAGATTTGCCTTACAAGTGTCTATGGTGACAGCAGCCAGAGTCCCAGGAGGCATCTTCAAAGCTTCTCGGCAAAACCTTTCAATGAAGCTCTCAGCAGTTTTATTGTGTTTTTATTTGATTTTATTGAGGGCTGACATGGTCATATCGTTGATCCTCTCATAAAATCGTTCCAAGAAGATTTGTTTTAGACCAAAGAAAGAGGTAATACAACCATCGGGCAAGCTTCTGTACCAATCGTATGCTACGCCAGCTAAACAGCCGACGAATACCTCTGGTAAGAAGAGCGTCATTTGGTTGAAGTTGGACAGTCATAACCGCAAAATGGTTAATGAACTGACTGGGAGAGGTGCTGCCATCAAACAGCGAAATTGTTGGGATTTTGTACTTAGAAGGAAATGGGACTTCCTTCCATTCAACTGGGTAGGGTTGCTTGATCCCCAACCTTTGCAAGTTGTCTTTCTCTTTGAAGGCCTTGAACTGAGTGCGCAGGAGCTTGACAGCCTCATTGGCATCTTCCACTGATGTAGAAGGAGCAGGTTGAGTCACAGTGTTAGGGGAAGGAACAGCGTGGTACGCACTACCCCCAGCACCTGACTGGCTGGGTGTAGGTTGGATCTGTACAGGAGGTACTTGAGGAGCTGCTACCCCCAACCCTACATTGACAGGCACCGACGATGCAATGATCTCAGGACTTGCAGCAGGTATAGTCGGCGGTACTGTATGTTGTGCCACAATGATAGAATACATACTGGCGACCATTTCAGCCATGGTCTTCAGTTTATCTTCTAGTGCAGCAATTCGTTGTTCTTGATTTGCAGAAGTTGAAGCATCCGGATCTTCATTCACAACATAGGTTGTCACTTCTCTTGGTACAGTGGAGGACACCGTTTGTTCAGAGCTTTCATTGTATGCATCATAGTCGGAGAAAGAATCATCTTCTGGGTGAGAAAGAGGGAGATGACCGGAAGGATCTTGAAGATTCCTTTGACCGATTGTGTCTCGGCTTCGGGATCTGGTATGTTGGAACACTCCATCAGAAGATTCTTGGAGTAGATCCAAATACTGCTGGCTTGGCTTGCGAGGCTTGCCGTGCTTGGAGCACTTCCTACCCCCAGTGTCTTTGGAAGTCATGTTGACGGAAGTGTATAAAACTTCGTCTTCATCTTCTGACATATGTTCAGAGTTTGTAAAGTTCAGACGATCGAAGACAGATCGTTTTGTTGTCTGGCAACAACACTGGATGATAACCTTGTGGTTACAATGATGATCGGATGATTGAACTGGAGGTGTCAAGATGTTGTCCCGCTTTTGTCTGAGATGTTCTCGGAGATCAGGAACAACAACGGGATGAGAAGAAGTTTGAGGGATATGTTCCTTGACAAGATTTGGAACATGGTTCCGATTCTTCAAATGTTTTGTCCCTTGTGTGTACAAGAAAGTACTCATTTCATTGGCATAGGTGTCAGGATTTTTGACCCTGGAAGTTTGTCTCTGATGCTGATTGGTCTTCGGCATTGGCTGTTTGCGTTTCACCGAAGTTGGTCTATTGAGATAAGTTCTTAGATCAGCAAACTCACCCCCAGGGGTTTCTGTCTGAGACACCAGCAATTTTCCCTGTTTGGATCGGGATATCTTGAGAGTTGGGAGATCTTGGAACTCTGCTACCGGAGTAGGCAGAATACCTCTTTGATCAGTACAAGTTCTTTTGACATGGAGAGAAGAATCCTTGTTTGAAAGCATTCTTGTACTGACTGGTGCCGAGGCACGTTCAGATTGATCTTCTACGATAAAGACCGAAGAAGACTGAGAAAAGACCAAAGGGCCTTTTCCTTTGCTTTGTGAAGAAGGGTTAGCTAAAGAGTGTTTCCCTCTGTTGTCTTCCAAGTCATGGGACGAGGAAGTTTGAAAAAAGACCAACGGGCCTTTTCCTTTGTTCTGTGATGGAGGAGGAGAAATAGCCAAAAGACTACCCCCAGTGGATTGCGCAGGAGCAACAGGGTGTTTGGAAAGAGGATTAGAGCCTTTCTCCTTGCTGTGAGAGGAAGAAAGATTAGCCAAAGGGCTGTCTCTTTTGGACTGTGCAGGCACAGCTTGCGCACTGGCAGATTGCGCATTAGGAGTTCTGACAGATGACTTTTTGGTTCTGGCCACAGACACTGTGGTTTGCGCATCAGAAGTTCTGGCCACAGAGTGTTTGAGATGCACTATGGTTGCTGGAGTAGTAAACTGCGCAGGCAAAGTTACAGCCAACTGTGCCAGGGACAGAGGAGTCTTGCATTTTGATAGGACAGCCTAGGAAGTAGCTTGTGCACTGGCAACAGCAGACTGCACATGAGTAATAGAGGCAGATTGTGCAACAGCAGAGACTTTAGACTCTGCAACAGTCTTGACAGCAGAGACCTTAGACTGCGCAGCAGTCTTGGTGGCAGAATCAACAGATTGCGCAGCAGTTTTGGAAGCAGACTGTGCAACAGCAGGGGTAACAGACTGCACAGCAGTCTTGGGGACCCACACTGGGCACACTTTGCTCATGGCAGAAGTGGTTACAGTACGAGGAGTCGTCCTGGAGTTGATCATGGCTTCGTAGGCTGTCTGGTTGACCTTCACAACCAGCGTCTTCTGCATCTTTCCGATAGACGCAACGTCACATTGAGTTGTCACTTCCTCGTCGGAGGAGAAAGTCGTCCCCAGCAGAGTCGCCATTTTGTTTGCAAAAATAAAAGTTGATCTTTATTTCAACAAACTTTGTAAAGAAGATTACAAGAATTCTGGGAAAGTACAACTATAGTAATCCGATCTAGATGACGATCGCTTTATCCCTTGGACGATGTAAACTTTGAAGACGATAGCCTCTGAAGTTGAAGGCGATAGCCTCGGAAGAATACAGCAGCACTTGGACAAGAACTCCTGAACTCTCTGATATTTCTGAACTTTTTATGTCTGATCCCCTGAAATGAAGACTTGAAACTCTATTTATAGAGTTCTGGAAATAACTACTTTTTAGTTATTCGGGACTGCGCAAGATGGATTGCGCTGTATTAGACCGTGCAGACATCAAACTGCACTGGCAGTTGCTTGATCGTGGGCTAACTGTATTGGACACATGGCATTATTTGATTGAAATACGCATGATCGTGTACAGATGGTTACCACGTAATGAGTCATTGATGGCATGAAGGCCACGTGTACTTTTGTCAGTTGTATTGATGGAGTGCGCCAACTGAATTGCGCTGGCTTCGGATTGTGCTGGGTTGGACCGCGCTGAGATGGATTGCGCTGTAGGCAGATTGCGCTGCATGTACAGCTGTCCTCGAGTGCTGTGCTGCACGAACAGTTTCCTCGTTCTCCGTATTGTCAGTTGTCAGAAGATCTGATTCTGTCAGATAATGATGACGTTGCCACGTCAGCTTGCGCACTTGGATGAGTGCGCAGTTCAGCCTGCGCAATCGAATTGTTGCACAATCTGTCTTCTGTGCAGTTCACTTGAAGGATATATAATTTGATTTTGATGACTTTGTTGATGGGTTCAACTTGATTTTTAGGACCTACAGAAGCAATCAAGACACGATCATTTTCATCCAAGCGTTTATTCCAATCAAAATCTCAAGTATAGCATCCATCCAAAACAATAACATTTTACACGGTCGTCATTCTTTAACTTAGAGTACCTCCGAGTTATCACACATCGATCTTTGATATGCCTCAATACCATCAATGATATGCATAACCTGACAATCTTTTTTTGCAATAAATTCTGAGTCATGCAACTAATGCTATGATCCGAATTGGACATTCCATAATCTCTTCGATATTCAAGATAAAAACTCGTTCAATAATCCCCGAACTATTCACATGATCAATTCGTTCAAACCCATAATCACATATGTTTATCCGTCTATCTTAAGTCATCGAGCAACATATTTTCTCAAAATGTCTTGACCTATGCTAACTCAAATCATCGAGCAACATCTATTCAATCCTTAGAGTCAATCTTAAATATTCGAATCATTTCCATGAATGCTATCATCCAATCGTGCTAACTTTTCGTATACGATTCATATCGATTTCCTCGATCGAGTCATCCGTTTGTACACCTTAACTTTTTCTTGGTTCAATCTACCTACTCAATCATATTCACAATTTATGCTTGTGCAGTTCAATTCTCGTGCGTGTCATTTCTACTTTGTTCAAACCAACTCATCATAAACTTTAAGATTACAACTTACTCAATGATACTAAATCTAAGGCCTTCATACAATGCGATGCTTGCTGATAGACTCATTGGCACCCCGTATCCTCATTCGATCGACATCCCCGAGGCTATCCCATACACCACTCAGGGATGAAGTCATTTGATACATCTTCTAAACTATCATTCGATTCATAATCGATTTTCTTGAATCTTCGTTCGAACCATTCCTCAATTTCAAGCACGTTCCATCTATATCGCATTGACGATATCGCCTTACGATAGCACCTCTATCGTAACTAACTAATACTGTTTATGAATCGAGTCTCTAACTCATTCTTGTCCGACATATTTTGAATCCCGTATACGACTTTGCTAAGGTCAACGCAATCTTGGTGTATTTTCCTAGCCCGACTTAGCCAACCATGCTTTACGTGAGCCATCTTTTATTTTGTGAAAAACTATTCTCATACGATTTGCAAATTACATAAACTTATTGTATGGACATCCCGCGGAACATTGAGAGAGAGCACACTAACGATATCAATCGCGAAAACAACATCAGAGTTTGCGAAAACAAAATCAAAGTTAAACAATTCAATCGAAAGTCCAAGGACGTAAAAGCCATGCTCTGATACCATTATGTCACGCCCCGATCCCGTAGGACCGATCGTCCTCGCTAAGGCGTGATGCCGCGTGAGCCTAGATTGCGCTCACGTAAGACGGGTTCCATAACGGCCAATTACAGGCTAAGCGACGGGGTCGTCGCATAAAAGTCCCAAGCAGAAACATTAAGTAACACCTGCGGAAAGTTAAAACAAACACAAGTCATTCAAATATGCTCTTTATTGATATTAAAATAAAGATTACATAGGTAGGCACGAGGCCAAGATTACAATCACTCAAGCTCACTCTTCTTACAATACAAGTCACTCTGCTCTCTCTCATCTCTCAATATAATTGACGAGCCAGCAGATGCTTCAGATAGGCGATGTCCATACATTATGTCTCGTATAAGTCCAGACTTCATGCCATTGCGTGCTTCGAAACGCCAAGGAACTCATGACTCGAGGCATCCAAGTGAGCTCCGCACCAACGAGCTTCTACATGTGCCTGTGCATAAATACTGTATGGGTGTCAGTACTCAACTATACTGGTGGAGTAAGCTCCTCGTCCACCCATAAAAAACCAATATATTCATTTACTTTGTGCAACATATCCTTTTATGATTGTCTTTCTATTCTTGCCTTAGGGTCAATTTTAGGACGTAACCATGGCCTATTTTGTGTCTCTAGACCATCATTGTGCCTTGCACCATCAACTTACTCATATTATGTCTCTAGACCTTCTCCTGTCAACAACGTCATCTTATCGACTCGTGCTTGTCTTTCGACCCATATTTGATATGTAACAACTTGGTCGTGCCATAACATATCGAGGTCGTGCCTTGCAATTCAACATGACTTAACCGAAACTTGCCCTACGGCCCTTCTTGACTTAAATTGAAAGTACTCAATTCCAACTTATGCAACTCTATGCCGATGACTTATTACTCGATGCCACATCTCGTGTCGAAGCACGTGTCTTTGCTTAGCCAAATCTTAGGCCCATAATGGTGTTGTAACCAATCACACCTTCTTAACTCAAACGTGTCGTGCTCACTTTCTTTGAATCGACCGACACCATGCATGCGGATTGCCGCTCAGCTCACCAACTTATCTATATGAAAGTCACTGGCAATCCAAGCCATCGTGGACATAGTTCGGGTAGGCGGCGGGTCTTTCAATGCAAGGTAGCGAGCCACATGGAAAGCTTCCAACTACCCACGCGGTATAATCCAGCGCTGCTATAACATCTTCCTCATGGGTCGACTGGCCCCGGTGCCCCGGCGTAATACTAGTCGAGGAAGAAATCCTTGTCGACAAGTTGTCCATGACCACGCACCTACGAGAACACCTAGACTCATATAAATTCATGGCCTACTTTAAGGTACGACTAGAACCATACTTAGCAAAACGTGCTCAGAACCATATCATGCAAAACGTACATTAGAACCATACGATGCAAAACGTGCATCAGGACCATACGATGCAAAACATGCATCCTTAGAGACTCCCAAAATGTGGGACCACCTCGGTGACAAACGGTCGCATGAACTTTCCTTTCTTTGAAACCCAGGGAACGACTATCGCATAGCCTTCCTACTTAACTTGAACAAAACGTGTTCCTTAAGTGCCATAGACCGTGGCTAACTTTTCATAGTGCCGATGGTGGCTCGTGCCTTAAACCGACTTGTGTTCTACGCGACGCTATCGTCCAAGTCATACTGTATATGATGAGCCTTGAGATCATGGGACTATGTGACTTAACAACCTTAGAAAGCGCGAGACAATGCTTATGATGACTTTGACAACCCAACATAACTTTTGCCTAACTCAATCGTATAATAACTTAATCCGTAGGACGACAAAAGGCTATACCAAGTCTTGGACGATGGGACCGTGTATGCTTTATCGAGCATTTATACGTGTGATGCCTATGACTTAGGCTAAGTTCACAGTTTTGTGGCAACTTAAACCAACTTCCTTCTCCCAAGCACGGGACGAAGGACCGAGTGTCATTTTGAAAGCACAATGTGCAACACTTCTAAGCCGACCGTGGGACCTTTCCATATTCTTAACTTAATCGACCCGACTTAGGATTATTTTCTTAGCTTTGTGGATTCATCTCTTTTATTATCAAGCCTAGTTGTGTATTTGAAAACATTCATTTTATTAGTGCGAAGGCCAAGCTGAGGCAAGTTCACCGAAGCCACCCACCTGAATGAGGAGTCGCCTCGACCGTACGGGTCTTCGAGCAAGCTGTTGCATGGCTAAGTCCGAACGCCGTTGGCATTTCGATTCCTCCGATTGACTGAGCAGGATGGGGCACTACAATAACAATATCATAATAGAAAAAAAACTAGTTTAAATACAAATACTGAGAAAGTGAGCTCACATGTTAGCAGGTTCGTGGTGGGCATTATCGTCGACATAAGTGTCGTCAGTTGGATCATCAGAAGTCAACAACTTTGACAATGAACATGGGGAGTGGAGAGGTTGGTTTATTATTTGTTAATTTTCTTTTTAGGTTGAAAAATATATTGAGGACAATTTGGTCATTTGACCCATCTACTAAGTTTTTCTTTTCTCAAAAAATAGTAGTCCAAAGGACATGTTCCATTTGAGAAACCCTTAGGGGCCTCCTAAAATTTAATTTCTCTAGTCACGATTATTATAGGTTTACAAGAGTATTTCGGTAACTAGTAATAAAAATAGATTTATTTGCAATGTTTTTCTTTTGCTTGGTGTTGGGAGCGGAGAAATTACTTCTAGGATCCATCGTAGGGCTTGTTTGGTAATCCATAAGTAGAGGGATATCTAGAATTGCACTTTCAAGGATGGTAAGTAGATGAGAATTCATGCACTTCATTGTCCCTTGTAAGGGGGCAAATATGTTTGGTTAGTATAAGAAAGTTAGAAAGTATAAATAAATATATTTTAATATTAGTAAATTAAATACTTAATTAATAAATTAAGATAATTGTTAATAAAATTAATTATTATTCACAAATAACTAATTACTATATACAAATGACTTGAACCTGACCATCTAATACATACATTAATAAATGACATAACATCCTATTATTGCTGTCGACTCCATAACTTCCTCTTTCTCCACAAAATAATCTAATGGCTCCTCTCCTCTGTGTTGGGAACGAAATGCGAAAACCGTTCCCCCAAACCAGAAAGTCCTGCGAGAGAACAGAGCAAAAGCACATAAACCAAAAATGCCAAACACAATTGCAGACACAAAGATTTTTGACGTGGAAAATCCTTGCGGAAAAAAACCACGGGACGATCGGAGTCCAACCCTGAAGAACCTCCACTAATAGAATAAAGAGAATACACCCTCTACAAGCTCCTCCTGATCCAATATGGATCACCATAACTCACTTGAAAGAAGAAAATTTGATTGCGGACTCCGAAGAACAAGAGATGTCGAAAAATTATTCGAAGCGATCTCTCCTTCATAATAGTCCTCAATTCTCTCTCTCTCACACACAAATATTGTAAAGTACTCTTGTTTTCTTTTTGAGAAATCCAATCAAATATTTGCTTACCATATACGTTCTAAAATAGGATCGATGTACTTCCCGAGCTTCTTCGACACACGGATGGTGCTCGTCACACTCTGGGGTATTCTCCACATAGGTTGGGAACCCCACCCCCTCCAACAAATCTTTCCCTTCACAACTAGGTGGAGGAACTCGTCATCCCAATGAACCGTCTGTCGTACTCAAACTTTTCCTTTGGTAGAACCTTCATGAGCATGTATGCCCCATTGTCATCAGTATAGACCTTCTCAAGCGTTGTATCCTTCTTCTCAACCATATCTCGTATCCAATGATACCGAGTCACAATGTGCTTGGACCGACTATGAAATGTATGGTTCTTTACAAGGTGAATGGCACTTTGGCTATCGCAAAGCAAAGTATATTACTCTTGCTTTAGCCCCACTTCCTGTAGCAACTTCTTCATCCACGGCAACTCCTTGCAAGCCTCCGTTGCCGCAATATACTCTGTCTCCATCATCGATAAGGCAACACACTTCTGTAACCGAGACTGCCACGATACCGCTCCACCCGCAAACATCATCACATAACCTGAAGTTGATCGCCTCGTATCTACATCTCCAGCCATATCAGCGTCAGTATACACGACCAATTTTAGCTCGTCACTGTTTGCAAAAACAAAAAGTTTATTCCAAACTTAAAAAAAGAATCGTACAAAGTACAATAAATTCTGGGGAAGTACAACTTTAGGAATCCGATCAGAAGACGATCGCTTTATCCCTTGGACTATGTGAACTTGAGGACTAAAGCCTCTGGAGAATGCAGTAGCACTTTTGTAAGAACTCTTGATCTATGATGCCTTGATAATGATTGGAAACTCTATTTATAGAGTTCTGGAAATAACTGTTTTAGCAGTTATTCTGATGTACGCG